>VWPW01032704.1:0-17010 GCA_013389825.1 Crypturellus undulatus | reverse complement strand
GTGCTCCTCGTGAAGTCCCTCCTGCCCCAGGTGTAACAATCCCTCTCTCCCCTTCTCCACCATCAGCCTGAAGACCAGTCTGCAGAAGAAGGTGAGCCAAGACTCCATGGATCTGTCGGGGATCCCGCTGACCATGCGCGATGTCCACCGCATGGCCTACTACCTGCAGAACAACGGCGACCGCCTCACCTCCATGGACCTGAGCTTCACCGAGCTGAACGACGACATGGTGCGCCTGCTGCTGCCCTTCCTCTGGGCGCTGCCCAAGCTCACCCACCTCTCCCTCAACGGCAACCGGCTGACCCGCGCCACCATGAAGGAGCTCACCGACGCCATGAAGGACATGAGCAAGTTCCCTTGCCTGGCCTGGGTGGACCTCGGCAACAACGTGGACGTCTCCTCCATGCCGCAGCCCTTGCTCGTGGGCCTGCGCAAGCGCCTCAGCCAGCAGACGACGCTGCCCACCATCTACGAGGCGCTCGACTGCGACGTGGAGCCCTCCGCCGCGCTCGAGGGCGGCGAGCCGGGGGACGAGGGGAGGGAGAGCGCCGCGCCGCGCGCCTTCCCCCAGCAGGGCTGCAAGAGGTGACTGGGCCGCGGGCCGGCACGCCGGGGAGAAGCCTTGAGCACCACCACCGAGCAGAGCGCCAGCTTCAGCGGCTTCCTTTGGCGCTTTTCTCCTGCCTTCCCCGATATCTATCCCCCAGCCCGCTGTGAGCCGAGAGCCTGCCGTCCTCCCGCCGCTCCACTCCCTCCCTCACTGCCCAACCCATCGCCCACGTTCCGGAGAGGAACCGGTGACTTACAGTGAGCCTGGTCCCCAGGCTGGGTCTCACTGGAGATGGGGAAGGACCCGGCGGAGTCAAGAACATCCTCCAACAGCCGTTGGGTTGAGGGAAAGGGACGGGGGAGAAACCTAAGCAGAAACAGGCTTGTAGATTACTTCATTTCTTCCTTTTCCTATGAACCTTGGAACCTTTGGGACCGGCAGTCTTGAGCGCGAAAGGAGGTACCCCAAGAACCTCCCTGTTGTGGAGCTGAGTTAAAGGGCTCAGAGGCTGGAGCCCGAGCCCGGCAGTGTGTCTCCCTCTTGTGTCTGCCTCCTTTTGTGTTAGGTTTTTTTTCTCCTATTGTGTGTTTTGTATTAACGTCTGAACAAAGGGACTTGGTCAGAGACCATTGGATTGCATAGGCTGGGGCGGACACATGGCTTGGAACTGCAGTATCAGGAAATTTGCTGTGTGACCGGGGTGGGAGGGAGGGGAAGGAGGTGTGTGTTGGTGGGAGCATGGGGGATGGGATGGGATAGGATGGGATGGGGTGGGATGGGATGGGAGGAGAGGGGAGGGAACTCGTGACTTGAGGGAATTGGTTTCACAAACTGTGCTTTTATACTGAAATGACAAGCTCCAAGTGAACCTGAGGACAAGCCGACAGGCAAGTCCACCGCTGTGGAACGAGAAGAGCAAGCAGTGACCGTGCCAGTGGTGGGCACTTCCCAAACCAGAGCGCAGAGCTCTGGATCAGCTCCTCGTGGGCCTGTCGTGTACCTCGTGATACAGACATGACGTGAGCCGTTGCATCGCCATTTCCAGTGTTGTCCAGAAACCAAACCAGTGATGCAAGATGTCGAGTGTTTGCACATTGCCCATGCTGTATGTAAACACAATAAACAGTTCTCTTGGAGATGATGGTGAAACCCTGCAGAGTTTGAGTTTCTGGGTTGATCACAAATAGAGCCGGCAGCCTTGTCACTGCAGAAACATAACCAGGATCCCCCCACGTGACGTGCGCGTGCGGCAGAGCACGGGCGATGCCATCCACATCAATGGGAGCGGCTCATGCTCTTAGGAAAATGAAAGCTCTGTGTGTGTTTTTGGTAGGCTGAGGTCCTGAACCACACTAGGATCTAAGTTGTAAAGTGCTGATGCACACACACTGATCAGACTTTCATTGATCAGTCAAATGCTCTTGATTACCTGGTCCTGCAGGAATGTTTTCTGAAAGAAGTTAAGGAAATCCAGTGCTCTAAAACAACAAATAAACCTTCCTTCTCCTAAATTAAGGATGGTAACTTAGCCTTTCTCTGCTGATTCTTTCTGAAGGGAGGCTCAACACGTTTAAGAAAGTCTCAGATACTAAACCACACAAGTCCACAGGAAACAGATTTATCTTTTGTACTCCTTGCCATTCCTGCAAGATGCTACAAGAGGAAGATCAGTGATAGTTTCCAAGTGCTTGGTCCCTCTGGACCAAGTGTGAGGGCACTGAAGGTGTCAGGATCTTTGATCAGCCTCCAAAACCCCAAGTAGACCCAGTCTCCTCAGGAGGAAAGTTGCACTGAGAGACATTATGGTGACTACTGCAATTGGTCATTGCGACTGCTGGACCGGGTCCTGGTCCCTCTACGGTCACTGGATGCTTTGTCACTGGAGCAGAACCTCATAATCTTAACGTTGTTAATTTGTGAACAAAAGTGTTGTGAAGACTGGGCAACACGATGAAGCCGATTTAGCAAGAGCCAGGCTGGCTGCCCACATCCCGGGGAAGGTGGAAGAGAAGAGGGCCCAAGACAGCCCAAGGGTGAGGAATCAGGGGGGTGAAGGTTGCCAGTCCCTGCTGAGGAAGAGATGCATTTTGTTTCTTCTTTTCCTTCAAAAGCACCTTCAGCATAAACCAAAATGTGTTTCAATGCTGCTGAGCACCGTCCTGCTCTGGGTACGGGACAGAGCTGTAGCTACTGACGGTACTGGGGCATCTCCACAGCTTTTCTGCCATGGTAGCAGCGCCCAGGAGCACGGCCTGGCCCCAGCGCAGCCCGAGGTGAGGAGGAGGCCAAGCTCACACGCCAGAGCAGATGACACGACCCAAACAAGCTTTTCGTGGCACGGAATGGGAATGCTGAGGGCTCTCAAGGGGGAACGCACAGGGGAAGCTACTCACACGGGTCTCCTGAGCAGGACCAGCGCTGCCTGGGCCGGGGAAGCCCATAGTGCCCTGCAAGGCTGCGTGGCATCATCCCGGCCTCGCGGTGTCATCCCAGCCTCCCAATGCCATCCCGGCCTCCCGTTGTCACCCCAGCCTCCTCCACAGGGTCACTGCTGGCAGGGGTGTCACAGGGAGAGGCTCAAGCAGCCCTTGCTAAAGAAGCCTCCTGGACAGGCTCGGGACACAGGCTCGGGTCACCACGGCATGCAACATTCCTGCAGTCTGGTGAAACACCTGATGTTTGCTTTGCTGAGATAAGAAGGCAAAAAAGCAGCGTGAGGCACAATTTCCCTCATCTATTTTTATTTCACGCACTTCAGAACCTGTCAAGACCTTTTTGCTCCCGTCCTGCCAAGTCTCTGTATTCAACTTGTTCCTCATCGTGAGTGCTTGGGAGATAAAATGGAGTTTGACAAGTTTTGGGTCCATGGAGGGTCAAAGATGCCAAAATTGAGATTGTTTCCACTTATGAAAGCAAAGAGAAGGTAAAATACTTGCTTTTAGAGATCCCTTTGTGCCCTAGAAGATCACGACTTGGAAGAAGAAATGAGGTGTCTCAGTACAACCCCTTATCACTGCACTATCCTGCTGGTGCAGTAGGCAGAACAGCTTTGAGGGGCACACGGAGCACTTGGGATCACAGTGGAATTTGTTTCGCAGTTCCCTGCTATCAAACAAGTTCTCCTGAAATAGATGCAGCAGCTGGGTTAAGGCTGCCAAGAGGTAGCTCACAACACACAATACACCAGAACTCACGTTGCTGAGTCTTCGTTGACCCATGGGACACTACAAACTCCATCAAAAATCTCCTCTGCTCCCCTCAGACTTGATGGAATTCCAATCCAGTGACCTTGATCCAAAGCCAGAGTAACCACAAAACAAAATAACCACAGAGTAATTCTTCCTAGGAAGAGGATTTAAGAGAGAGGTTGGCATTTCTTCCACGGGTAATTACTCCTTTTTGCCAAACCCTGGCACTCCCACTCGAGAGCCAACACACCAAAAACCACTGACATTGCTCTCAAGCCCCAGACCCATTCAGCAACCGGGGTGGAGAACAGATTTGTATCTCACTCATCAGCTTTCCTCCACTTCTTAGAGAGGATGAGTCCCTCCAGCTTGTTTGTTTGAGGCAATCTCACCCCGGTTTAGTGGCCAGTTGGATAAAACAATGGGAAGCATTTGGGAAACTGGATGCACCTGCATGGGCCTTATTCAAGCTGCCTGCATAGCTGCCCTGAAGCATGAGCTTGAAAAGTCCGACAGGGTCTGAGCTTGGGCCTGGCCTATCCCTCAGGTCCTACACAACTTGGAGCCCTTTGCTGAGCACGGCTCTGGGCCGGTGCAGAGGGAGGTTTCCCTGGGAGCTCTGGCAGTTTTTGCGTTGCTGTCGCTGTCCTTTAGCAGCATCATTAGGTCACTGAGTTCTCTCTAGACCTGCAGCACTTGCTGGTTTCCAAACTCTGGCTTTCTTCAGAAGACCACGCTAGAGACCCCCTCATGGTAACATGCAGAGGACTCTCTGTAGAGCACTAGGAAGGGAAGTAACAAACAGCTCGTCTGCTGTCCTCACTAATCAGAAATTAGGTCAAGCAAGATAATCACAATATCTAACCACAAACCCCAGCTCTACCATAGCAGAGAAAACAGACATTTTGCTGCACTGGGGTGGGCGCCCTGCTGCAGGCAATCACAACTACCTGCAGGGATGGTTGAGGGAAGCGGGATACAGGCACAATCAGCACTCTTCCAAGGGTCACCTCTGTGAAGTATTCCCGTTTTCTTCTTGCACTAAGCTCAGCAGCTGCAACACACGTGGCAACACCGAGTCCAGCACTCGGCACAGGCCGCACGCTGTGCTTGCTTGGGGACACAGCCACCAGGTAAAAGCATCAGAGCTGTCACTAGGGTCCGGTATCGGAGAAAGAGACAGCCAAGCATGAGTGGGGCTCAGCGTGCCAAAGCAGAGCTGGTGCTGCTGGACTCCCTGGGGTGCAACCCTTGGCCTGGGGGAGCAGGGCGCCTGGGCATTAGTCTCAGCCTAAGGGCAGGGTTGGGATCGCGTTCCAGGCAGGTGGCAGGTGACGCACACGAGGAAAGGGGCCCAGATGGGGCTGCACAAGGAAAGCAGGGGCTGCTCCCCAGAAGCCTCTGACCCACAGTCCTTAGCCAGAGCTAAGGGTACCATGGAGCAAGCCTCAGCCTAGGGCTAGGATTAGGCTTCACGCATTCGGAGTCAAATTCAAACATGAAAAGCCTCTAATGAGTTCCCTAGAGCTTCCCCTACTTATCCCATGTCAGATTTTGCTCATTAACCAGCAAAAAGTTTGCATTGAAGAGACAAAGCAAAGACAGCACAACCTAACAAATACCCAGGGAGAAGGAGGAAGCAGCATTTCCTCCATGTGCATTTATTCCTTCTTTCCCCAAGCTCAGTACTCCAAACCGCTGTATCCAAACCATCCTCAGAAGCAAGAGGTGAACAAGGTGCAGCCAAATGCTGCACAACTCTCTGGTTCTGAAGATGCCTCTGGTATGAAATTTTATATCATATTCTTCAAAGAGGGACAACACCAGCTGATTGCTGAGCTTGGCAAAACAGCACCTGCCGTGGAGCTGCTCTAGAGACACGTGAGCCTCATACAGAAAGAAGCTAATTCAATTGTAGAATAGCAAAAAAACAGCTAATTGAATTGTAGAATAGCAAAAAACAGTACCTTTTCTGCTAGAGATGAGGAAAAAAAACCCTCCACACTCCAGTTCTGTTTCTCAGCGGGGTAACATATGAAGACAAAAAAAAAAAAAGGTACTCACCCTGTAGTCCACTTCGTTTTTGAAAGGCTGTGAAGATAACGATAAGCAACCTGAAAAGCTCCCACACCGTCTACACATTAGCACATTCTCAGCTTCACAGCACGTCTGAGAGGGCCTTATAACCAGGGCTAAAAACTGCCCCTCCCTGCGAAAGCTCAGCCTCTCTCCACCAAAATCTCCAGCCCAAGGACCTTGCTTCACCAGCCCATTGCTGTTCCCTCTCGTGGGGCTAAAACAGGAGCCACTTCAACCTCTTGATAAATAAACTGCAAATTTTGCAAGAAGGGGACTGTGCTTTTATCAGCCTGCAGACGGCACGTAACCCACTCGTGGGCACTATCAGAACGCAACCAGCAGCAGGGGAAAGTCTGTCCCGCTCCCAGCTGACATTTAGGCACAAAAAGCAGTGGCCTGCTCCGGAGTGGCTGCACCAGCATCTGTCCCGAGCTGGAAATAGGGCAAACCCCCAACCAGACAACAGATTTTGAGTCTCCAGGGGACGGAAAACAAACTCATTAAATGCGTGGTGCAAACAGTTCACTAAATAGAACCATAATTATGCCCTTCTTTTCATTTCTCCCAGCATAACTACACGTATCTTCTGGATAAAATCCATTTCCTAGCCAGGGCTTCAGCAGGGTCTCCGGAATTAATGCTGCTGGAAAACCTCCACTTTTCATGGACCCCTGTTGGGCAGTCCCTGCGGAGCGGCAGAGCCCTGCACAATACTCGCTTATGCAATGACTGGTCCCGAGCCAGCACTAATAACTTGTCTGCTGGGAATGACCAATTCACATGCAAAACCAAAATACTTCTCTCACTAAATATCCAAGTTAGGTAGAGGGAAAAAAATCCCAAGATTACTGCTCATGCCATACCCCAGACTCCTCCCTTGACTTGGATTGAACTATTCCATTCCTCAGAAGGCCAATGGGGTCCTGGGGTGCATGAAGAGGAGCATCTGCAGCAGGTCGAGGGAGGGGATCCTGCCCCTCTGCTCAGCCCTGGGGAGGCCACATCTGGAGAACTGTGTCCAGTTCTGGGCCCCCCAGGACCAGAGGGATGTGGAGCTGCTGGAGAGAGTCCAGTGCAGGGCCACGAGGATGATCAGGGGCCTGGAACATCTGCCCTATGAGGAGAGGCTGAGGGAGCTGGGCTTGTTCAGCCTGGAGAAGAGAAGGCTGAGAGGGGACCTGGTCAGTGTCTATAAGTGCCTCAAGGGAGGCAGTGAGGAGGATGGGGCTGGCCTCTTTTCACTGCTGGCCACTGACAGAACAAGAGGAAATGGCCACAGACTGAGGCATAAAAAGTTCCTCGGGAACTTAAGGAGAAATTTCCTGACAGTGAGGGTGACAGAGCACTGGAACAGGCTGCCCAGAGAGGTTGTGGAGTCTCCTTCTCTGGAGATCTTCAAGACCCGCTTGGATGCAGTCCTGTGCCACGTGCTCTAGGTGACCCTCCGTGTGCAGGGGGTTGGACTAGATGACCTCGAGAGGTCCCTTCCAGCCTTAACCATTCTGTGATTCTATGATGTTTGAGGAACAGCTGGAGCAAGCAGGGTGGCATTTCACAGAATCACAGAATGGTTAAGGTTGGAAGGGACTTCTAGAGATCACCTAGTCCACCCCCCTGCTCCAGCAGGGACACCCAGAGCAGGGGCACAGGGTGGCATCCAGGCAGATTTTGAAGATCCTCGGAGATGGAGATTCCACAGCCTCTCTGGGCAGCCTGTGCCAGGGCTCTGTCACCCCCACAGCAAAGAAATTCTTCCTCACGCGGAGGTGGAACTTCCTGTGTTTCAACTTGCACCCATTACCCCTTGTCCTGTCACCGGCCGCCACGGAGAAGAGCCTGTCCCCATCCTTGCTACTATCACCCCTCAGATACTTGAACATGTTGATGAGATCTCCTCTCAGTCTTCTCCTCTCCAGGCTCAACAGGCCCAGCTTGCTCAGTCTTTCCTCACACGATAGATGCTCCAGTCCCTTCATTGCCTTCGTGGCTCTATGCTGGACCCTCTCCAGCAGCTCCATGTCCCCCTTGTCCTGGGGAGCCCAGAGCTGCCCCCAGCACTCCAGATGCCTCCCCAGAGCTGGGCAGAGGGGCAGAATCCTCTCCTGGCCCTGCTGGCAACGCTCCTCCTGCTGCAGCCAGGATCCTATTGGTCTTCTTGGCCATGAGGGCCCATTGCTGCCTCGTGGGCAACTTGCTGTCAGCCAGGACTCCCAAATCCCTCTCCACAGAGCTGCTTTCCAGCAGGTCAACCCCTAATCTGTGCTGGTGCCTGGGGTTATTCCTGCCCATGTGCAGGACCCTGCACTTGTCTTTGTCAAACCTCAGGAGGTTCCTCTCTGCCCAACTCTCCGTCCTGTCCAGGTCTCTCTGAAGGGTAGCACAGCCCTCGGGAGTGTCAGCTACTCCTCCTAGTTTGGTGTCATCTGCAAACTTGCTGAGGGTGCACTCAGTGCCCTCGTCCAGGTCATTGATGAACAAGTTGAAGAGCAGCGGACCCAATACTGATCCTCGTGGGACACCGCTGGCCACAGGCCTCCAATCGGACTCAGCTCCATTTATCACCATCCTCTGGGCTCTGCCATCCAGCCAGTCCTCAAGCCACTTGACTGTCCACTCGTCCAGTCCACACTTTTGGAGCTTCCCTATGATGATGTTATGGGACACTGTGTCAAAAGCCTTGTTGAAGTCAAGGTAGACAACATCCACGGCTCTCCCATCATCCAGCCAGCCAGATGGAATTTCCCCATTCATTCCCTGCAGCTTTTCCTCATCCGTTACCTCCTAGGCACCCGTGACACTATGCAGAACTATTATTACAGGATCAGGTAACAACAGGACATCTGAAGCAGTTAAAATGCAGCTTCATCCAGTAGAACACTTGTCTGCAAGCAGTGTGCTGGCTCCCGCAGGCACCAGCATCAGGGAAATCAGAGGGTGCCTCTTGAGCCAGCAGGTGTGACCAGTCCCCAGGGAGGATGGGGAGTTGGGAACAGCATCGCCTTGCTGACAAAGTACTCTCCAACACTAGCATTTGTTTCAAGGCTATTTTAGACCTTGTTTTAAAGCCAGTGTATCCATATTTCCTCTCCAAAAACAGTGAAAGCAGAAGGGCCCATGAACTTAGCACTATTTAATTTGAGATGAGGAGAACCAGGCCATACTGTTAGAAATCAGCTTAGCTGCAACAAGGTGCATGTCTAGATCTTAGTTTTTGTCTTTCCGACTGAGCATAGAAACATCAAGGAACCCTGCAATAACCTTTCCCCTCTGGTTTAACCCCTGGCCAAAACATGAACTACCAAATCATCAGTATTTTCTGGCAGACCTCAGAACCCCACCCTGTGCTGACTTACCAAGTCACCACTCCTGTGCGATATCAGCCTCCCTTGCTCATGTCATACTGGCGGCAGCAAGCAGGTCATCCTCTTCCCAAGAACAGTTCATTGTGAAACTTTAAGTGGCAATTAGATAGAGACCTTTACCCTGACCACCAGCTCCAAAGATTCCTCCCCTCTGCTCCATCCTGTCCTTCTGGAAGGGGCTTTCAGAAAAGCACCGGAGCTCCAGGGCCTCATCCCTTTGCTGCCTGGCTTTCCGTGGCAGAGCAGAGGGAATATGAGGTGCTGTCTCTCTCACCTGCAATTCCGAGAGCTGATACGAGCCACCCTCTGTTACCCTGGAGAACAGGGCTTTTACACTGCGGTGTGTAATTACTCTCACACAAGGATAGCACAGCTTGCCACTTATCTCATCCGCACAGCATCCCTCCACAGCCTCCCTCCATCACAACACAATACCTCTCAGGGCGATATTTCATAGAGTACCCTTGGAACATGAACTAAAGAGAGGCACTCAGCTTTAGGATTCAATGAAAATTAGACACACCTGGAAAGCATAATGGCTCACAGATGGGCTGAAAGCTCCTGGTCAGAGAAGAAAAGTCACACAGCTCTGTGCATGTTTTTTTAACCTTTTCCATTTAACGCCTCTCTGCTTCTCCACCCCTCACTTTGCACGGCTGTACTGTTCTCTGCCCCATGTATGAGTGCTCCAAAGGCATCTACACAGGTTATACCAAAGGCATAAGCTCACGGCAAAGCTTTGGGCCAGCTAGTCCCTCCCTGAGAGGCCCAGAGTGCTCAGACCCTACTGAGCAGGAAGAGATTCACAAGCCCAAGCACAAAGAGCAGTGCCGAGGAATGAAGTGCTGCAACCTGTGATGAAAGCGCTGAAAATAAGCTCAATGTTAAAGCCAGAAAGTTCCATCTATCCAGAGAACCCTCCAGCCCAGAGAAACAGATCCCTTCAAGACGCTGAGCGAGACCAACCAGCGCTACGTACCCAAGGGCTCAGTTAGCAAGCGCCAGGGAGCCGTGCGTTGCTTCGGCGGGTTGGAATAACCTGCGTGCAAACAATGCCAGCACACTGGGAAACTTCAATAGGAAAGAAAGGAAGCCAAGATTTTGCAAGTTTGAGTTTCTAATACCTTCGTGCTTGTGGATTTTATAGGAGAAGACACATTTCTTCCTATTTTTTCCTTCCAGAGGGTTCTGGTCTTACGTATTTTATTTGCTCAGCGATGAGGCCATCTAGTGGATGAGTGGATGAGATGCCAATTGTGAGAATAAAATGTGGATTTTTGGCACTGTAAATCACATATCAGTGCTTCAAAGCAGCCTATAACAAAGTAGCATATCACATATAGTTGTAATTGAATAATAAAATGTTGCTAAATGATATGGTTATCTTGGCTGGAGCTTTAATTCCTACTGGTGTGAAGCTTCCAACCTTTTAATATTACCTTAGCACACCTGAAACCTTGATTTCTGCAGAGGATAAACATTTCATCCTAAACTCAGACACTGCCTTAATTCATGGTGCAGAGATATTTGCTAATGCAAAATCTAGTATCTTACTCAAAGTCGATCCATATTAGAGATGTTATTTAAGTAAACCTGAACTACCAATACTGCTTGGAAAAAATAAATACTGTAAAAAAAAATATTGCCCTGTATTCATGCTCATAAACATTGAGGTTGAGAAACAGCAGCAGGGTTAGGAACTTCTCAAAGCAGATCCACTCGAGAGTTTGTTCCAACACTTGGATCTGCCTGGGAAAGTTCCTCTCCGAAATCCCTTGTTGTTCCTCTGCCCTCAGCTCTGCTGAACGTCACATCGAGGGTTTGGGGGCCTCACAGAGGGAACAGGAGCTTTATATTGCCTAGGAAGGGGGAATGGGAACTTTAAAAATAATAAAAAGCCAATCATCATCGTTAGTGAAAGCAACTCTTAATGAGCCTGTCATCGCTGAGCAGCTCCAACGTGGCTGAACAGCATTTAATTCATTTAATTTTGCTGGCTTTTAGGGATCCTCTGTACTTCAAATCCTTTGCTGTTCGAATAACTGTGTACCTGCAGTCAAAATGCATGCCCTTTTTGTCCCCATTTGCACATAACTTTGCAAAAAGACCTTGGCAAAATATAGAAACTTTTACCAGAAAAAAAAAAAAAAAAAAAAAAAAAGAGAGAAAAAAAAAGTCAAACTTTCATCTGTGGCTTCCTTCCTTTCCTAGATATTAATAATTCTTTTGAAGACTTTAAAGAAAAGGAAGCAAAGCTTTGAAGTCTGGAAGTACCAGTTAGTTCTTGCAAAAAAAAGATGCAGCAAAATTCAGCGCTTTCCCTGGAGATCACAGGGAGGTCGGACTCAAAAGGGATCTGGCAACGCAGTTCCTCTTTGCCTCAACTACAGCTGCACCTCTTGTCTCTCCTGTTATCAAACAAGGTAACATTAACCCCTTTTGCCACCCATTGTGTTAAAAACCACCAGACTGCTGCTTTTGGGAGTGGAAGAAAAACTTACTATCCTTCAATACATTCATCCATCCTGCATTAAATTATTTTTATGGAAACTAATCAATGGCACTAACCAATTTCAGGTTTTCGTTAGGTATTTGTCTTAGAAAAAGGTGAGCTGAGGTGTTGGGAGAAGCCTAAGACCCTGCAGCAGATACATGCCTTGAGTTATGCAGAAAATAAAAAAAAGTTGTACCAGCCTTGTCTTGTGTGATGAAAGCAGCGAACTCCATTACACAGATTTCAGATGAGATTATACAGATTTCACATGTGAAATCTGATGTATTAAGGAGCTACAAACTCACTCAACAGATTGCAAGTAAAGGACACGTCTATTCCATGTGGATGCAGCAATATCTACTAGTGAATGAGGACACCTTGTGGTGCCAGGCATCACTACCCAGCAAAGCTAGTGGGTATCAACAGAACATACCTAATGTCACCTCCTATCACTTCCCGACCACTTCCAGAGACCCTGGGAATCAGCCAGTGACTTCCACAAGCAGACACTTCATCTTTTACTTGCATGTTCATGGTAGATCACCAAGAGAGGGCTCTATTCCGCTCTGAAACTCTGTGACAGAGGCTAAGTGTGCAGGATGCTTTCAGATTATAGATTCTAATAGATCTGAGGCTTATTTGAAGATAGTCTCAAAACTCAGCCTTCCCAAAGGCTGCAGGACGAAATTCTGTGAACAGATGTCCTCTCCCCTACAGCACTTTAGAGCTAAGCTCTAAGGGCTCCAAAAACTCCAAACAGGGATTTCTGCTACTGGTTAGAAAGGTCATACTGCCCCTCTGCACCAGGGCCCTTCCTGCTCGTGCTTCATGCACAGGCGTCCTCAGAGGGGATGGTCAGATCAACCAGCACCAACCAGACTTCCCTGCAGAGTGATTGGGGATTCCAGGCTTCCACAAGAGGTTTAAACACTCTTACTGAGTTCTGCTGTGTGCTCCTTTTTAAAATGGCAATGCTGCCTCCATGAAGTCATTACTGTTATACACGTGTGACTTGGATGCCACATCTTGAAATAAGATTTTGTGAAAACTGTCTCTGGGAACTGATTTTGGACAAACTGATGTGGTTATAGCCACACTCTAAAGAAAAGCCTTACTGAAAAACCTCAATTTAAACATAAAAAGCATTAACTTCTTTTTTATAAATATAATTAATCCCAAGCACTACTTGAACATATTAGGCTTCTAACACAAATAGTTGAGATGACTACACAGAAGATTTTTTTTCTAACAATCAGAGCTCAATGCTTTATTCACAGACAATGCAGCAACCTGATGCATTAACTGCACTTCCATGTCTGCACAAAAGGGAAAGTCTTCACAGTATTGGAGCAGAAGAGTAAGAACAGATACTTGACGCACGCACAGACGGGTAATTCATCACACAAGTAGGAGATTAGGTACAGGAGCGTCGATTTAAACATTTCAGTCATTTAAGTCAGCAATGAAAACCACCACACCGTATTTTCAGCAAAATAATCTAAAGCTTTAATGAAATTTGGTTTCCTTCAGGTGACCTCATGATCCTTATGACGATGCATGAGTGTTAAGACTGAAGCTAAGATCAAGTCCTGGGTCTCATTCAAAAGATTAGTTTTTGTAGAGTTATATTTAATGGACAATTATTAATACAGACCTTCCCCTATATACCCTCACTAGCTTTAGAAAACATTTCAAAATTCTCCTAAAAAGAGACAAAATAAAAAGCAGTATTTTATATTCTGTCAATGAACTTATCTCCCCAGGTAGAGTTGGGGAGAAAGCAAATGAATTACGAAAAGGATTAGAACTGAACTTCAGCCTCAGGCTAGGCCTGTATATCAATCATTTAAGTTATTTAAGTTATGCATACATCAATGAAAAACATTTCCCAAAGAGAAAAAAATGAAATACAGGAAAAAAATCTCAGTGTATATATGAAGCAAAAGAAAGTAGTACTTTGCTTCTCAGAAAGTTGCCTCTGTTTAGCTCAAAAATGCCTCCTAATTTTTCTTTAGAGGGTGATCCTTAATAAGATTTAGCAAGAGAAAGGAAGTAAGATGATCTTTTAAAACTCAATCCATCATCCAAAAAGATACAGTGAAGTCAAATCTAAGTACCAAGTCCTCTATTTTCCAGAAAAAGCAGTTTTAAGTCTTGTAACAACCTACAATGTATTTCTCAGCTATAAAAAGCAGCCAGGATTTGGATATGTCCAAGAGGAGTTCTGTCATGTAAGCGCAAACACTTTTTTTATCAGAAACATTTATTTAAAAAAAAAAAGACACTGATGCACATGTAGTCAAGTTAACACTCCCTAATAAAAAAAAAAATTAAGCCTGTCGGTCAAGACCAAAATTATCTTCGCTTCTGGAATATGTTGCCACGGCCCATCCCACGGCCTCTTCCTCTTGCAGCCACTGAAGGAAGAAAACATTAGGGATCAGGTGAATTGGGTATAACTGTTTTTGCTTTTTTCTCCCCGACAGCAACTGAGAAAAACATAAATGTCAAAGTCTCTTGTCTAGCAGCATGGAAATAAGAGTACTGTGCAAAGTTCAGAAGCTGATATAACATTTTAAATAAATGAGAGGACTGTTCTGTGAGAAGAACCAGGCCCAACAGCTACATTGTTTTGCCACTTGAAACAATGCAGTGTATAGAGATGGAAAAGTATTAATACAGCTTGTGTACATTCTCATCTCTCACATAATTCTGGACTACAGGAGATTTGTGTCATGGTAGAGTTGCTGTGTCAGAGACTTAACTGATGTTTAAAACCTCACACTAGGATTTTGCAGCGAAACTCAGAATGTCCCAGCAGCTCCCACTCACTCGCTACCCCTGCTAACATTAATGGAGGATTTTGTAGCCAAAAAACTCAAACTTGTTGTAACTACACTGCTCAACTCAGAGGAGGGCTAACGAGGGAAAACTGCAGACAGATAATTACAACTGCCAAATTATTTAGAGATTCGTATTAAGAGAACACATTTTTTTCTATATAACCTTAACAAAAACACTTAGCTTCTTATCCAAGTAGTCCAAACAGGTAACAGCCACATCCACAGGAGAACACCCAAACAAAGGCTTATATAAAGCCTCAGGGTAACTTTCACAGAACAACTTGTGTAAATCATCTTCACATCAATATTACTCACTTTGATAATTGCCAAGTCTGAGTCTCTGTTCCCTCTAAGGACAAAATATATGGCAGAAATATAGAAACCACTCATCATTCTGTAGTGTAAGTTACTTGTTTCCTCAGCGATACAGATGAAAACTTTTGTGCTCCTCCATACCAAAATGCTAAAGCTGCAGAGCAGCAGGGAGTAAGGGGTCCATAAACAAGCAACACTCACCTTGAGCTTTGAGAATAGCTGCTTTTCCTCGCCCAGCCCCAGAACCCTGGTTTTTATTCTTCATGCTCTTTAGCATAGGAGCGTTCTTCAGCATGTCTGGTAAAATGAGAAACCGTATCTTGCTGCCTCTGATGTACACCTGCTCCAGCTGGGCCACTCGGCCATCTCTGTACGTCACAGTTATGTTGGACATCTGGGAAGCAAGAGATCAGCCAGTGTTTACAGAAGCCTCCAACAGGTAAAGTTTCTCTCACCTTCAGACTCCTCTGTAAAGAGACTACCTGGGTCAAGTACTTAGTCATTTCTACAGAGTCTTTCTAGGTCTGTTTCGAGGTTTCAGAAGCTGCAGCAAGTTGGCAGGTTTGCATCAGCAGAATATGAATTAGGCAGGCTCAAAACATAATAACAAAAAAGCATACTGAACATGATTATTCCAATAGAAGTTGCTACTTACATCCATTTTTTATCTCACTTATGTTCGTAGCATTTCCTTCCTACATAATC
The DNA here is from genome assembly GCA_013389825.1 of Crypturellus undulatus. Taxonomy (NCBI): domain Eukaryota; kingdom Metazoa; phylum Chordata; class Aves; order Tinamiformes; family Tinamidae; genus Crypturellus; species Crypturellus undulatus. Next base: position 1,474 of record VWPW01032704.1, on the reverse strand, counting down.
AAGAGTAACTTGCACCTAATGGCATGTTACTGATTTAAAGTAATACATACAAGCAAGATACAACAAGAGCAGATAAAAGACAAGAGTTTGCTTACAAAAAGGTGCTAAGGGACAAAACAAGATTCAAGCGCCAAGGCCAAAACCCTGATAGACAAAGCCCTCTGAGTGCAGCCGTGGCACAAGGTACCCAGGACCATTCACATATAAACCAGCCTGCTACCAGTCAGGCAGGAGCAGCACGTTTATTTTATACCCATTCAGAGCTAAAACAAACTCTGAGAGGAATAAAACTCAGTTTTGTTTCTCATATTAAATCACTTTTAAAAGAACTCTGTTTTTCTTAAGTATTAAGGAAGTATTTTGACTTGAACAATATGATTCTTATGAAAAAGAAGAAAAAAAATTAAGGCCTCTTGAGATGCCTTAAATCAGGTGCATTTAAAACAAACGAACAAACAAACAAACAAGCACACTCCTCTGTTGTTCAGATGAGACCTTGTAAACAACAAATCTTAAGCCCAGAGCAATAAAGTGAACAACTCCAGCAGGAACACTGTTCCTAGAAGACAATCTTAGAGAGAGCCTGACACTGTTGACAGGACAGCCCAATCCTACTCGGGACACAGAAAGCAGCAGCTCTCTCCTCTCTAGAGCAATCCCAAGTCTGCTTCACATGGCAGGAGAGTGTGACAGGGCATTACTGCAGCTCAGCAAGAGCCTGGCTCTTTAAGCCGAGCACCTCCGAGTTCCGGGCCTTTACGGCCAAGTTATGAGCTCCCTGGCGATGGGGAACGCACCTGGCAGTTCATGTTGTCCTCGGCCTCGATGAGCTTGCCCCGATAAACCTCCCCCGTGTTGGTCTCGCACGTCACGATGTGGCCCTCGGCCTCGTGCAGCACTTTGATGGGCACCCCGATGGACATGTCTGCGGAGCGGCAGCCCTACACCTGCGGGCAGAGCAAAGAGCCGGTGAAGTCCCGCCTTGCCGGCATAGACAACGATGACTTTCCCCAGCTCAGAGAGCCGATTTCTATTTGCTTGGTCCCAAACCCCCACATGCATTAGGCAGCGCTAAAGAGGCTTTTTGACAGAGCCGGGCACAGCAGGAAAACTGGAAGATGAGCAGAGGCGGCAGCTTGGAGCTCCCCGCCGGGAAACGGGAGGGAAACGGGCCCCAAAAGGGCAGCGGCGGCGCAGCGGGGCCCGCTCCGCATCGCGCAGGGGCCTCCCCGCCCGGCCGCGGCCCCCAGCAGCGCCGCGCGGAGGCGGCCCCGCTCCTGGTCCCGTTATGGCCCCCGCCCTGATATGGCCCCATTACGGCCCATGCCCAGTCTCGGTCTCGTTATGGTTCCGGTCCCCGTTATGGTCTCAGTCCCGTTATGGCCCCGGACTGATCTCGGTCTTGCTATGGTCTCGGTCTTGCTATGGTCTCGGTCTCGCTATGGCCTCGGTCCCATTATGGTCCCGTTATGGC
>VWPW01032701.1:136166-158566 GCA_013389825.1 Crypturellus undulatus | reverse complement strand
TGAGGAAAAGAATTGGAAAAGGGGGGGAAAATGGAAACATTGCTGCACTTGGCTGCAAACGGAAAAATGTTTGGGTTAACTGGGCAGAGTCCCTCAATCGTTCCTCGGTCTGCTTGGGGATGCAATCCGCTGCTGATCCCCTCAAGGCATGTTTGATTGCTACCCCCTATTGGGACGGGGAAGATTGGAAGGGTAATGTTCCATCTTGGGTAATAACTGCCCCAGTTGAAGGGGTGTGCAGACCTGCCCGTCTCCCTGGCGTTGTTTTAAGATCGGTGCCTCCTATGAGTCAAGTCGAAATAGCTTTATTACGTAGGAAAAGGGATCTTACTCAGCAGCCTTGCCCGATAGTAGCGGGAATTCGAGCCAGCATGGCAATCCAAACTTACCAACATGAGCTGGCTTTTCCTCCTGAAGAGCTTGAAATCAGGGGGGCCACCCCAGGGGGGCCCGCCTGTTTCTACTTTGGAAACGATGAGTGGAATTGCTGGGATTGGCAACATCCCCAGGAGTGCCACACAGGCTTTAGAACTACTTTTCTCAGATGGGGGAATTCATCACGGGCTGCTATCAGTTGGAAGCAGGAATCTTATTTAGGCCCTGCAGACAACTTTTGTCGGGGGATCGATTTGGAAGAATTTGACAACTATAATGGATCTCGCCAAATGGTGATCCCCATGCTCCCTTCTCCTAAGAAATCCTGGGCTCTCCCCCACGGTTTGTTTCTGGTTTGTGGGGATAAGGCCTGGCAGGGCATTCCCGCGGGTATTGTTGGCGGGCCCTGCTATCTGGGCAAGTTGATTATATTCGCCCCATCAATCCAGGACATCCGCAGTTGGACCGGACAGGGCCACAGAGTTAAACGGGACTTTGGTACGAAAGTCCTCGGCCCTAACTGTGACAACAATGTCACCTTGTATAGTAAGACTAAGAATGTCTTTAAATCTCTCTTTTTGACCCCCTTCTCCCTGATGGAGGCACACCACAACCTCCGGGCCTTGGCGTGCTGGGCCAGAAAAGAGCTCAATATTACATCTAGTATATTATCTGACATGCTCGAGGACCAGCACGGCCTGAGAAAGGCCATTTTGCAGAACCGAGCTGCCATTGACTTCCTACTCCTGGCGCACGGTTCAGGGTGCCAGGAGTGGGAAGGCATGTGCTGTATGAACTTATCAGATCATAGCAGCTCAATACATAACCAACTGAAGCTGCTTCGCGATGGCTTTAAGAAAATAACAATGGACGAGGGGTCTTTAGATTCTTGGTTGGGGAAGCTTGGCTTCCCTAACTGGATCAAAGATTGGTTGAAAATGGGATTTATGATATTCCTGATTTTGATTGTGGCCTTGCTGTTTCTTCTCTGTGTCTGCAAAGTGCTCGCTAAAGTACCTGAGAGCATGGTGGTCTCTGCTTTTCATTTAGAGCCCCGCAGAGAGCCAGCAGGCAACCAGAGAGAGACAGGTGTGTAAATAGTTTATGTAGATGAGTGTTGTAAATAGTTATAGTTGTAACTTGCCTGCTTATTGTACCTCCTGTTCTTAGGAGTAAATTGTAGTTAAGGGTTCCCTTTGGGGAAGATGTCCCCAAAAGTGTTGTAACCATAAGAGTTTAAGCCTTCTGGTGAGGGGACAGAACGTGTAACCATTACGCATATTGTTTCCCCTGGAAAGGTGCATTGTAACCACTACGAGTGTTGCGCTTATAATCGTAACCGTTGTGCATGGCGAGCCTCCTGAGCAGAGCGCTCGGGATGATGTTACAGTTATTGTATCCCTTGCCTGTACCTTCCCTCTCCCATTTCCCCTTCTTTTAAAGAAAAAGGGGGGAGATGTTGGGGAATAGAAGATCGGCCTGGGTCCCCATAGGGGATAATGGTGCCCCTTGGGTGACCCAGGGAAGGGGCATGTGCACTTCAAAAATGTACAGGGGGGTCCCTGCCAATCATGCTGCCCGGCGGGTGACCCCCCGGGGGGTGCGCCTGCGCACTTGCAGGGTCTGGCCTGCCTATGTGCGACAGGGCACCCCACAGAAAGGCCTGGAACCCCGCAGGTGGGGGCCAGGAGCAGCTTGCTGCTCCTGGCCGCCCACCTAGCGACAGGATCCTGGCCAATGGAGTGTAGCTCCAGGAAAGTCCCCTCCTTCTCTCTTCCCCTTTCTCCGCCTTTACTCCTCCCCCGGTATTCCCTATATAAATCCTGTTCCCCCCTAAATAAAGGTTCCTGGTTCTCGGTTCTCCGGTTCTCTGGTTCCTGGCTCGACTCGAATTCCGCGCCGTCCTCGCGTAGGCCCGTATCGGGTTGGTGACACGGCGGACGGGTTGACACCTCCCGGTGTGCTGGGACATCACCGCACCTCGATATCTGGTAAGGGAGAGCCCCGCTCCCTAGGGTTGGGGGTGGAATAAAGCTGTGGGCCTGGGGATATCCAAGGACACGCGTAGCGGGGAGAGGCCTGGAGGCGCGTAGGGGAGTCGCCCGGGCGCAGCCGGAGGGTTCCATATGCAGCACCCGTGATGGGGTTTCACATTTGATTTCTTTTACCCCTAACCCGCAGGCGGGTGGTGGGACTCCCTTTCTCCTCTTAAGTTGGCCCGTGATTTTACCCGTGTCGTTTGCGTTTGCCTTGCGTGCCTGTTTTACTTTAGTAGATTATCTACTTTTTCTTTTTCCTTTCAAAAGTTCTCAGTGACACTGTAGATCTAATACTGTCTTAGAAGCTTATTCATTCCTCTTGCATCAGTGTTATTCATCAACAACATACAGCCAGTCTGAAGTTGGCAGCGAATCAAGGGCAAGCAGTCATTTTTCTAATCAATGCTCCTTCAAAAAAGTCATTTACTCTCCAAGTCTAGACATATAACAGAATTCTACTTTGCTTTGCTCTACTTAACATCCAATCTATTCTCTAGAAAGCTGAGAACAACTTGAATTTCCGTTGCCTTATGCACATTTGGCAAGATGCCATATGAATTGTTAAGCTTATCAAATGCCGGTACCTAGAACTCCATATAAATAGCCTTCAAACTCTTTGAAAGGCAGAATAGATTGATTTTCATCAGAAAAAGTAATGTCATTCCTCTTTAAGATTCATTTTTGGTACAGAGAACTCTTTTATATTTATTTTTGTTCCACAAGCACCTTTCACCTATTGTTCCAAATACTATCTGCTGTTCTTTTGAGACAGGTTGTTCTTCCATCACAAAACTCTCTGAATATGTCACTGGTCTTGTATCAGTCTGTGTTGATATGATCAGACTAATGTCTTTGAGCTCTAGGTAGATGGACACAAGTCTGTTTTGTTTTGTAAGGATGAACATCTCTGTCTTCGATAAGACTTGTAAAGCTCTATGCAGTATAATGGTAAAACTAGCAATATGAAAGAGATTTTTTTTTTATAAAGATGTCAGAAATATTGGATGCTATGTGTAAAGACTTATTTTCTTCTCCCTCTATCCACTATCCCTGCTTCACCTGTTCCCATTATTGGGGTCCCTTATCACCCTTAAAACACGCTTTCACTGTATAGGATACTGCCACTTTGAAAGCACTAGCCGAGTGAGTCATCACTTCCTATTGATAGCACTACCGAGTTGTACAATTCTGCTGTGTCTCCTACTCCTGATAAAATTGCCCCATGATGCAGCCATAATGCATGCTACAGCACAGTTCATTTTGGGCCTCAGGGACTCAAATCTTATCAGTCAGGGAATGGAAGATCTCTAAAAGACCACTGGGCCACTGTATAATTTAAGACCTGAAAGATTTATATGGCAAAAAAGCTTGTCCTTAAAACCATTATTGCATCATTATTTTAGATTAGTTTAGGACAGATATGCAAACTGACATAATCAGCCTAATAAACTAAGCCAGATGCTGTACAAAAGTCATATGATGGAAAGGGTGTTTAATTTCCATCAAGTGTTCTGCAAGACCTATTGATTCAACTTGCCCACCAGATTTATGAAAAATAGCTTAGGAAATTGCTCTTAGGAGAGCATGCTGTTTACTTCTGTCAGCACTGAGGGCAAAATGCAGTGATAAAGTGTGTTTCACTTTTTCTTTGCTCTTTTTTTTCCCTCTAGTAGAAATATGGATCTAATGAAAAATGTCTGATATATTTTAACTGTTTGTTGTTGTTGTTGTTGTTGTTGCTGTTATTGTTTTTAATTTCAAAACCCAAGGCATGCTCTTAATGACCTTGTTTTACATCTGTTTTCTAATAGCCATTTGTTCGTCTGTAAATGTGGGAGAACAAACGAACTCTTCACAGTCAACATGCAGAGATCAACTTGAATTATGCATTTTAAGGCATAATGTAAAACTATTCCCTTCGTCTTCTCCTTTGAATCATGACTTTGGGGGCTGCAAGAGAGGCATATCCTGCCATGTTGTCTGGCGCAGACCAGCCGTCTGCAAACAAAATGGTATGAGGTTCCTCATAAGTTTTTTCCTCTCTGGATATGTCAGATATTTAAGTTAGTTTGTGGACACCAGTTCCACAATGTAGCTACCTAATCAGCTGACATTTTTGCATCCAAGCACTTTGCGAAATGACATGCTATTTTTGAAAACAGTTCTCTTTCTTAAAGAGTTCTGAAACTGAAGCCCAGACAGCAGAAATGTTTGCCACAAAGTATTCTAGGCATGTCTCAGAGCTAGAAATTATCTGCTGTGACAGAAAGTGGTTGGTAATGATCAAAACTATACAGTGTCTCAGTCTAAAAGACCACATAATTATCATTTTTATCTGACCATTTGAACTGTTTTGTGATGGCATATCAGATTTCTTTCACTGCTAGTAATACCTACCCTTCATTTTCCTTTTTGCCTAAGCACAGGTAGCTGCCATTCCACCCTTCAAATTATTTTTTCTTTCTTCCTTTAAATTCCTCCTTCAGGCTGAAATTCCTAAAACAGCCACATCAATATATTAGTCAAACCTACAGGCATGTGATTTGTTGCTTGCCTTCATGGAAAGACATGGCAGAGGGGTTTCCTTCAGAAAGTTTCGTGGTCTTCAGAAAATCTAAGCTGTTTTTTGTTTGTTTATTTGTTTGTTTGTTTTATTTTGTTTTGTTTTCTGAAAACCAATAGAGGGTCTGTGCTGGATGCTAGTACCTCTTGCCTGCTGGCCCTTAGGTAATTCTGAGCAGATGTTCGGCAGTCTGATGCTACTTTTTCTTGGTCAGATCTGCCAAGTTTCCTGTTTCAGTCCATATTAAGGAGCGTTTTCCTCTGGTTCTCCTTTTCTATACCATGCTTTTTCTTGACTTTTTCTATTTTTTCTTACTGCTGAACAGTTGCAGAGAAACCAATGTTTTTCTTGGCGAGAGCTCTGCAATGCAGCTGTGTGCAGAACTCAGCTGTAGAGCAGAGCTGCAGGGAAAAAAAAGGTACCACAACTAGGCAGACAAACTAGGGCTTGACACACAGAACTCTGTCAGACCCAGCAGAAAAGAAGCAAAAAAAAAATTAAAAAAAAAAAGAGAGAGAAAAAAAAGGTGATTAGGAAAGAAAGAGAGAAAAGTGAGTGGGAAACAGAGCAAGAGAGACAAATATGGTAAGGAAGGTGAATTAGGAAGGAGTGCAAGAATTAGGAAAAATATGAAGGGAAGGGGAAAGCATAGAAGATAGAGATTCTGTGATCATTTGAGAAGGAGAAAAGCCAGGGCACTGCCCTGTTACCAAACCACACTCTCTTCTTCCATTTCCATCAGTTCATTTGAAGACATTGCATTTTGCAGCCTTCCTTCTCCTCCTCCTGCCTTTGCATCCTAAGCTAACTGAAATACAGACTAGATGAGCAGTCAAACTTTTAGAGCCCTTCAGTCAATGGTGGATTTTGGCACTGATCTGAGCCATGGCAAAAGCATTGGAGGTGGGAGAAGCGAGCTGATGAACAAGGGCAAGACTCTCTACATAATTTGCTTTCCAGAGAACTGTCCTGATACAGCTGTCCTACTTTGGAGAACTGTCCTGATAGAGCTGTCCTACTTTGCTGACTTTAAAATACCATCTTCAGTCATCATTGACAAAATTCAGCCCTTTCCTTTACAGTCTGTTTCCAGAGGACACACCTGAAGCTTATTGTCTTTTTAAAAACATTTTAAACATTACAAAAAGACATAACAGCTCACCTGAACACCCATCCTATACTTCTTCAAAACTACAGCCTCTCTAATCTTCTCTTCATTCTTATTCCTTTCCTCTGTACACTGTCAGATTTGTCCACAGTCATCTTGAGTCTAGACCTGGAGAGGACCCCACAGGTCTTTTCTAAGATTTTCTTGGCAAAGAACAGAGAAGAGCAGTAGCTCTCCAAGTCCTGCAAAAATCTCTTTTCTCTTTTCTTGCGAATGCCCTGCCATTGTGCACTCAGGCAACTGAGGTCTTTGTCCTAAGCCTAAATCTGATACTAACACAGCGTATTTTGAGTGTTTCATCTGTGGACCTACTATTGTACATTGAGTCTGTTCATATGGATTCAGTACATTATCATCCTCAACTGTGGGACAGTATCTGTGTTTTTGCAGTATCTGAACTGCTTCTCAGCTGAAACTGTTAGCATAAGCAATTTAGCTCATTCAGAAAATGTTTCCAGTGCAGATGTTTATCTTCTTGGTCTGCCACTGAAGAGACTATCTGCACTTACAGAGCCGAATGAATAGTGCCTGAAGAAGCTGCTGCTTGCAGCCATGATGTGCTTTAATGTGTGCCATTAAGCCATGTGTGACCCTTAAGAAGGCTCTGGAATAAAGTTCTGCTCTACTCCATGTCCATGTGGCATAAGGGCTTATTCCTTCATAGGACTGTTGCCTTGGTCCACACATTTAATCTCCTTCTTACATATACTAGAAAATAAAAATGTGTTTATCAGATACTAAGATGCTCAGAAGGCTTCTGCATCCTGCAACATAGTCTGAGATCCCTTAGGATCCACGGATGTTTTCGTTCTGTGAGGTTGTTCCCAGCCAGTTATTTCCCATTTTTAAAATGTGCATTTGATTTCTTCTCATGTGCTATATAATATGTTGCATCTATCTTCCTCAAATTTCATCTGACAGTTTAGCCCAGCTCAACAGAGATTCACTGAGGGTAAGTTGAACTCTGATCCTTGCAATGCTCATGAGCTTGCTTCTGTTCAGGAAGTTTAGATGTGTATTCTCTGTTGGAGGAGTGTGTTCTTGAAGGAAAATGCAGGGCAAGCGTTAGCGAAGGAGACCCCTTGCTGCTCCCAATGTGACATACATGCCAGTTTGAATTGCTGTACTTTATGGAAATTTCATCTAGAACATGGAGCTTAGTACAATGATGTATGAGGCAGGGTTGAAAATCTTTAAAAAAGAGGTTGTGGTACATCCTATCTACTGTTCTTTTATTCACCAAGACAGTTACCCTGACAAAGGCAATTGATGTGGCAGCAGTTGGTTCCTGTCAAATCCAGGATGACTGTTTTCATTGTTTTTTAAACTCATGCACTGGTTGTTTCTTTGTAACATCACCTCTTGGGTATTAGAAGTAGGCTAGCTAACTTGTAGTTAGTATTTTATTTCTTTCCTTCTTTTGAAGACTGGTCTTATGTTTACCCTTCTTCTGTCCTCTGACATCTCCACTGTTCTCCATGGTTCATGTAGTATCTCATAGATGATTCCTGATGTCAGGAAATGGTGTTGCTTACTTCCTTAAATACCTTGCATGGATTTCATCAGCCACTACTGACTTGGATACAACTACATCCTCCAAATATTCTTTAATCTGCTCTTTACCTTGCACTGCTCTGTGTTGCCCCATTTCCCTATTTACATTGTGTCAGGGTCTGCTGCAAGCTAATTGCTTTTCTGCAGCTTGAAAGCAGCAAATGCCAAATACTTTGTCTTTCATTGTATCATCTGTCTTTTACTTTTTTAAGAAATAGAGACCTTTGTCCTCTTTTTATGCTTGCTGAGGACAAATATTTTCTTAGTGCATTTCTGCTTCTTGTGGATTGTGTCTTGCAAAAAGCCTGAGATTTTCTAACTTTTTTGGTTAGCTATTATTTTCTTCATGGTCATTTTTCATTGTGTACCTTTATTTTCACCCTTTTTTGCCATTTATCATGCTACTTCTTTCCCTCAGGTACAGTGTATTTGCATCATTTAGTGTAGTAGTATACTCTCATCTCCTTTTCTTTGTTTCTATTAGTTTTATTTCTTTTAATCACATAGACCAAGAGTGACTATCTAAACTCAACTGTGAGTACTTTGTTGGACTTCCAACTCCTCATTCTGTTATTTTCAAGCCTTTCTTTCTAATAATAGTTAAATACTAATACTGTTTTGGTCACTTCTACCTACATTTCACCATCAGATTTCCAGCCAGCCCCACTAGTCAAACCTGAATTTAAAACAACTGCACTGTTAGTAACTTCTTCCTCTCTTTAAAACAATTTGGAGTTGAATACATTGCCAGATGGGTCAGTGTTGCTTTTTGAACAGATGGATAGGTAATTAAGTGTCCCGTTGCCCAGTTCTGGAGCATTGCCTCCCCCAGCTGCTGCAATTATTTCATGTCCCTAATTACATCTTCTTTCAGATTAACTTACACTATGGGAACCAACTCTTTATTTTTTATTTCATTCAACAAATCTGTTTCTTGTTTTTTTTCTGACTTCTAAACATAGCACATACATTCTTCATAAGCTGTTTAAGATGCCCTATGTCTGCCCTGAAAACAGTTCTTCCTTTGCTAATACTGGTACTTGTTCCACCAAATCCCAGATGCCAATTAATACTTAGTTTTAAATGACTTATATGTTCCTTATGTTTTCCCATGACCCTACATATGAACATCTCAGATGCTCACCAGACTTCTACATTATCTTCATCTTTCAATTTTCTACCCTATGTCTTTCATTTGATTCTCCTCCCATTTTTTTCCTTTCACCTGTAAGCTTCTGTCGCTAGCTCATTTCAATCTGGCATTAAATTATTTAACCACTAGAGGATAATGTGCACAAGCACACTTACAGTCATATCCATACATTAAAAATGGCATAGTTGTTTCTGGTTAGTAGTATGTAGATACATCTAAATGAGATGATTCATCTGCGAGCAGATCATAGCAGTATACTGTGGTACAAGCACTGCAGATGTGGGACATTGTCCTCTAAACATTATTTCAGAATCAGGATTCTTTGTGACAGATTTTAATCACATTTGATTGGGAAAGGTGAAACATGATGATTTAAAAACAGCTGTCCTGTTAAGAAATATCTATATAAAATTATATTCTCTAGTGATCTAAAATATAGATAATATTGTGATAAGCATTACTTAAAAAATCTTTTCCTGGCTGAATCCAAGTAGGACTTTCAGCCAAAAAGAAACTCACTTCCTTATAGAAATCTGTTAATTTTTTCCTTTTTTAATATAAACCAACATTGGCAGAAACCTTGTTTGTGTAACTCATGAGATTTTTACCAGCGGATATACCCAATTTTTGATTATAATGTGGTGTAACAAACATGCTGCAAATCAAAACAAACAACCTCTGGGAGTTCTCAGGCTTGTTATTATCTTAGCTCTAGCAAATACAAACTCCAGGCTGCACTTTTGGTCAGCTATAAAATGACTACAGATGTGGACTACATTTCGTCAGCGCTCTGTTTATCAGCTTGTCATATTTCTTCAAGGAAACCCCTGGAGAGGGGATTGCAGAGTTTTATCTGCTTCAAAATGAAAGTTCATGGATTCTCTTATCAGTGGAAGTGAAATTTCTTGCATCAGGGAATGCTGCATCCAGTCTACAGTGCAAACTCCATCCAGGTCGGAGCCTGGGAAACAAGTATTCACAAGGCACTTGCCAGACCCCTCTGGTTTGATCTCTGCTAGCTTGTCCTCTTGATGCGGCTCAGGGGATTGCAGCTGAGGCTGTACCTATTTCAGAAGAGGCTGAAATATCCCTGCTTTCACATGGCTCTCTTACTGCTTCTCCTTCTGCCTTGGCACCCTTCCCTCAGCCTTACAAGATAAAGTGCTGCAAAACCTGGGTTCTTGCCTTAGGAGCTGGTACTACTTTCTCAGACCAACACCAAGAACTCCGCTCTGGTTGGGGCAGTGCAGCCCTTGTTCTTTTGTAGCGCTGCTAATTTTAAGTCGACCTGCTCAGTGCTCTGCCCTACCTTGCAAAAGGATGCTTGAGGACTCACTTTTAAACACTGATTGGTTTTGCATGGAGTCCTTTGGACCACTTGTGGTGCTTCAGGGTTTAGTCCCACTGTATCTGGGGTCTTCCAGTGGTGGTAACATGAGATCATGAGGCCACCATCCAATGTCCTGGTTCCAGTGGGTGATTCTGCACCCTGCCATGTCAGGTCTCCTAAGGCACGTCGCCTTCCCGGTGTCTGCTGCTGCTGCTGCCCTGTGCCCATGGCCTCAGGATACTCCTTCGTGTCCCTGCATGCACCCCATTGCCCTGGGAGCTGCTGATATTCATGTATATACATGAATAATAAACACTGATAGTGAGGAAGGAGAAAGGAAACTGAAAAGCAATTTTAAATGGACTTGTTTAAAGTTTTTTTTATTATTATTCCTTTTCACTCCTGCTTCAAAACTATAGCCCAGAGAGCTATTTGCTTTCAAGAACTTGAAATTCATTTTGCATCTTATGGATTGCTCTTTGGCTTAACTAATGATATCAGTCCATTTCTATTATTTCTTCTTTGCTTAAATTACTTTATATCTCTGGTAATATGAATACTCATCTACTAATCAATACACCAGAGATATTCCTATTGATTTTCTCTGCCTTTTTCAAAGAATTTCTCTTCTGGTGCATATCAATTGCTGCTATCTAAGTTGATTCAATGACTGCTTTTATGTGCAGTGAAACAATTCTTTACTGAAAAAAAAGAAAAAAAAAAAAAAAAGTTTTGCTTCCTATAATATTTGCTAGGTACATAGATTTACAGTGTGTTCCTGAGAGAGTTGCCTCAGTAGCGCTGTAAGGCATATGTGTCAAGACATATGTGGTCATTGGAGACTTCTTTGCAATGTCCTATTACTCTGCTTCTGGTGTATAATGTAGCCTTTGGTGATGGCTTTGCTAGCTTGGTGGTTATACTAGCATGCCATAATGGACCATGTAAGACAGTAAGAAATATGGGTTTAGTAGTGGGGAAATTGACTTTTAGTTAGATAAATTACTTTTGGAATATTAAAATGATTTGCCTAGAAGGGCTAACATCTTGAAAGGAGGGAAGGTTGGACCTGAATGACTTGCTCATGGGTCATGTTCCCACTCAGGCACCAATTCAAAGGCCTTTAGGCACTATGATGCTGTGCAGGGTGGAGCAGTGTTTGACTGTTAGTGACAGGCTGCTATTAGGGCAGCAGATCAGAAAACCTAAAGAGAAGAAATGAAAAAGCCATAACTAATGATATCTAAACTGTTCTTATGTTTAGTTGTGCCTTTTTTTTTTCCTCCTGGAGGCATAGTGAGACCCTCAATAGCTTCCTGTCTATCTATGCCGCAAAAGAAATTAATACAAAAATTTATGTAAAAAGAGAAACCTTTGCTCTGAAAAGCAGAGTGATCTGAGCAAGCAAGTTTGCTTTTTGAACACAGAACTGTTCTTGAGGTGGGTTTCCTCTTTTTTTTTTCATAGTAGCCCTGTTTCAATGGGATGTTAGAGCTTTAATTTGCCATATGAGACTCCTGTTGCAGTCAAAATAAGCAGTGAAAGAGATGTCAGCTCACCTGTTCCCCTTGCACATCCCCACTGAGAGAGGTGTTTCCTAATGCTGTATTCTGTTAGTGCAGCTAAGAATTCAGAAACCACTGACTACTATAGCTTCTTCAAAAAAAACTTTTTTGGAGGGTAGGGGAGGGGAAATAGATATGCTCTTGTTCTCCTTCCTATTTCTGAAGTTCAGCTGTTTCATTTTCTTAAATTCCCCTTTGTGGCCTCAAAGCCTTGGAATTTTCCAGGCTTGGAGATTCCTGCATGCAGCTCCTGAGACTATTAGTGAAGCATTTAATAATTCAAGGGCTGGTAAAAGGGGGTATGTCTTTAGGTGCTTCACTCACTCTGTTAAAAAAACAAACATCAGATGTTACGTATCACCAACCAAAAGGTACATCTGGGTTTTGGGAATTCTATGCCTGTACTAAAGCCATTTCACTGGTATCTGTATTATTAATCAGATTAAGTTTATAAACTCTGTAGATGCATCACGCAACACTAGTGAGAGATCTGCAACCATCCTTTTCCTTCACTTTGAGTCTGTCTGCTTGTTTACATTGCCTTGTATACTCCACTTCTTGCTACAATATTTTCTACTGTCCAGCTCTTTGATGTCCATACAGATACCAGCTGATATGCAAAACATCATAATTAAGGCCCGCATTGTAGTGTTTTCATTAATTTTTTTCTTCATTTTTGAAAATATGCCCTGATCTGGTGAAGCATTAGGCAATGCTTAATGCTGCCATCAGGTGGGGAAGCAAATTTCCCTGAGAGAGACAGCCCCATAAGTCCAGAAGGAAGCTAGCTCTGATGAATCATATGGGAACTCAACCACTTGTACAGCAGAGCAAAGCCGAGGCTGATATGCTGAAGGTTTTAACTCGGCCGAGGAAAACTATGTTAAAATTGCTATGTAATCTTTTTCTGTATGAAAATATTCCCTTTAAAAGTTATCAGAATGTTTCAGAAAGTCTGCAACTCTTTCTCAAGTTTTCAAAACAATCTTTTTTTTTTGAAATACAAGAAGTCTGGAGAACTTCATAAGCCCCCAAAGACTTACCAGCCAGAAAACTCTTGGCAGCTTTCCTACTTTTTCACTGATCCTAAAGCAAATACATATAGAACTTACTGAGGAGTTTTTTTCATTGATTAGTCATCATGCTACTTTTGTTCATTGCCAGCTAAGTTCAGTACTAAAATTACTGGTATTACAGCAGGGATTAGATTGTACTGATTTCTAATACAATGTGATGGTACTGGCTAAAATAAAAGCTTCACTAGGAGTATATCACTGTCATTCTCATAAATAAAAGCATGCTGGATATAGCACCAATAACAAGGAACATGATCAAATCGGCAGAGCTGAAAATATTATAATGTGCATAATGAATATAGAAATGATGGCAATTGCTCTTTATATTTCTATTAAAATGACATAGCTGCCATGACAATATTTTAGTAGCTCTTTTGCACTTTATTATACTCACAAGACAATTCAGATTTATCCTACTAAATGAAAATGAGACTGGGAAGCCTAAGATGAACATTCATAGCAGTTTGTGCAACATGTGTGAAAATCATATCAGAAGCATGGGGAATTGAGATCTGCTGGAACATAAATATTTATTTATTGGTCTTCTGGATTGCAAATCACAGGGAGTTCTTGTTTAAAGTTAAATGACAGTCCAATTTCACCTTTTTGAGCCTGGCTATTGAGACGACTCAAAGCCAGATCCTATTACACATTCAAATAAATACATATATTTTACTTGTAAGACCCACTGCAGTGCTTTTTGGGTTATAGACATGTTAGGTGGTGTGTAAAAATCCACATTTGAGAAATACAGGATAACGTTCTCATGAAGTCCTACTTGATCCACTGGAAAGGCTTCTAGTTCTGGTGCAGCGCAGGCCTAACTGTGACCGTGTACTGTTTTACATCAAAACCATGGGTTTAAGAGTAATGGCTCATGCTTTGTGGCAGATGCAGTTTAGGGAGGTTATCATAATAGCAGGCACCAATATACTTAGGAATAAGTACTGGTTAAGATAAATTTATATAATCTGGAACCTTTGTAATGTAAAAAAAAATAGATTGAATAAAGAAGTTACATGAATTTTTATTTCACTGAAATTCCTTCTGGCTCTTGGGGCCGAGTTTTCTGAACACAAGCATTTTGTCAAAGCGGAAAAGTTTCAGTTTTCAAACTGAAACAACTGCCAGCAAAAATTTCAGAAAGAATTTTTCATTCAAGCTGAAACAATGTTTGTTTGTGGAAAAAAAAAATACTGTTTAGGTACATTCCAGAAAAAATCTCTCTGCCTTCCCTCCTGCCTTTAGTTGGAACTACCAAAGAAACAAACACATGGAGTATTCAAGTGGTTCAGAGTTCTTGGATGGCAAAGAAATAACAGTCATTGAAGGGCTTTCTAAGGGATCAGAGAAAGGCACAATGGGAACCTAAGCATGGAAATCAAAGCCAAAGAAAATCAAACAGAAGTACAACACAAATGTTTAATAGTGAGGCTGATTTCTGCTGGAACCAGCTACAGAGAGAAGTGGTAGATTCAAGAGTGTAAGCCTTCCAGCAATACACTTAAGCCAAATATGAGCCACTGAGCTCCACACAGGAGTAGTTGGAAAGAAATTTTTCAGATTATGACATACAAGAGATCTGACTGTGTGACCTAATGACCCCTTCCTGTCCTTGAGACACTAAAGATGTGCCCCCCAGCCCACGAAAGTGAAACACAAAAGTGAGAGAAAAAAAAAATTGATGTGATCTTTTTAGGATGATTTTTGTGATGTTATAGCGAAACTCTAAAGAAAGGAGTGCTCATTCAGAGTTTATAAATAACTCTCTTACTGAGACTGAAACAATGACTCTGTGTATACTGTTGGCAGTGCAAACCCAATGCAATCTTTTGAGAGAATGAACTATTCCTGCAATGTTTGCCAGCTGGAGAAGATTTATTCTCCTTTTCTAAGTGTTTGCCTTGTGCTTAATTCAAAATATATCTTTAGTTCATCTTCTTTACGAAGAGCCCTTTTGTTTACAGTAGCTGTTAACTCGCGATAATAGCAGGGGCTGTAGACAATACTACATTGTTTTACATAGTCTGATGTTATCAGGCAGAACCAGACTTTATTGACGATGCAGTAACCACCAGTATGGCAGTTCACGCATGAAAAATAAAACAAAGGGAGATAAATCTGTGATTTAGAAACAAAGAATAGGTTGTATTTTCACTGAAACAAAAATATCTGCCTATTATCATTCCCATTATAATATGGACTGCAATAGGAAGTGTGAGTCTTGTTTTGCTTAACACTAGACAAATAGAGGAGTTGTATGGTATCAAGGAGGGGCAAGGAAAAAGAAACCGAAAACTGTGGTGGATCAACTGTGTGATGTGACGTGTAAGTAGGGCTAGGTCATGTGTTTTGTGATCCTGCACCTTATCCCATAAGCAGTGTCCTTTGCCGTGAAATAGCTCTTGTACAATACATGCTACTTTGATTGCTGTCATGTTTGTGAGTCACCAGGGCTGGAACTAGGTAGTGGCAAGGCTGGAAGTCTAGGCAGCTGTAACGTCTGTTGGAGAACTGGGCAGCTTCAGACAGGGACTAACATGCTGGTTCCCTCTGTTGCTCGTGTACAATGGAGACCTCTCTGTCTCACAGAATATACTGATGTAGGCAGCAGGCTTTGAGTCTTTTCTTCCCGCTTTCCCCTCTCTACAGGTTAGGACAGTACTCCACCAGATTTGCTCAGATCTGCTGCTAAGAATAGGCCAGGCCGCAATCCAGAAGTGTATTCTCACTGAGGAGTTCTTCTTTTATAACCACACAATTTTATTTCCCGCGCATGACCTGGCTTCCTCATGCCTTTAGTCATGCCAAAAATGGACAATTTTAAGTCAATTATAAAATGAAGCCAACCAAGTACTTTCACATAGTTCACCTTGCCATGGAATCTGTTATTGAATTTGATCCCATCCTTTAGTTAGATTTTTTCTTTGTATAGCAATTCATTTTCCAGGTGCAACAACACTGGAGGAGAGTAACAAGAAATCTCACTGGTGTTATGTCCTGCTTTGTGTGGACAAGCAGACTTTACTGGTGTGGAAGAAAAAGGTCAAGACAAAATCAATGGGACTAAGTAATTTGTCAGCAAAAGACTTTGCCTTTGTACTGAGCAAGCCCTTCTGCCAGTGTCCCTCAGACCATAGTTCCTCTCAATTTCCCCTCAGTCACAAGTTTTTGAAACTAGCCTGAATGGCTTATCTTTACTCCTGGCTGTTGGTACTCCACAGCAAGGATGGTCCAACACTGGGACAGGAGACCACAGAGGCTGTGGAGTATCTGTCCTTGGAAATATTCAAAACTTGACTGGACATAGCCCCTTATCTCTCTTCAAAGTTGGCAGTGCTTTGATCGGAGGTGGAACTAGGTGGCCTACAGTGTTGGCCTCAGTTTACCAACTCTCTCCAAAAGAGACAATTATTCTGTGCTTCACTTGATTGCCATGTTGTGTTGCCTGTTTAGCTGCTGTTTTGGTATTTTTTAAGGTTGTGTTCTTCTGAAATGGATAACATTCCATGTGAAGTATTGCTTACTAGTATAAGATATTCTACATAAAGTCTTTACTATATGCTTTATTGCTATTTTTTTGTTAATATATGACAGTGAGTTGGGCTAACAGTCCAGTGGCTGTTTAATGGAATGTGCAATATGACCAGTTTGTCCTCTACAACCACTATCTTTGTTCCTACTGAATATGAAAAACATTTGCCAAAATCTTTTTACTAGCTTTGCTGCCTCCCTTTGAACTGCTTGATATACATCACTTTGTCCTTTTCTTAGTTTAACTATTTTGCTTTTCCTTCTGGTATGTTGCAGTTGTACATGTCCTTTTAAGCTTTTCATATTATATTCCCGAAGGTTATGAATCAGGTCTCTGGGATGTTACCATTCTTCCAATATTTTTTTATCCCAATACTCATAAATGAAAAAAATTATGTTCCATAGACTTTTAACCATTTTTTCTGATAGAACATAAAAAGGTGATATAATTGTATTGTGCTGGCTATACAAGAGTGGCCCCCTATGTTAGTAGTTGTTTATAATTCCTGCCCCTGCGCAGCCCCAGCACAATCATCTGTTTTGTTTTGTTTTCTTCTGTTTGGTCAGATTTTTTTCTCACAGAGGATTGAAAAATTCCTTCCTTACTTTACTTTCCTTCCTTCCTCTCTGCCTCCTTCCCGCTATCGCTCCTGCTTTCTCACTCTCTGTCCTCTCACTAGCTCCTGTTGTGAGTCAAGTCTCACTCTTTATCAGTTCTGCAACATTCCTTCTTGCTTTTACCAAATATTTGCTTATTAATCATGGTCTTATACCTTGACATTTCTTGCATAGTATCTGCAAAAGGCCTTCATCTTAAAGATTTCTACCAAGAGACTCATCTTTGTTTTTTGGTCCTAAGATGAGAGCACAGATAATAATTTGTGATGGTTAACCAAGGTTATTTGGCTGAACCCTTCAAACCTTAATAGATCATTTAATGGTGATGAGAGTGCAATATTTTAGATATAATATCAAATTAATGTCTCAAATTCTCACCTTGAACCCCATTCATTTCTCAGTGCTCACCACAAGATAATTTACAGTGAGGTCTTGATAATAAAATATGCTTATGTCAATATCAAATGATTCTATACTTTAGGCAGTCTTTCTGTTTGAGGGTTTATGAGGCAAGGATATTTCTCTAGATACTCACGTAACTATATATTAGATTCACCTGGAGCACATGTGTTTGTGATGAATGGCAGACATGCAGATTTTTGCTTGACCCATTTCTCTGTTCTCTACTTACTTTTCTGGCAGATATCTCATATGTGGATCTGAGAATTTCTCAGTTCCTCCCTATGCTTCTTAAATTGTGGGAAAATGAAAAAGAGTAACAAAAAAAAAAAAAAAAGAAAAAAGAAAAAAAGATGGAGGAGAAGAGGAAATCTACCAAGATAGTCAAGCTATTTCAATATATGCATAGCCTAGCTTTTGACTTCCTTCCTCAGGACTTTATTTTTAATGGTGTGTTTGAAATATCCATTTTACATCAATGAAATTTTGTACAACTTCTCTTAGCCACAAAATATATTGATTTGTTCTGTTTGGTAGTTCAGCAGCATATTTAGTCCTTCTAGGACAAAGACACCTTTTTTTTTCTCAGCTTCCTGTCCTGAGATCAAAGGATACCACCTCTGATACTTTGCAGCTCTGATCACTGAACTTCTAGATGGCCTGGACAGTGTGATTCTGTGTAATGGTTCCATAAGAAAAATAGCGGGCACCACTTGAAATGATCAAGTATGAGTTGAAACAGATACACTATGCCATAAAATGCTTAATTTAAATCATGGAAAACATTGCTACTACATAAGACAGTGAATTCCTGGAAAATAAATCTACTGATTACTATTAAAAGAAGAATGGATACAACCCAGTATCCCCTAAATAGCTGAATGCCAGGGAGTGGCTCCTTCATGGATGCTCTTTTTCCTAAAATATTTTACAAAATAACCAGTGGTCATCTCTAATAGAGTCAGTGTCTTGTGTTATAATGGGCTAGATGTGCACAAACAAATGCATCATATTCCTACCATTTAACAGATATTGCAAGCATTTGTGCTGCTGTCTATTGCTGAAATGCTGATGAACGACCTTCAACGAGGAGTGGCTGCAGCACTAATTTACGTTTTCTTGCAGAGTGGAGAATGCTGTGCTGAATGCATGATAATGCTCTTGGCCATAGGATACACTTTGTCTTCTGAGATATTTCTAATGGTGTCTTACAAAAATCCTCTTTTAAATTTCCACTGATTTTAGCAAATAAAATAACATATTGCCTTGGTCTATGGTTTTTTATATTGCAGGCAAGCTACAGACAATGCCCTCTGGGCTGGGCAAGACAGAGATGTTGGCTGGAGCCCCAGAACAGCGGTTATGCATCAGAATTTGATCTGGAAGGCTAATTTTCTGAGACAGGCACAAAAAGGAGTGAGTGAGTGAGTGAGTACAGTGCAAAATGCCTCCAGTTCCACTTATTCACATCAGACAGATTGTTCTTTCTTTCTAGTTATTTCCTTTGTCAAAACTTGCTCCAAAGATAAACAGCTACCTCAGCTAAGAAATGGAAGCATGTGCTGCCTGAATAAACAAGTATTTCTCTAGCATACACATGGAAGGAAAAATCCCAACAACACCTACACCATAGCCTCTGACCTGACTGCTTTAGTGTATAAACAAGATTTTGGATTAATAATAGATAATTCTATTAAAAAATAGCAACTGAAGCAAATGAAAACAAACAGAATATCAGTCATTGGAAGGAACAGGAAATGATTAGAAAACATGTTACTATGTAGTTTCATGGTACATCCCCTTTTTGCACATTGGATTAGAAAGGATTCATAGAGCTAGGAAATGGATTTGAAAAGGTTTAGAACAGTTTCCGCATATAGTGCTGTCTAGAAATCTGGCATCTCTTCAGCCTGGAAAAAAGGTGACACAGACAGATTGTAGCAGCCTGTTAAAATTCACCTGTTAAAAAACAGGTGAAATTGTGAAGAAAGATAACTAGTCCAAAAATACAAGACATTAGAACAATTACAGAGAGGAAAATCAATCTTGTCCTTGCACAGCTTGTTTGCTTTTACATAACTTAATCCCTCAACAGTTATCAGTGTACCATAGCACAAACCTGTCCTCTAGCTTATGTCTTGCTCCACTATAACCATGTAAAGAAAACAAGACATGAAAGGAAAGAAAGGAATCTGCAACAGCAACCAGACTTCAACCCATAGTAGTGTCTTTCTTCTGTGCTTGAAATGTCTTCACGTTCACCTCATTCCACCTTACATCTTGGCTTCTCTGCCTTGTCAGCCACAAAGAGCACAAATCATCACAGCAGGAGCCTTCCAGCACTGAGAAGTCTCTTGCCTTCCTGCTAATGTCTTCCTAGAAGCTTTCAAGTAATTGACTCTTTGTGCTCAGTCAAGGTTGCTGTTATGGTAAGACAAGAAAGATCAAATAAAGAGGAAAATTACTCATGCTCTAATTTACTATAATATATGAAAATCTTTCCCAAACCAGGATCCCCATGCCTCAGCCATAGAGTGAGTTCTGTCTTCATAAAATGTAAATCTAATCTGAGCACTTTTTCATTTTTTTTCTGTTGAAGGAGTTTCCATCCTTTGCTTGCTTTTGTTCTTTAAGGATTTAGTCTTCATTAAACTATTCTAGAGCTTGGTCATCGTCCTGGTTGATAAATGTCTTCTTAGAATATCTTAAGCTTTTCTGACTGGTGAAACAAAACCTGTAAGGGAACTCAAAATGTATTTTCCTCAGCTGAGGGATGAGACATCCTGAAACAAGTCCATCTGCCCCTTTTCTTTTCTCTTGTGCAATTCTCTCTGCTTACCTTTTTCCTCCCTACTCCCTCACAGTAGTTCTATCCTACCAGGGAGCCTTATAAGGGGCATAATTTTTGTCTGACCAAAACAGATGGGGACAGGAGGAGGATAAAAGAATTCTCTTTGGGCTGGAACATGTCAAGTATATGAGGCAGTAGTTGACTGTGTGTGAGCTAAAACCTTCTTTTTCACTTATATCCCATGTGAGAGAGTGAGCCATCTCCTCAGAACCTGATCCCTAATCCATATGCAAATAAAACACTTGGCAAATATCATATTAGTACGTCCTACTATGTGAAAAATCTGCTGATTATTCCAGTTCCATATATGTTGCGTAATCTTTTATAAATAAAATAATTGCTCCCTCCTGTACACACAAACCCTTGAAGCCCTCCTCTAATCAGTTATCTTCACCTTTTAGCTCTTATTCAGCTGGAGGAAGTCTTCGCAAATACTTTTGCCAGTTTGTCTATTTACTTGACAGATTGGTTATCTTTTCTTCTTCTTGAACACTGTTCATTTAAGGTAAACACACACCTTGCACTGTGCAATTACAGCCAAATTCCCGATGCCAAGCAAAGCTCAGTTATGTGAGTGTCAGGGAGGAAAAAGGGACTTTACAGTAAGATCAAATGGTGGAAGATAATTATGCCAGCAGTTCCTAGAAGAAGCGTACTTGGAATCCTTTTAAAATGCATCTCCTTTTGAGAAGATGTGTTTTGGCACTTCAGCTGCCATTTTGTGTATTTTATGTATTATTTTTCTAATTCAAGATGAAGTTACAAAGATGTAGTTAGAAGTCATCCACCGATTACTTTTTTCAAGTCTGTGTCAGTACTTTTCATATTTCTTCAATTATTAGTGCCTCAGTGGTTTACTTGGGAACCAGCCAAAGCCGGTATTAACAAATGCACATCTTAAATTAGTCAAGATCACAGTCAATGGGTCCTACTTTCTGCTGCAATCTTTAGAATTCACTTTGTTACCAGAATACAAATGAGGTGATACCTCTTATGAAAAGACTCTAGAGGTCTTCAGTGTTTGCAGTCTTGCTTGAATGAGATGACACTGCAATGTAGTCCTGGGGAGACGTAGCCAGTTGGAATGGGAGCAGCATGGCAGCAAGGGATGGCCCTGCAGAAAATCCAAGGTATGTTAGCCCTATCAGAGCACCAACCTAACACAACTATAATTATTTTAAGACTAATAATTTTGCCCTATACTACATTTGAATACATTGAGATGGCTTAGAGGTGTACTGAGTGAAAATCTGCTGTGAAGTCGTAACCAGAGATGAAAATAATACCTTCTTACTGTCTCACAGCTACTTTTTCCTGTTAGAAAACTTTACTGATGCTTTTTAAATGCACTATACTGATGTTTTCTAAATATACAAAAGAGAAGAGCAAAGCCAAGCCCTTTGACCCCTAGCATTATGCAAGAGCAATATGAGAACATATCAGCAATAACGTTGGGTATAGTAGAATCATTTTTAAGTAGATATTGTTACTGTAGCTATGAAATTGCTAAGTAAAACATCAATATATTCAACATTATGAAGCCTCTTAAGCAAGAGAAGCATCACACAGCCTATTTGTAGAAATGTGAATGCCTATCAAATGAGCCTTGAGGTACTAAATAGATATAGAGATACAAACTTACTTTATGTAATTCAGGCATATTATCACAAATGGGATTTTTTCTAGTTGAACCTCTGCTCAAGAGACAGTTTCTCTGTGACTGCTGTATTTCTAGATTCCCTTAGACAATTGCTATACACAAGTAATGTCTCAGGTTTCTATTTGCACAAAATAATTCCTTTGGCTACCGCTAATCTCACTGACACCAACATTTGCTATTTGTTAGTTTGTCAGTTGGTCTGTTTCTAAAAGATGGATTTGATTACAACTCCAGTTGGGAGGTTTATTGAAGCAAATTCTTCCAGAGACAGTTGTCGTGAAACAAGATATTGGAAACTGCTCCATGAGTGGTTAGATTCCTGCTCCCTCTTCTCTTCTCTTCTCTTCTCTTCTCTTCTCTTCTCTTCTCTTCTCTTCTCTTCTCTTCTCTTCTCTTCTCTTCTCTTCTCTTCTCTTCTCTTCTCTTCTCTTCTCTTTTCTCCTCTTCTCTCTTTTCCTTTCCTCTCTTTTCCTCTCCTTTTCTCTCCTCTTCTCTCTTTCTTTCCTTCTTTTTCT
>VWPW01032701.1:62629-136147 GCA_013389825.1 Crypturellus undulatus | reverse complement strand
CTCTCCTCTCCTCTCCTCTCCTCTCCTCTCCTCTCCTCTCCTCTCCTTCCCTCTCTTTTTCTTTTTTTCAAACTAAGAGCATGATATTTAGAGCTGCCACAGACAGGCAAAGTTTGGTTTCAAAAAACAAGGGATCAAATCCGCCTGTTAGAAGGTATATATAAAAAACAGATTATATACATGTTGTGTCAGTGTATAACAGAGATTAACAGGACAATCCCAAAGTGTGAGGTGATTCCTTGTATCAAAACACAGGGAAAAGACCTTTGGAACAGGCTAATAGTTCCTGTTGTTGTCACAAGACACACTGTCCCCAGCTGTTCACAAAAAATCACAATATAGCTTGCCAGACTGCAAACAGAAGTGTATTCAAGTCAGTTGTATGGGATTTCAGTGCCCTTTATTTTTTAAAATGTTATCGCAGGCAATTTTGTTTTCAATTTTTTGTTAATACAAAACTGAAACTCAGTGATGCTCAGCCAAAACCCACAAGTCTTGCCTGGTTTTGAATCAAAATTCTACACAACCACAGTGTTTATCATGGTTTCAATATGAAGTCATAATTAACCCCAGATTTGCTCAAAACTTTGTCCAAGTTAACTACGAATTCTGTAAACTGTGGGGAACCTGGCTGAAGTCTTAGGTAAGTATAAAAACATGAGCTGAAACCTGAGTTTGTTCTGATTCTAGATTTTTTCTTCAAAAAGGTTCAAATGGCCCTATCTGCAACAGGATTATTTTGTCCTGCAGGACAGACATTAATAATGACAAATTTAACTTCTGAACTATATAAATTTTTTAAGGATTCACTGTTATCCAGGATCCAGGATTTCATATATGCAA
Organism: Crypturellus undulatus; assembly: GCA_013389825.1. NCBI lineage: Eukaryota > Metazoa > Chordata > Aves > Tinamiformes > Tinamidae > Crypturellus > Crypturellus undulatus. Next base: position 135,304 of record VWPW01032701.1, on the reverse strand, counting down.
AAGATAAAATACATCTCTAAAGAATTCCTAATTAGAAAATGCCTTTTAACTCAACTTGCTGGCTTCCCTAATTAAAAAATCAAAAGATATTTCTGATGTCTGACTTGCTGTCCAGTACACCCTTTCAACGTAGCATTAGGAAATGTTTGCTTGATGGCCATTAAAATACCCATATAAATGGGTATATGTATGGGTGTATATATGTGTATATTTGGGGCCATTCAAAAGGCCTCAAACAGAAAGAGAGAAAGAAAAGTCTGCTAAGCCTCAGCAATGCCCTTAGCAAAAGACCATGAATAAATATCTATGGCAAGTAGTATCCATCCCAGATACAGAAGTAGAATTAGAAAAAATGCTGTCAGAAAGAAGGTTAAATTGACCAATGATCATACTAGTGTAAGATCTTGACTTCATGGGGATCTCTGGAAGCTTTGTTTATCTACAGGGGCTCTCTGGAAGCTTTGTTTAGCTGCACTCTGCGTAAACATCATTGAAGCCAGAGTGTCATCATGGATATTACAACAGGGGATGTTTGCTACCAGATGATGCTTATTTTATGCGACAGATTTTGAGCTAATGTACATATGAAAGTTCCTGGACTTTGGTAGGCATCCTCGTTGAAGTAAATGCTCAGTACCCAGAAAGACCATGTCAAAGATTCATTTCAATCACACTCATACAAAATTGCAACTTTAAGAAAGCAGAGATTTCTCAGACCAAAATTAAAACCAGATAGATAGTAATTTCATAAAATTAAATGCTACTTTTTCAAAAAAAATCTGCTTAAGAGAAAAAAAATGCATTAGCCCAACTGTAGTAGATGGGTCCTACTACAAAATGTTATGAAAATGATGCAAAGGTTAAAAAGAAGTTTTAAGCCTAGTAAATAGGATTGTTTTATTACATTTTTTCCTAGTTATTTATTGTTACTTGAGTCAAAATATACCAGAGAAAAAATGTTTCTTTTCTGCCTGAAGTGTAGTAAACTATCACAATCTTATTACTTTGAAATGATTTTAGTGTTGAATACAGATGGGCATAAAAAATATATGGGTATTTTAATGACCATATAATTCTATGTCTCAAATAATTAAAAGTCAAATGTTGTGTAAAGACTTTGCACTTGCTCAATCCTGGTTTGGTAAAACTATTTCTCTAAGCAAGAACTATCAACAACCGGAAGATTTGCTATTTGCATCATTAATTCTGACACTTTGTTTACAAGACATTTTCTCCCCAAAGTAATACCTCTCCATTATTTAACGAAGCCAGATCTCTATGCCCAATGCCAGTTCAGCAATGATTTCTTCTATTATGGCAACTTCCTCAGCGAGGTTATGTATGGTAACCATGCAGCAGTCCCACGGAAGTGTAGTCTTTTGAATAACCTGCTTCTAATAAGTTGTACAGCAATATATTTCTAGAAGCTGAACAATGAATCAAACATAGGAAGTTTAATCTCCGTATGAGGAAGAACTTCTTTATTGTGAGGGCGACAGAGCCCTGGAACAGGCTGCCCAGAGAAGTTGTGGAGTCTCCTTCTCTGGAGATCTTCAAGACCTGCTTGGATGCAGTCCTGTGCTACATGCTTGCTGGAGCAGGGGGGTTGGACTAGATGATCTCTAGAGGTCCCTTCCAACCTTAACCATTCTGTGATGCTGTGGTACTGTGATGAATCTTTGCCAAAGACCTGAATATATTCAGATTGAAGTAGAACTCCTCTGTGATTAGGAATCGCTGGAATAGCAGGATTTCACACTAGTGCCTTTTAGGCCTCTATTTCAGCTAGCAGAGAGAAGGACAGCACCTAAGTTTAGATGCTTCAAACAATTTTTACATTCCCAGGCTTATTTCTGTAGGTATTCATTTCTTGATATGTGACGGTTCTTTCTAATGCATACTAGATGTTGACCTCTAGGCCCATAAGTACTTATACTGCATATCGTATCTTTATCAGTTTGTAAAATTGGGGTTTTTGGTGGTGTGAGAGAAGAAGTAACTTGGAGAAACCTTGCCTACTAAGAGGTAATGTTAGGCATTAGGCAGAGAACACAGCACTGTTCAGCAAACTGGTCCAAAAACTGGTCTGGGGAAAAGAAATTCCTCTTTTCTCTGTGACTGTAAAAGACAACACATACAGCTTGCTTACAGTTCAGCTGAGGATGGATTTAAGTTAAAGCAAAGATCCTTGGTACTGAGACTTGAGGAAATTCCTCCAGAAGAAGAAATAACCTAAAACACTCATGTTGAATGCATATTCAATTCACAGGATCAGAGAAAAACATGATCATACTGCCCACTGCACACCAAAGAAGTTTTAGCTCATATGGTTTTCAGTCACTGAAAAAGTCAACTCTTAACCATTTGTGTTACTGAATATTCAAACTGTGTTGATAGGCGTGCTATAGAAGCTTTTCTAGCTAGGTGCCATAACGTGTTTTCATAAAAAATACAAATGTCTGCTTCATGGCTCATGCATTTTCAGTGCCTATAGGGGCTGCAGTGCAATGTCTTTAAACCAAACAAGTAAGAAGCATGACAGTAAAGCAAGTAATAAAAATGATATTAGTAAAGGGTCAGAGGATGACTGATAGAAGGAAGAAAAGAAAGATAATACAGATTATAAACTGTAAGAAAAAAAAATGTCAGTTCTTTGCATCAGTCTCCTGGGGGAAGGGAAGCTTTGAATGTCTTACAGAATATCCAGAATGTCTGTCCCTTGGACAAACAGATTGAAAGGTCAAATAAGAGTTTCTGCCCCATCAGATGACAGAAACTGGGGGAAAGTTTCATGTGCATCTATTTGTATATAAGAATAGAATTTGTCACTCTACCACCAGTTGTCTTCACCCGCATGACATGGATCATAGCTGTTGTTAGAAAATAATTTTTTTAATGACGCTTTAAAAATGCCATCAAAGGAAAAATGTTCTCTGCAGAATTTTCTTCCTCGTTCAACTGCTTTTGCTGTGTCTGGACACTTACATAAAAAGGTATCTCTTGATCAAGATCTTTAAACTACTGGTTGTGGACCTTTTCTCCTTTGCATACAGAGAATGCCCTTAGTAGTTCAGATGATGAGCAAGTTCAGCCACGGAAAGGGAGAATGGATGCCTCCCCCACAGAGAAACTTCCCTCGTTTGTGGCTGGGTGCCAGGTGCTCCTTGGCTCCAGCTAACAGCCTCTACGATCCATGCTTCAGCCCAGGGTGCATCCGCTGTGAGTTCACGCCAGGTAACTCAGGACTTTAACCTACCAGGTCCCTCCAAGTATGGAGATGGCATAACCTCTCTGGGAACCTNGCTGTCTTCACTCGCATGACATGGATCATAGCTGTTGTTAGAAAATAATTTTTTTAATGACGCTTTAAAAATGCCATCAAAGGAAAAATGTTCTCTGCAGAATTTTCTTCCTCGTTCAACTGCTTTTGCTGTGTCTGGACACTTACATAAAAAGGTATCTCTTGATCAAGATCTTTAAACTACTGGTTGTGGACCTTTTCTCCTTTGCATACAGAGAATGCCCTTACTAGTTCAGATGATGAGCAAGCACAGCCATGGAAAGGGAGAATGGATGCCTCCCGCACAGAGAAACTTCCCTCATTTGTGGCTGAGTGCCAGGTGCTCCTTGGCTCCAGCTAACAGCTTTCTGCCTCTACGTTCCATGCTTCAGCCCAGGGTACATCAGCTGTGAGTTCACACCAGGTAACTCAGGACTTTAACCTGCCAGATCCCTCCAAGGATGGAGATGGCATAATCTCTTGGGAACCTTTTCCAGCATGGCTGTGCTGTTGGGGAAAAAAAATCTTATATTCATTTGGAATCACTTTTGTTTCAATTTATGCCCACCAAATTCAGCAAAAACACGTAACGATGAAGAACTGCAAAGAACTGAAAATTTCAGCTTCAGCAATTTTATAATAATCATTTAGACCAGAAGGATCCAGAGGATATCCTGGCCACATATAACCCATCTCTCCTCCCATATTCCCCAAACTACCTCCCAACACTGTCCATCAAACTGTCCCTGAACATTTGCTAGGTGCTATAACACTGTAAGTAAAGTAGCCAGTTAACCAATACTCAGAAATCTATGCTACAGCATGACCTGACCATCTAAAATTAAATCCGCAAAAATAGCTTAAAATAGTACTATAAGGTAGATATGCCTTAAGATCCCTTAATTCAAAACTTAAGAGCAGAAATAGGTGTCAGTAGATGCATGGGGGGAACAATCTGAAGTGAAAGTAAGAGAGATTTGGCATTTTCTGAAAACAGATTACCTAGAACTTGGAAATAGTAAATAAGGTTCTTTAAAAACAATCAAACAAACGAACACCCCACCACCACCACCAAAACAGTAGCAAACAATCTCAGGAATGAGGGAGGCAATCTGCTAAAACGGCACTGCCAAGGCCATACAAATAGAAGCAGTGATGTGCAGCTGGAGGGCCCTCCGCGTGTGGCCTCCTGGCTTGCGAGTGGGAGCCTCTGCCAAGTGTTTGTTGAACGATGCCATAGCCCTGCCTGTGGCCTCTGTTTATCAGGTGCTCTTCAGGCTGCTGTTGATAGTTCCCCAGCCGTATAACTTAATGCTTTGTTCCCATGTTTTTTATTAAGATATTCCCAAGCACCTAGTTTCAGGTTTTCTGCTGCTTTAGACTAATATTCTCCTTCTTCCAAGTCACAAGGCGGCCTTAAATTTGCTGTGTCTGTCCTCAGGATGATTCTGAGGGTCATTCTGGGAAAAGGAGTAATGATACATGTACTGCTTCCCTCTCTGTTTGTATTTGGTTTCTCCCTTCATAAGTTCAGTCTATCAGAAATGTGAATATCTCCCCTTTTCCACCATAAAGGAATGCAACAGTATCCCTTATTATAGATAAGGATGATTTAAAGCCAATGCAAGGCTCAGTTAACCCTTCAGAAAGAATTGTGTAACTCAGCAGAGAGTAGTAATAGAAATAATGACGTACATTGAAGAGAGAAAGAACATTTTTCGGACCTGCGAGACTCTTTTGATACCAAGAATTATTAAAATTCTACAGAACATTTCACATATAGCTTAGTTTTTCAGAGTTTAAACTCAATTTCCAGGCTGAAGTTGGAATAAATTTTAGATAAATTTGTACAACTGCACAAATTTGTCAGCCGAGCACATGAAAGATAGCGTGGGGCAATTCCTGTAGTTTTCAAGGTGGTTTCTAGGCAGCTTCCAAGGAGGATGGCTCAGGTATGTTGGTACACATGCCAGAAAATGTGACTGGTTCCATCGTACAAAGTTTTTTGCTGNAAATTTGTCAGCCGAGCACATGAAAGATAGCGTGGGGCAATTCCTGTAGTTTTCAAGGTGGTTTCTGAGCTTCCAAGAAGGATGGCTCAGGTATGTTTGTACACATGCCAGAAAATATGACTGGTTCCATTGTACAAAGATTTTTGCTGCTAAAATTCCCAAAGGTTTACAGTATCAAGACTGGCTCTCACTTTAGAGAGACACAGGACTCTCAGAGATCCTATATAATATCTTCCATTCCCACTGGGATATTTTAGATAGCTCAGGACAGCAAAAATTCCTTTCTTCCCAAGAGCAAATGTCCCAGGACCAATGGAAGTATCTGCGAGTAGATGCATTTATTGGCATGATCTAGGCCTACAGATTTTGCTTGAGGAAAATTTCAGTTAATAATTCAAAACTTTGCTTGTGGCAAGATCAGACCTTCAGTACACAGTGAACATGCCCACACTTCTGCCAGTTTAGCCTTCAGCATTTGGCTGTTGTTAAAAGATGGCTTCTGTGAACTGCCAAATTTTTTGCAGTCCCAGGTTTTTAATGGAAGAGGTTACTTTTCAGCACCTTTCCATGTCAGAAGTTCTGCTAGCTTTGACTCTGCAAAGAAAATATTTTTCCGTAATTTAACATTAGATGATGACTAAATTACAAACAGAAGTGAAGGGCCCCCTCTGGGTAGCTGCAAATAGTGGGAAAGTGCCAACTGTCAAAGGTGTTTTAATATCCATAGGTGATTATTACTTTTAAAATGTAAATATTTTAAAAAGCCCACTAGGACATACAAAGCCAGATCTGCAGATGGTGAAACTCCAACATCAACGCTAGCCCCTAATTCTAATTTAATAAGGTAGCCACATAATTAAATTGTGATTAATATAATTTATTTAGGATTAAGAGACACGTGTGTACTCAATAGGAAATATATAAGGTTCTAATGACCAGCTGCTACTTAACTTTATTGACTTTCTTAGCAAGAATTCAGACATTTAATGCTGAAATTGTCATAGAGAAACACCAAGTTGCTTATCTACTTAAAAGTAACCAAGTTGTTATCAAATTTACAAAACAGAATTATTTATAAATATGTTATGAAGGTAAGTAATGTCAAATATGGACAAAAAACATTATTTGAATAACTAATACAATGAGATATCAAATTATCCGTGTAGCCCTTATCTCTGCAGACCAGTTAATGTGGTTGTGTGTGTACCCTGGGCTGGAGCTCCACTCTGGTGGAGGTGCCAATAACTCTACCTGAATGCGAAACAGCAAAAGCCACCTCACTCTGTACATCGAGACCCTCAAAAGTGCGCATGAAAGGTGGCACCACAGCTCTGGTGGCACCACAGCGCTTCCCTTCCAAGTGCTGTATGACCACCAGCTCAGAGAACATGTGCTGCAGCTGTTTACTTGTCATAGTACTGCTTTGGGACGTGTTTGGTGGACTTTTTTTACAGGAGAAAGAGAAGAGTAGTCACTATACTTGTCATTCTGTAGAAAAAAAAAATCTATGAAATTCAAGTGAATAGACTAGGTATTTTCTTTTTTTCTTTTTTTCTTTCTTTTTTTTCTATGAATTTAGATGAAAAAAAATATCCTGTATATTTTGAAATTNTTTTCTTTTTTTCTTTCTTTTTTTTTATGAATTTAGATGAAAAAAATATCCTGTATATTTTGAAATGAATCACAGGAATTATGGCTCTTGTTATCCTAAAATGTAATATAGGTCTGGGTCTATGCTGTTCTGCAGCTTATACTTTGTGAAGTCTGCTGTGCACACTGCTGGATCATAGCAAAACATAGTCTTGAAAAAAATGCCATATATCTTTCCAGTTATTGGACTACAGCCCAATAAATGAATGTCAGAAGACCACCAGTGGAGTGTGACAAAAAGCACTGAGACTAAAGATTTCTGGGTGACTCTTACATTTGGCTGCCCTTGTGGAAAAACACTTACGTTGTTGCTAATATCTAGCTTTTCCATTTCTGCAAACAGCATTTCTTTCTCCAGCTTTCTATTTATTATTGTACAAATGACAGCCATTGGATTTGGGGATTAAATTATCACTTCCGCTTGCACAGTAAATAAGCAGAGACCTGCCTTCCTCACCTCTGAGCAGGTCACCAAGCAGAGAGGGGAATGCACTCCCAGGCTGCAGTCAACAGTGCTTGCACATCTAGGACTGTTGCCTTGAGGAACCTGCTGAGAACAACAGCGAAATCACTTAGACAGTTTTTCCTTTACCAAAGACTACAAATAAACTTGCAATAAACTCTGTTCCTTTCTTCCCCCATGTAAAAAGAAAAATATTAGCAAAATTGACAGTTTGTTAGGAAAACATGCTAAAATTACTGTTCCCCCACATGGGATTGGTGGTTGCTTATAATTTTTGTAACACCTAAGAGTTACCATACTAAGACAAGCAGATGGTCCTGACCCCAAGAATGCTCAGTGTGAGTATAGGTCAGGGTATAAAAAATATCTCGACAAAGAGGGGAATAAGAAAGCAGTATTGCCCATGCCAGCAGCCCTACCATATCAACACTGTTTTACAATTCTTTTTACAAACTTACTTAACACGGTAAACTTTAAAAATGTTTTTTAGAGAAGACGGAAGAATTTCCCTTGCATATTGCATAGGTTAGCCTTGCTGAGCACAAAAGACTGCCTGACAGACAGCACAGAAGTGCTTGATTCAAAATGAAATGAGCAGGTGATGCAAGGGCCAACACACATGGCTGACCAGAAGGAAAAACAAGCACATAAGATTATAGCAGAGAAAAGACTTAAGATGTCTGCCAAAGAGACAGAGCTGCAAAGCAAAATTTGACACACGAAGAGGTCTGAACTAGGGCAATGACAGCCTGATGGAACCAGCTTCAGGTGGATGATAAGATAGGCACTTGCTGAAGAAAATGGCATTGAGCTAAATGAGAGACTAGAGATATAATGCTAAGCACTTTTGTTGCATGGTTGGATAAGAGACAATTGAATGATAGAGGGTGCACATTTAGCGTATATCTTATAATAAATAGATTGTATTTATAATGAAAAGCCAGCAAGCTGGCAGCTCAGATTGGAAGTAAACTCATGAGTGTGTGCAAGGTTTAAATCTCTCTCTAAATATACTTAGATTTTTAACTCCCAGTAAAATTAAATTGCAATAATAAAAGAGTGGTGGAGAGTGATACCAGGAACCAGATGGAAGTGGGAGTTAAATGGGGGAGAAATACACTATGATGAGCCTTCAGGGAACAAATAAAAAGTTAACATTTGATGCAGAGCAGATCACGCAAATAGGGTTAACACAACTGCAGTTAATGGGAATTAGGTGCCTACGCAGCTAAGATTTTAAAGGAAAGGTCTTGGGCGGAGAGAGATTTGTAGGTCATCTGTATTGAGTGGATAATTGAATCTGTGCTCTGTTGATGAGATTAACCAGAGGTAAGATACAGAGATGAGAGAGAATAGAAGCAGGGACAGACCCACTGATTGCTAAGGAAAGACGAGGACATGCTTCCATCGGGTATGTTGAAGAGAAGCTGGAGAACCAGGGACATCAGAGTCACATGTGGCTGAAGAAAAGACTAGAGTTGTTTCTAACAAAGATGACTGACATACGAAGGTATGACACATTAAAAACGCAGCCCCTTTCTCCAAAATGTGGATTGAAAGATGTCATTAAAGACCTGTAAATCTGCAAGATCTGCAAGTGTGGCTGCAGTTGAATGAAAGGGGAAGAAGCCAGGAAGAAGAAAGGGGATGGAGAGTTTAGGGTGGGACTGGAAAGAATTTATTCAAGAAGAGTTCATTCAGCAAACTTAAAGATGAAAGAGAGAGAAGATGTAACAGTAGCTGAAGGAGCAAAGGGGAAGCAAACAGTGTTTTTAATATGGCAAAGAAGGTTTTCTTCCAAGGAAGAAGCAATAGAAAATTGTAAATAACATGAAAAAATAAATAAAAAAAAAAAGAAGTAACAGTAGGAAGATTGGGAGATAGCACATATCTGAACTTCTATGGGAATATGAGCTGAAAAGAACAGAAAGGAAGAAAGAACTGTAAGAAGTAAAAGAAGATGAACTGAGGAGAAAAGAAAGATTGTGCTGTATTTTTTTTTCTCTTGAAAGTGTTTGAACTCTTCATGAAAAGAAGGATGCAGTTTTTGAGGAATAAACCGAAGATGGCAAAAAAAGGAAGTGGACAAGGCTAAGTGTCACACTAAATATGAAAGGAAGCAAGAAGATGTTGCTGATGTGGAAAAAAAAAGCATTTATCCATGTGGAAGGAAAGAGAGATTAAGATGAAAAGGGCAAAAGAGCTAGTGAAGATTGAGGTAGCTAAAGAAGAGGAAAAGAGAGTAGAAGGGAAAGAATCAGAAAGGAGGAAGACAAACAAATACTTAAGTCAGAGGGAATGAAAACCATTGGCACCAGACAACAAAGGGAAAGACACAGTCTGTGCTCTGAACATAGTGTATTGTGCCCATCATGACCCAGAAACCAAATCTGCCTCTGTGCACATTTCTGTCAGACAATTATAATGAAGTTTTTGTGTTTTCATATCAAGAGCAATGCATTGTTGTGATGTTGTCATCCAGATTCTTGAGAAATGTGCTGACACCATTTGTTCTTTTGGCACAGGCTCAGTCGAGCCCTCCTGGCATCACTGGTAAGGACCACTTTCCATCAGTGGGAATGAGGTGGCAGTTTGTTTATGTAGTGTGGTTGTCCAGGGGATAAAGCAAAAAGGCAAGGTCTTTTCTCCTGTGCTAGGATTAGCTCCACAGCAACAGAGTTGCAGAGAGTGCAGCCAAAACTGCTTAATTCCTGACACATAAGATTCTTTGTTGTTAGTACACTAAGTGTTTATGTGGATAAAAAAACTACTTTATTAAATGTAATGCTTCCTATAAGGGGAGAAGTCTTGGTCCCAAGTTTGCCAGCTACCTTTATTTCCCACAGTTAGAATTGGCAATGTGATTTGGAGTATGAAACTGCTGTAGCCTGCAGATTTGCTACATATCCAGAGATCACTGTTTCAGCAAGGCTTCCTTCTACAAGCAGTACACTGTTGTGTCTGGTGACATGGTCTATTGACATTCCTGCAAAAATGCAATGTTCACATATTTTATTCATTTGTGTACATAACGGATCCTTGCTCTCCTAATGTTCTCCTAATGGAACATTGTGACCAAATAGCAGGAGTAGAAGGGGGCTGTTGGATTGCTCAGGTTGTTCTGAGTTGAACTCGGTGAAAACTGCAAACATTTAACGCTTTCCTAAAACAGGTCATTTATTTAGACACTTTCATTTGAGTGATTTAACTTTAGGGAATCAAATAAAAAATCTGGCTTAAGCATGTTGCAGAAGATCACTCAGATCAGTGACAGGGACGAGGCCCCAGATAGATAACACTGGATAGATAGTAGCTTATTTGTAGCGTGCTTAGGGTGACAGCAGATACCTTCCATACTTAAAGACATGTAGTTAAGATGTTCTGCCTAACAAGGGAACATATCACAGAATGATTCAAGTTGGAAGGTACCTCTAGAGATCATATTTCTGGAAAAGTGTTGTAGTGGAGACCTGGAGACCTGTAACAGTTTACTGCTTACTAAATGTGAGTACCTAAACTGAGTTAATATAGCTTTTAATCGTTGGCTTTGATCTCTTTTCTTTATTTCTCCTGGTTTTGAAAACAGAACAAAAATTCCTAAATCCTTCCTGCAGGAGATTAAGTGCTAATTCGTCCTTACATCTGCACTTAGGTCTCTACTTCATTCTGAAGCTGCTAAAGAGTAATACAAGCAGAGGAATGAAGACATTTATTTTCGAATTGATACTTTTGTATCTCTGTAAACGAATAACACAGCATCGCCGTTAATGTTTGTCCCATGTAAATTCAGTAAGGTAACTGTGGTTACTTAACAGCATTAACAGCTCTGAATATTTCCTAGAAATGACTTAGTGTAACCAGTCATTTGTGACAGGCTGCAGTCACTGGTTCCCCGAGCACTGGCATAACCCGCATGCTGTGTGCTGTTAGGTGTAGTGTAAATTGTACCACATTCACGTAACAGTTGCAAGATTTTGCAGGAACTGTTTTATAAAATGCAAAGCCCATCCAAGCTGCTGCGTGCACGCAGAGCAGCACAGTGTGACGTGGAAGCACTGGTTCCATTTAATGCACGACTGGAGGCAAGCCGTGGCGCAGGGATGTGCTGCAGTGTGCTGAAGTGCATCCTGCCTGGTCCTGCTTCCAAGCAAAGAAGAGAGCAGGCTGCTCACAACTCCCTGCTCCAAGTAGCCCTTTCCAAAGCACCTCATGTCTGTAGGAGAAGCAGAGCCAAGTGCTACCAGATTGCCAGGTAGGCATCTGGATTTAGAAAGGGAAACCATGGGCAATCAGGATACGTCATGGCCATGCAGCCTCAGACCAGTCTGTACTGTGAACTAAGGCCCCAAAATACTATTATTTAATCCATTTGTGAAGTCACTGGTTGGAATTGTTCCCCTTTCCTGGAACCAATTTATGTGACCAAAAGCTAGTCTTTCAAACAGAAATCATAGTAAGAGGAAACTGATGAAACCTTATATCATCTGAAAGACCTTTGTGTCTATTTAACTATACCATTTTTGTAAACATAACAGTTATCTTCGATATACATTTCTTCATCTTTTTGTTTAAAAAAATATGGATGGTAATATTTTAATGTGAGCTGCCTTCCAGTGGCATGCTGTTTGAATCATATGTTATATTTTGTGTGCATTAAAATACATTTTACTGGGATAAACAGAGGCAGAAGCACGTATCATTCCTTGCTTATGACTTTATCTGCTCTTTTCCACCTTTTCTTCTTTTTGCCTCTATCTATTTGAGTTCTGTGCCATGTCAATGAGCAGTTTTCTGACTGCAGTCTGGAGGGTAGGTAGTGCAATTGCAAGACGTCATACTTGCCTTGCACTTCTGTGCTCTCTGTGCCACAGAATCTCATTGTGACTTTACATCCTGATGAGTGACTCAGGTGCAGGTCTGTGTCCTGCTCACGTGTACAGCAAGTGGCACACAGCTTATCCTGGTTTATAAACATCCGTCTTCCCTTGACTTTATCCAGCACACAGCCACTTGTTTGATTCTGTGTATTCCTCCAGCACCTCCCTGCCGGCAGGTTTCCTTGGATCAAAGCCTCTTTAATTCAATGCTTTCTTGAGCTCTGCTTCAACGCTGTCCGTCCTCAGGGAAAGCACCAGTCTTGCCCACTGGTGATGCCAGGTCACCTGGGGCCTTATTCATCTTTTTGTTTATGATCTGCTGAACTTCTCTTGTGCTTATCAGCAGGGTGAGCTGAAGAAATGAGCAGAAGGACTTCTTATATCTACAGAGCAGAAAGGGATAGTGTGGGTGGTGCCTTCACCAAAGCATTTTGTCTGGAGTTCCCCCGGAAAAGGGAAATTTTTGAAACATTTGCACAGAATTAGCAATGAAGCAGGTCCTTTGTGAGCAAATGTAGGGACAAATGACTTCATGTTTGTGTCTCATTCAATGTCCAGCTGTAGAAGAAAAAGAAGGGGGTGAACACTTGGAGCGATGCAGTGCTGCAGTCAGCTTCCATGTTCCCAAAGAGCGAAAAGGGCTAGCAGCAGTTTGAGTGAAAATCAGAACAGCCTGAATGCAGCCCTAATTTGCTGCGATTCAGACAAACAATGGAGAGAGCAAAAATCCAGGAAAAGTGCTGGTGATAATCCCTGGGTTTTAAGGATTTGGGTCAGACTCTAGACCCAAAATCTAATTCAGATCTTGATGACAGGTTTCTACCTATTTTTCACAGTATTTGCTGGTAAGTTAGGGTAAGAGAGATAATATGCAAGATTGAAGCATATATCAGTAAAGAGGTGAAGAATTAAGAATTCTGGAAGGAATTTTCGGAGTTAAGATGGATGGAAGGAGATAAATGAAAGATGGGACGATACTTACTTTTTACTTGAATTCCTTGTGAAAATTTTAGAGAGGCAAAGGAAAGAAATCAAAATGGAGAGGTAGGAGGATGTATGGTAGAAATGGTCTTGAAATAGTCTCTTAAAGTGGGTATGGATTGCTAATGAATTATACATCACTAATTACAAAGACTTGAGTGCATCCACGCATCTCATTTCAGGCATGCCAGTTGGGATTCAGAGGGAAATTCTCTGTAAGAGACTGAAAAAAATATGATAATATATATACTACTACCAGAAACCATGTGAATTTTTTGTGTTTCCAGTGAAATTTTTCTTTCTTGGAGATCGCTTCCTTCTCTTTCTGTAGCAGTGAAGCCTGTGCCTAGGAGCTGGCAAAATGTTTCCATGGAAATGAATGGAAGTCACAGATGTAGAGAGCAAGTGCGAGGACAAGATGAGAAAGAGAATAGGCATCTCCAATGATTTCAAGTTCTTAAAACTGCTCACTGTAATTTCATCTACTACCCACTGTAAATCTCGTGTATTTGTGCAGACAAAGGAGAGGAGGGGAGAGCACTGAACAGAGCTGAGTAATCACAGAGGTGACTCAGGTGGGAGATGGAGGAGTTTGTGGTGATTCCTCTTTCTGGAAGTGCTGTTTTTGTACAAGAAAGGCTTTTGATTTATTATGATTTGTGTGGCTGGCATTTTCAATTTGTCGCAGTGCACAGGAATCAAAATAAGTGAATAAATTGCAAGTGGCAAGAAAATGGAAAAGCTAAATGGAAAGTAGATTTTTTTTAGGAGACTAAAATAAAGTTACTATTTTCATATTAGTACTGGTCTTTCAAGCCTTTAATTCATAAAGCAGAAGGTCATGCTGTTGCACATTACAAACTGAGCAGAAGGCTGAGCCTTCCTTTGAAGGATAGTGAATAAATGGTTTACCATTAAAATCTGATTTTTACAGGCATTGTCATTTTGCCCCAATCTGCATTCTCTGATTTCTTGTTAGACTCATTGTGTCTGACCTTGGCTTCCATTTGGAGCAGAGCTGAAATACCTCAGTTCCTCCTCCCCTGCTCTGGTGTCCTGTTTATCGGTTGTGTTTACACAGCACGTGGATCCATGTTTGCCCTGGCAGTTCTTCCTTTGCAAGTCAGAGGCAAGGGGTGTTCTATAACTAAAAAGCTTTCTTGAAACCAAAGAATATTTGTTTTAAAAAGTCTTCCTTTTTAAGCCTGCCAGACTTTTTTTTTCCTTTTTTCTTTTTTTTTAATCTTTGTATCCCCAGGCATTTTCCTGTCCTGGCATTGTCCTTTAACAACTGTTAAGTGTTTGCTGAGAGGTGGCTTATCTCAGTCTATTCTTCCCTTTCTGCTTGTTTTTTTTCCTCTCCTCACATTTCCAGGTAAACTAAACCAGCACATCCACACAGGGAGTGCTGCGAGAATTGGGCCAGCCGCAGTATTTGTGAACTGTTGCAGAACAATTCTAATTTTGTCACAGGCAGGGGAAAGATCTGATGTTTACCTTCTTCCTCTGCATTTTTTTTAAGACCAGCTGGAATGTGAGAATGTGACATGATAAAATAAGTCTTCTGAATGGTGTCCTGTGACAGATATAAAGGCACCAAAGGCAGGACAATATGTTTACTTACTCAACTCTACCCTAGTCTCAAAAGAAAAGGAGAAAAATATGACTTCTTTCTTCAAGACTTTTCTTTCGTCTATCTGTGGCGCACCCACTCAATGGCAAACATTTAAATAACTCATTAGCTGTCTTTTCCCTTGCTACTGATTATAAAGTGTTGAATATATTTTCAGTTATGGTCTGTAATTCCCCACTGGGAAACAGGCATCCTTTGAAATAATACTGTATGTTTTCCCCTCATCTGGGTAAGGCCCAGCAGCTAACCCCCTCAAGCAAAGCATGATGAGAGAGTAGAGAGAAAATATATCTGTGTGGAGTAAAGCAAGAAGCAGTTTTCGTTCTTTGCACTACAGCATGCATAGCCATTTTGTGGGGGCCAGAAAAGGGAAGGTGCTTTCAGTACCTCCAGATCTTGGAGGATAAACAGCTATACCAGAAATGTGGCAATGTAGTGTTTTGGCCACTGGCACAGAAAATAAACTCTTTTTTATTATTATTATTTATTTATTATTTTTTTTGTTTCTGTAACCAAAAAAAGTGATGCTGATGAGATGTTTGGTTTTGGCAGGGAGGTGCTATGCTGTGCAATGACATTGAAATGCAAATCAATCAAATGGCAGCTGTCAAATTCTAGAAGTGCTAGTATTTACCTGGACACACATCCAGTCACTGACAAAGATGCATTCAAGTTTCCCAATTGGCTTGCTGAAAATTACCTTTCAGTGGGGTTATTTTGGGTGT
This sequence comes from Crypturellus undulatus, assembly GCA_013389825.1. Taxonomy (NCBI): domain Eukaryota; kingdom Metazoa; phylum Chordata; class Aves; order Tinamiformes; family Tinamidae; genus Crypturellus; species Crypturellus undulatus. The sequence continues at coordinate 119,683 of VWPW01032701.1, read as the reverse complement.
AAGGTGCTTGAGGAGAACTTAGAACATTAATTACCTTCAGTGAGGAGGCAACAGAGTGCTATCATTTACTAAAAAGGAGCTAATAATAAGGAAGAGATTCCCCCTTTCACAGCTGGCTGTCTGCAGCCTGAGTTTTCTTCACCCAGTGACAATTAACTGCCTCCTAATTGAGTTAAGAGTAAGGATTTCCTACCTGCGTATGACCATTTCAGCTGTATACAGGATGGCAACTATAAGAAACACTGAAGCTAACAGCACTTCTGAGCAGAAATATTTCTCAGACTTCCTGGTAGCTAATTATATCTGCAGTGAGCCGTTTATTTTTCATAAATAAGGAAGTAACTGGAAGGATTGCAAACATTATTGAAGAGATAGACGAATTTCATTAAGATATTTCAAGAATCTCTGTAGGAGTGCTCCTGGCATCCTGATACCTAGAAATGCTCTAATGTCTCTAAAAGTCTACTTCAATCTAATACCAACTACAGATGCAGACTTTGCCAAGTTTACAAGCACATCTATGCTGCAGCAGCCCTCTACCAGTGGCAGGAACTGGATGGATGCGGATGGTTAGAGAGGGGTGTTTTTGTGCTCCCTAGACTTCCAGTTGATCAACAAACTAAACCCGAAGTGCAGCAGTGGCCAGGCACTCCTGTTTTGCATGCACGCATCAAACACAGCAGTGTCTCGGACAGGCTTCCTGATCACCGACTCCTGCTTCTGTCTCTTTTTCCTGAATCACCAATTTGTTTGCAGGCCCCATTTTCCTTCTTTTGACTTGCTTTGTTATTTTTTGACAGAGGAAAATGTCTGCTGTCACACTGCACTTGTGATTGAAACCCCTGGCTTGAAAACTGATGAGCTGCTATTCTTGCATAATTTCCCTCCTATGGTCTGTGCTGTAAATAGAAGCAAAAAATAGGAATCTCTGCTCCATAGACATGGGAGCCATTATTTTTCTTTATTTTGCAGAATATCTGCAGATAAACAGCAGGAAATTTTTTTACCATGTAATCATTTAAAATCAAATCAATTTAAACATGACAGCATTCCAATGTTTTGTTTAACTGCCAGCTGCAATTAAACATTGTGCATCTTTTATTACTCAAAGTTCTGGAGTTTCAACAATATGTGGAATCTGTCCAAACTTCATCTTACAAGACAATTATGAGGCATCTTATCCTGCCTGGGATTCATTTCAAATTGAGTCTACCCCATAGTGAATTTTAATGCTGACATAAGTCTTAGAACATTCTAGCTGTAATTAGCTCTCTGACCACTTTTTTTTTTTTTCTGCTTGTTTATAAATCTTGGTGTTCTTTCAGGCTGCAGAAGCATCTCTTCTTCCCTAATTTACTATTTAATTTCCAGGTTGGTGACTTCTTACAGATTTATAGCATTCTACCAAATTCTTCAAACCCCATTTCCAAATCCGAACTTCTGATATTCAGTAAAGCAAGAAGCCTTGGAAATGGGATCAGATGCAAAAGAATACTAAACAAACAAATAGAAAACTAATTTACAAGATCATTTTTATGTAAATACTTCCAAATAACTACTCTTTAAGAGCTGATTTAAAGCAAAAACAAGCTTCTGTATCTTTTTTTTTTGAGGGGCGGGGGGAGAATATCCTTAGCAATAACTTAGTTAAATTATTGCACCACAGATGTCATTTCATGGTGCAGTGGTAGCCCAGCTTCTCCTGTAGATAAAAATTGTCATCGTTCCAAAGAAATTAAAGAAAATCTCTCTTTGGACAGCAGAGTGAGGTTTGACAAGCCACCTGCATCATTATCATCTAATTGAAAAAGTGGCTATAAAATAAGACAGCCATTACATATGCATAGAAGAATGATTAATGAGATTGTGTAAGAGCAGGAGAAGGCAACTATCAGTCTGCCTTTGAGTTAGGCGGCTAACTTGACGCCAAGAGGTTATTCCTTAGTGCCTACCTTCCCGTATAGTAGAAAGAGAGGGTGTTTCAAAGAATGGGTCAGAGTAATAAATGACTTAACAGCTCTAATGCTCCTCAGAAAGAGGCAGAAATAGATATCTTGGCCAAGTTGGATGCCAAATATTCATATCCCCCAGAGAGATTTATATCTTGCCTGTGGAGCCTAAACTGTGCTCATTCAGTCTTGAGCAACTTCACCAGTGAAGATATAAATCTCTTTGCAATATTAAGAGACAGTTTCTCAGCTTCATTAAATAATTCTTCAGAATTGCCACACTAACTCTCCCAAGTTTTGACTCAGTAAGTGGAGATAGGAAAGAAAACATTTCTGAGTTATTGATTCAATCTCCCAAAAAAAAAAAAATCCCCAACAGTGGTTGCCCCATACACGCCCACAGGAGATCTGAAAGGCTGAATATCTTCATGCTGGTTTCATCTATCTCTTCTCTCTTCCCCTCTCTGTTTCTCCCCCATCCCTTGGTGTTTTGCTGCACATGAAGTTCTTGGAGGTAGCAGGCAGCCAATGCCATTAATAATTACTGCTTGCATTAACAAAGTCTTGGTCTGAAACTCAGTATGTAGAGGGTCTCTTTTAATTTCATAATTTATAGCAGTAATTTATAGCATTGGTGCCATAGGCTTTTGCTATAGTGGACAGTGGAGAACTTGCTGTAACATTGTAATACAAAAACACGTTACCTTACTAAGGAAGAATTCCAGATAATTCTTTACATTTCTAGATCCTACTCCATTTAGTACATGACCTTAAATCTGCACTCTGTGCAAAGAGTTCAGCAGTTCCATCTGCTTGGTGATTTAAAAATCTTATCCATGTGCAGTCAGGATGACTCTGCTATCTGTTGCTCATGATTAGTGGCTGCTGTTAGAAACTAATCTCACTTTGACTTGAGATCAGGATGGAAGAAAGAATATCTGCCAGGGAAAACACAGAACATTCACTTATTGATCTAGAAACAGATTGTTTTCTGCTAACTCTACAATTTTCCCCACAATTAGTGGTAATAGAAGGTGCAAAGGGAATAAAGAGGAGAGAATTTCTTTGCAAGGTCACTTCCCTTGGCTGCTCTGTTGCATTTGCATCTCACCTTGCTCTTCTCATTCCTTTTAATAAAGGGTGGCCATGCTGAATGTCACCTTAAAAACCATATCATGAGGTAAAAAGGAAGGAGTAACTTCAAGCCTTTAGGAACTAGTAGACTGAATAGGATGAACAGGTCAGAACACAGATTTTAGGGCCCAATAACCACACTAAAACAACACACAATCTACATCTAGTATTGACTGCTAGGAAAGCAACTGAGTCCCTGATTTTGTAGAGTGCTTGCTATGCTTCTGTACCATATTCTCCTATATCCCTAGTAATGGGAGATTAGTGGAGCTTCCAGCTTCTCCATTTTGATCCTATGAACTGTAAGGATTACACTAAAAAGTAGTAAGGGCAAAGGCAATCATGTTTGAGACCAAGAAATAATTAGACATGTAAACCAAACTGCTATTTTGAGGCACTGATAGCAATAAAAACTAAAGGACCCAGGGAGACCAACTCCCGCAAACTCTCTTAAAAGTCTTTCTAGTTTCAGGTGTTCAGTTTTTTGAAGACCTTATTATTCTCAAAAGAGGAATAAAAAGCTGAAAATATAATCAACTCCAAACATAAAACTCTGAGTCAGAGATTTTACTAGTCTTTTTTACTTGCTTTCCAAATTTTTAACTTTAATGTTTCAAACGGTGTCCTGCTTTGCTTTCCTCCTTAGAATGGCAGGCTGGAAACATTTGATTTTAAAACAAAGCTATGGGCTCTTGACTTTATGACTCCAGAAGCTAAGGTTGATTGGAAAGACTCACTATTGAAAGACCTGCTGTGAAATCGAGGTTTTGGCCACTGGAGGTCACAATAAGAGGCTAAGTCATGCTTCCTTTTTCATTCTGGGGAAAAAAAAAAGAACAAAAATAGCTAAAATGTAAAGAGTAGTGTATACTCCCTTCTTTCCAAAATGAAATTTCTGAGGACCATCTTTTCTGACAAGAAAAGAGGGGGAAAATCTACTCTAAAAGGCTCTAGTTACTATGTGCCTTATCTGAAAACCCTCACAGAGGATTTGCTACAACGGCAGTAAACAAAAAGTAGTCGTGAGTGGCTCATTCACCTTGCCGAGAAAAGCCTGGGGAGGTAGCACACCCCAAATCTGCTCTCCATGTCCATGCTGCCTGAACAGCCCTTCTTCTACCTCATCCCTGCGGTGTCAGAGGGCTTCTAGCAGTGCCGGCTGGCCCTGTGGCACATTTAAAATGCACTAGGTGGTTACAATCCAAGTTTCAGGGCACAGATGGTGGCCACAATAAAAAGGATACGCTGGCAGGCTGGCTGGCGGTCTCGGCAGACATCCCAAAGGCCACTAGGAGCAAACAGGGGTTGCACGGCACCGCGTGTCACGTACCGGAGCAGCCTCAGTGGCGCTGAGCGCTTCTCACGGCGATGCGCGGGGAAGGACGATCGCAAGACAGGGCTGATAGCAGTAGAGCACCGCAGAGTTCACAAAGCTGAGCAAAGCTGCACATTCCTTCCGACCACAGGAAGGGCTTGCACTCGTTTTCGGTATTTATGCTCTCTTCTCACCATGTCAAGGACAAATTCACAGGAGTTTTTTTTTGTGGCGAGGATAACAAGAATCCTGTTTTCTGTAACTAAACAGAGGACTTCTCACCACCGAAGCTGTAAAACATCAGTGAAAAAGGACATTAACATCACAAATACTGAAGAATCCACACAATGATTTAATCAGTGATACCTGTGAAATCTTATTGTTTTTAATACAGTCACACAACTACAGCTGATTGGGAGCATCCATTCTCTTGGAATGGGGCTACTGACTGGCTAAAATTTGTCTTACTCAAACTAACTCTGCCAGAGTTGGCAGGAGTTAAAGAAAATGGTGTTTTCATCAGTATAGGAACATCTGTCCACTTCTAATATTACAACAGTATCTAAGATGATAATCAAATTAAAACCTCATTGTGCTCAATCCCACCCCGACAGCTCTAAAGACACATACATTCCCTGCCTTAAGAGCATGGATGGTAAATGCTCACATGTGAGGTTGGCACAGAGTTTCTTGCTTTTCTCATAGTAGTATTTTAGTCTGTTTCTGTGGTATAGAAATACTACTTGCCTACTATACACACCTAAAAAGTAACTGTTAAATTTGGAGAAGAAATTCTTAGGAAGTCTTTCCAAGTACATTTGCCAAGTGCATTTATATGCATTTAAAAAAAAAAAAAGAGATTTACAAATGTAAAGCAAATTGTTGCCTGTTGCTTGTTGGCTTGTTGCTTTTTGCAGCAAGAATAATCCAGAGGAATGTTCTCACGAAGTGTATTTTTACCAAGGCATTAAGAAATTAAAAGTCTCTTTAATCAATGTTGTTGGAAACCTACGGGGTCATGGAGGACTAATGTGCTGAAGGAAAAGTTTCCAAAAGTTTCCAGACCATGGGAGCTAAGCAGGGACTAACAACGGAAGTGTTGATCTCTTTAGATGACTGAGTACACTCTGCTTTAGTGTCTGTATCTTCTCTGGTGTGATATGCTAAAATAAAAATGACACGCTCTGTGGTACAAATAACTTCTTGTTTGCAATATCTCTTCTTTATGTTCTCGGTATTTGCTTTGCATAAACATCTGTCACAACTCAGCAGCTCAGAAACATTGAGGATCTGGGTTTGCCAAAGACATTTATTGCCTTATGATACTGATGGGCTTTTAAATAACCTAAACAAAATGTTAGTGTTCTAAAACAAAGAAGAAACTGGAGTAAGAAAAAGAAACTCCTCAGTCAAAACCCAGCAATTTTTAATTTCACTCACCCTATTCAATAAATGAATTTAAATCTACCAGGTCAAAACCTTCAAGAGATATAGATGCCCCAAGGTAATGTACATGGCACAGTCATTCCAAACAAGTATAGAGCTTGTCTCGCTGGAGCTATACTTTTTGTTTTGTTTGATGTCAGCTAAGCAAATACTGATAGCCAAATTGCTTTCAAAACTCAGAACATTCGATTTCATTATTTCTGAAGATTTTGCTTGGAATAGTGCCCAAAGGTAATTTCTAAACCCAAAGTGAAATAAAACACTCCAAATCAAAACAATTCAGTGCACAAGTTATAAAAAATATGCCCAGGATTCACAGAGCTCTGTTAAGAAAGACAAACAATTTAAACATGACTACGGCTTTTGAACAGTTTTTGAAAAAAAAAAAAAGCAAACCAAAAATATAAAACCTACAGGCTCCAGGTCTAGTAGGGCAACTATACACAAGGAAGAATGTGACCTGAACACCTAGATCCAGATTTCACAGCAAAGAGGGGAACTGCTTTAGTACTCCTCTGTCTAATAGCTATGACCCCGTTGCCCAGCTCACTCCTGCTGCCATCTGTTCTCTACCGAGAATAGGAAACAAACCTTGTACAAAGCAGCTGGATGGAGCAAAGCAGCAAGTAGCAACAACTAAAAGACAGTTGGGCTGTAAGAGTCTGCTATACCGAGAGGTAAAGCTGGCTTGTTTTGCATCTCCTTGACCATGCTTGGTCTAGGACAACCACTGCACTGGGCATAAACAGGGTGCCTTAGCGTATCCCAGAATGTCTAGGCTTATTGCAGGATCAGAGAATTCCCAGCACGCTGCCTTCCAATTTGCTAGGAAAAACTTGATCAAACAAGGTTATTACAGGCCAGTCTCTGCTGTCTATGAAGTTAAAGCCCTGTTGACATCAATGAAAAGAGGATCAAATATTCTGTATTCTCTACAGAGTAAAGAACTCCCAACAAAGACCTTGGTGGTACTGTAGCTAAGCAGCGGGGAAATTTGCATTTTGTCAAAGATGCCCGAGGGTTCAAGATTCTGCCTTTATCATGTTTAATTTAGCACTCTCAACAGAAAAGCAGATAAAGCTGCACACTATCTCTGCAAAAATAAATAACTCCCTCAGCCACAAGAGTTGAGTCTCACTTTATAACATTTCCTCAGAAACTGCGATGCTTATCAACAGCAGCAGAGATAATCAGCTCCAGGAACTATAGCGACCAGGCGGCGGTGGGAATCCTTGTGTGCTGTGCGGTTTCCCTTAGGCCTGTAGGACTAACCTTTTCTCAACTTTGGACCCCGGAGCGAGGAAAATTACTGTCTGATGGCTATTGCATTATTCTCACAAATGCCATTAGAGGGTCTGCACAGTCTCTGATGTCCACGGTCTCTGCCTGCAGGGCAAATGTCACACGGGGGGCTTAAAGGATTTCCAGCGAGCAGTCATTCTGAACTGAAAGGTCCCTATATTGCAGTCTGCTGAAATATAGCCTTAGTAAATCAAAGATGCAATTTGGGGGAAAATTTGAGCCCCAGCCCCATTTTTTTATTATGATAATAATTTATCTTCAGCTATAAAAGCACCTTAGACATTTTCCTCGTTAACATTACAGGCACGATAAAATTACTGACTTTTATTTTTATTGGAAAGAATAGAGTGTGTGAGACACTGTACAGTCCCAAATATTGTGCTTTTAAGACAAGATGGACAAAGACAGTACTATTGGTACTATCATTTCTATGTATCCTTCAGAGAACTCAGGCACACGCTGATTATGGAAATCTAGGACAGAGTCAAGAATGATTTGAAGTCTCCTGAATTCCAAGACATTATTTCAAACGGGAGACCAACTTCTGCTATTAGTGTTTTTGTGATAAATGTGGTGGTAATTCAGGTGGAAACCAGGCAGAGAAAATGCAAGTGAGCAACATTTTGTTTAATCAATCTGACAATACAATCTGTTATCTGCCCATGATTAAATTAGAGCTTTTTATGAATATTTTTTAGCATCTGTTTTGAGTTATTTATGTCTTTTTAATTCATGTAATGCAAAACAGTTTCTGTTCAAAACACAAAGGGAACCTTTAATGAATACTGCCAGGCGTCCCTGCTTCAGTTTTCCTTGCGTCCCTTGCCTATTGGTTTCTAGATGATGGTGACAGGATGCCCTTCTCTCTTGTGTGACATTATATCTCTTCTGTGATTAAGAGGAAAATAGGTTTATGCAAAATAAAAATCATAAATTGTGTATTTTCTAATGTGCTGTCCAGTGTTCTTGGAAAGGCAGAAACCCCAAAACAGTAACTTAAGGGCAAAATATCAACAGTTTGACCCTATTCCTTTTTTTTTGCCATTTTTCTCTAATGTGAGACTAAGTTTTTTCTGTTATATTAATATTTAATCTTCTCAGACTGTTAGCCTGTAGATTTCTTTTCAAGGTAAACTTTCAAAATGCTGCTTAAGCCATGCAATACGTCACCTGACTAGGACTCAACCACAGTTTTTTAGGTTCTGAGAACATTCAACATACTTAGTCCTTCACCTAGTACAGTCTGTTCTTGGCCATAGGGTTTCATTCCACAGCATCCTGCAACTGCAACCCCACAGTGCAGGGAATCACATCTCCTGCTGCTTCCAATTCAAATAAGGACGTAATCCAGCAGACAGTTGCATGGGGAAAAAATGTATTTTAAAGAAGTTGGAGATCTCATATGTAGCATCTCTTTCTTTCTGTGATCCTACAGTATCGAGCAGATGTAATTTTCCTGACTTTTGTGGCATGCTCTGTAGGTGCTGGCAGACGTGGGGATCCTAGCACCCACAGGGTGGGTTAGAGGATCGGTGAGGTGTTTGCATCCTGCCTTTTTGCATCCCCCACTTTTATCCTGGCCTACCCCCTACCAGGTATGGAATATTTATCTTATTACTGACACAGAAATACAGCCCATGGAGACTGAGAGAGTCTTTAAAGTGCTTTTCTGTCCAATAAATCAAGGCTCCAAAAATAAGAGGAAGAAAACTCCAGACTGTTTATGGACTAGATGGTGCTTCCCCAGAGGAAGTGCAGAAAAGGGCCAGGCTATGACTTCCCTCAGTTAGTTTACAGTGTGTGTGGCCTGTGTCGCTCTTTTACAGACTTTCTAAAGGGATCAATCTTTTGTAGAGTAAAATCCCACCATTTACCCTTATCTCTGCAATTTTCATCTCCTGTTATGGACTTTTACAATGACAGTTTACAACACTAACTCCGTGAGGCATTGCCTGTCCAAATGACACGTTTGAGAGCACGAGTGGTGGAAGAGGCGCGTGGCATCTCCTGGCACGACCAGAGCTGCGACCAGAGCTGCCCAAACACTGGGACTCTATTTTCAGGACACATGACACAATTGTAAGTGTCCAAATTCACTGTTTCCACCCCAAATCTTTCACTGTGGAAACTGGAAAGATGCAGTGATTTTAATGGAAAATGAGCCGTATGTTTTTCACAGTATCCCAGTTATTCATTGAGCCTTTTCATTCACATTCACTTCCAATGAGCTGCAGGCTATAATTCACTTCCATCTGTACACCTAATGAAATATTAATATCAAATAATTAAAAAATTCTGTTGGTATTTTATCATATATTTTCTGGTTTATTTTATCATGATTTCTGCACATGCTTCATTTTTATACTTGCTGATCTACTGGACATTCACTTTGGTATTTATTATTAGTTTCCATTAAATTTTGTCAAGAAAATTAGGAGCATGGACATTAACTGTTATTCTTCAGTGGTTATTATCTGAACAGGTCTAGATCTCTTATCTTCAAGAGAGCCTGAACTTATACTCAAGACAAATTAAATCTGAGTTACACATATTTCTATCAACATATAGAAAACTTTTAAGATCTGTTTTAGTTGTGTTTGCGTCTAGAACAGCACAGGGAACACCCACTGAATTATGTATCTCTTAGGCTTTCTGTGTCAAATGGGAGCAAGTAAGTTGCAAAATAACAGCAGGCACTGAAGAAATAATGTAATTGCATAAAGGCTCCTTATTCTTCTAGAGTTCAATACATCTTTTAAAGTACTTTCCTGTCTACTCATGTTAAAAAGAAGAAATGTTTGATGTCATTTTCCCTGTGCAAATAATCATTTTCAATTCTGTTTGTTCCACACAGCATAATCCGTCTTAGGTTGCACCCAGGTTTCATGCTGGAGGATGGGCAAATAGGATGTTGTTCAATAAACTGCTGTGATTTGCTGGCTGTGATCCTCCCTCCCAGCCCCTCTCTTGGAGAACGAGCTATGGAAGGAGCCATCCTTCTCCTGCCTCCTAACAAGGAGAAGGTGACACAAGGTTCCTTCCTCTGCTCCCATGGAGGTTTTGGCACCTCCAAATGCATCTGCTTAGGATGGTTGGAGCCTGGTGAGACAGTTAGAGATTTGGGGAGGAAAGCAGGGAGTACATACTGGCTTAGAAGGCCTACGGAGATTATGGATGTGCAAAAGATCACACAATTCCAACTTTTTTTTTTTTTTTTTTTTTTGTCCGTCCACAGACCATCCGCAAATACTGCTATGTGGGAAGAGAGAGCCACAGGAAGTTGTGGAGTCCTTTCTTTATGCCTCCCTTTCAGGCATTTCATATGAATGTGCCTATGTTTCTGCAGATTTTGCATGATCTTTAACATTTGGAAGACCAAACTTGAAGTAATGCTTAAAGACAACACAGAAGAAGGTCTTATTCTGCCTGGTACATAGTAGAAGATGTTATTCTCAAGAGACTTTTCTATTACATATACTTCTATTATTTCTATTACATTTTCTATAATTTGCGGCATAGTTTATGCTTCATAGCTTATAGAAGTTGTCCTCGCTTTTCCATAGGAAGAAAAGAAAATATCATCAGTAACTTCTCCACAGAGACAGCTAAAGCCATATCCCACAGGTCTGGATTATCTGGTGTTGTGTCATTAAGTAAATACAAGCAACTAAAACCAACAGATCTGTTTATTATTATGGTTCCCATTAGCTATTACAGTAGAAAATGAGAAAAGTTTCCAAAATATCATTGGAAAAGAAAACCATGAGAGCTATGAACTAGAGGGGAAAAAAAGATGGAAATTATGTTATCCCAAAACTTCTTATCATTAAAGGAACTCAGGTGCCAACTCAACTCCGGATGGCCCCTAGAAAATAGCTGACCTTTCTTTCATTGCTGGACCCGTGCTTGACACCCTAAAGTTGGCCAAAAATTCTCATGGGCGGCATCCTTGCAGTCATAAAGTCCGCTCTCTTGACGCTGACTGCTGAGCTACTACGATCCATTTGCTGTTGACACGGTTATTCCCAACAAGCATGAGGATGCTTTCTAAACAGGGAAAACAGGGGTGTGTAGCCCCTCAAGTAAGAAGGTTGAAGTGATAAACCAGAAATAAAAGTTACAGAAAATAATACCAAATAAGAATGAGAAAGAAAAGAAAAATGGTAGGTCTCCATTGCTAGCAGAAAAGAGACAAAGAGTTATTAGAAAGGAAACTTACTGTCATATCCTGGTGATTTTAGAACATTTTGTTCAGTTAATTGGCAATATAAATCCAGACACAACAGAAGTGAATTTTTTTATTGTTTTTATTCATCTCTTCCTTAGAAGGGACATTTCTTACAGCAAACTAATAAATTTCAGAGGCAGAAGCAGTCAGTTTTTCTTCAGGTTCAAGCAGCCAGCCCTCAATTTTCAGCAAAGCTTGAATGCATGAATAGGGAACACTGTATGTTCTTGGGAGAACATCCATTGTGGTTGCTTGCAGTAAAGCAAAGATTGGCTCAAGACTTCCTTATTGGAAAGATCTGTGTATGTATGGAGGGCTGGTGAGTGGGTTCTAATTATTTAATGCTTTTTAAGCTAAACTAGAGAACTCTTTAATGAATAAATCATATAAAGATATGAGCTCACTTCCTTTAAACCTGATAATGGAACTGAACTAGGTCTTTTGCACCCAGGATATATGCCTACCCATCATTAGAAAGTCATATCAGCAGATGGTAATATTAGCAAAACTTAATGGCTGTAAATCTAGCTCTTTCTTACCCTAGTCTGTTCCTAGATAAAGCTGTATGGGGAAACAGGATTATTCACAAATTCACAAATACTGAAGTTTTTCCAGGGAAAGTCTTATCTGGAATTAATTATACCATTCAACCACACATCCACAACCCTTCTCCTAATCACTGTTTTACAAACATCATCTTTTCATTCATGTTCAATTAATTAAACAACTACATGGAGAGTTCAGTTAGTAATCTCATGCCCCTCGTAAATTGTGCTGCATTCTCAGCCACAAACTGTGCAAGATTTCCCTTGGTGAGGAAGTGATGTGCACATGCCAATGGGTGGCCGGTGTCTGAAGCCAGGTTGGGGTATAACACCATCGAAAGCAGAGGGGAGAGGCTGGGAACATCAGCAGGATCCAAATTATTGCCATATGCCAGAGCAACCCTCCCTGGAGCAGTGGGGAAAGGCCTGAACTGTGCTTGCCCTGCTCGGAGCATGTTCCAATCTATCAGAGGCTGTTCCAAGGAAAAGGAGAGCAAACTGATACCTTCGATACAGAGGAAGAAGTCCCTCCTGCAACTGTGGTGCGATGCCCAAGTCGGCAGTAGCAGCCCCTCAAGGCTATGACAATTTATTTTTTTCGCAGAAGAACCAAGGAATCGTTCATCAGGGAGATATATTGCCAAAGCTAGTTAGCAGTGCTGTAAAACCTTATATTTCTCAATGTCTTCAAGTTTCATATGGCGCTAGTGGATTGCAAGCAGACAAGGAAAATGTCTGCTAAAGGCAGTTGGGAGAAATGTCTCAGAATTTACTGATTTGCACAAGATCCTGATCAAACATCACCAATGTAAAGGCAATTTGCATAAGAAGCTATACTTTTTAGAAAATTTCTCCCTCTTCCATTCTTTTTGATGAATCCAGAGTAATTCTGTCAAAGCTAGAAGCATTAATCTGGATTTCAACCATTGTATCTGTGAGGAGAATTTTGCATTTTGCTCACAGCATATTTTAATGATTATGAGTATACTTTGATGATGTGTATACTGTTGTATGCAAATGCATTTACTCACTCATTCTCCTTCTCATATGATATTTATTTACATATTATTATTTAAATCAAATAGTCTTTTGACATCAAAGTTATGAAGTTGAGCTCCCTCAAAATAGAAAATGCCAGTAATAAGCTACCACTTTAATCTGCTTCCTTGTGCTTTACATTATGCTACAGTCTTTAAGAACAGGATTGTATATAATTTTGACACTGGAATCTTATCCCATTCAGTCATCTGCTGGATACTTGAACAGGCTCAGTAATCCACCCTGCTTTTATGCACTGTTTATCTTGTTCTCACTAGTTGAGTTAGTGGCTGAAGGGGAATAGAAGGCCAAAAGGAGAAAAATAGTCTTTTAGAGGAAAACAGCTTTGAAAAGACAGTCCTGTGGGAACAGATATTGTATTTCTTACTCTCTCTCTCTCTCTTTTTTGTTTTTGGTAAACTGGCAGCCAGATGTACAGTCAGCTACTTAATCCTTGTTAGTGCATTGTCTCCTGACAAAGCTCTACCTCTTTTTGTTTTAGTTTCCATCTTTTGAATAAGTTCAGATTCTGTCCCCAAATGGCCTTCATTCTCTGGGCTTTCTTGGCTTTCTCGGTTCTTTTCTTTTTCTAGTTTTATATGCTTCCTTAAAGGCCAGCCGAGTAGAAACTATCACAAGATACCCAGCTAAAAGCACCGTACAAGGCTGTCAGGCTGTTAAGACTGGGGGTTGTTCAAGGGCTTTTGGAGTATGCCCAGGAAACTTTAAACACAGCCTACAGGATCCTTGCTGAAGCCCACATGGCTGCCATTTGAATCCTCTTGTTTTTCTGAAATGCATTGGTCACCATCATAAGGAAGTGGAACTTTTAAAATCCCTTTATTACAATCTGAAAGGTCATTCAGGAATGTAAGGGCAAATTTCTTGTGGTTTAGATTTCAGTGTCTTTTTGAAGAGCAAAACCTACTAAATGGGAATAAGAATGTCTGAGTCCTTATGGCATCAGGATTCAGATACCAATTCAGCATGGATATCTTGTCATGAAAGCGGTAGCAGAGCTGATGCAGCCCAGCCCAGAATAGGGCATGACAGATCTTTGCTGGTTCTGATTCTTTTTCCCTTTGGGGAGTACCAGACATGTGATATCAAAGATTTGCCCTGTAGCACTTTGTCTGAATATTGACATATTTAATTATCAGGAATATATATATTTAAAAAATAGGACAAATGCTTTAAGAAAGGAATGTAGTGGGAGGTCTTGCTGTCCAGCAGTCATGGATTTAAATGGATACCTGGCAGTCATCGCCCCTGAGAACTTTATCGCTTTCCAATTATCTGTTGATTTAAAAGTCAGCAAGATAGCATAAGACTCATAAAGGACTATGAAGACAGCAATAAAAACAAGGTAAAAAATCAATACACACAATGGATTCTTATTAAATGTCAAAGTTGTTTTGATCTGTTTGTCTTCTGTTCTATTTAAGACTTTCATTAAAATTACTTTTTCCCATTACTGGGATGGGTTTCTTTAATGGGCAATGGTAAAATTAAATTCAAAGTGGTCTGTCGACTTATATTCTTAATTATTCATAACTTGCCTTCAAATTGTAGAACAGAGGGATTCACTGCAAGTATGCATATTAATATTTTCAAATGTTTCAAGTCATGCAACTTACAAAAGTTAAGGAATAATTTTATGACAACACATCTGCACTATGAAGTATTCTAGCTACCCTAGACCCTTGACCCTACCTGCCCAGAGTCAAATTTTGCAGTAAAGTTTTCTTATTGTAAAATAATAATGTGTGCACCTTTAGGACCCCAAATTATTCCCCACAATATACAGTGGTGACAGCAACACTAGATGGGGTAATCACAGCCATTGCAAAACAGCTGCAGGAGGAAATGGGCAGGGAGAAGGTGACCTCAGATCCAGTATATCATGAAATAAGAGCATGTGCAATAGAATACTGGCACTCCTATTTTTAAGGAGTACATTAAGCATGAGATCAGGGAAGAAAGAGGAGAACAGATTGTGAGTTTTGAAATCTCCACCATATCATCCAGCCCAGAATGATACTTCCTTGACTGCTATCAAATCAGAACAGACAAACATGACCAATAGGGAGCATTACTCAAAATACTGAACACATCACTTGCAGCTGATGAGTGGAATCAACAGGCTTGGAAGCTTGGAACTAAGCAACTAGAAAACACCTTGGACATGGAGTGGAGTCTACAGAAGCTGATATAGAAGATAGGTGTAATTTCTGTTTTTATCTGTTCTTTTATACCTGAAATTTAATTCACTATACATATTTCACAATGACATGGGTCCTGGTGCCTATACAGTTATCCTAATGTGACATATCTATATTTGTTTATTGACTTCTAGAGGAGCAAGCTATACCAGTCCATCACGCACCTCTACAGCCAGGTACACCATGGCATTCTTTTGTACTGGGAACCTGGGTGTTGTAGAGCAAACCTCATCTTCCTGTACATTTATATCTGCTTTACATCATGCTTTTCGTTTCTGTTGGAAAAGAAACCCTCAGGCCCAAGCCTGCATGTGAAAATTTGCCATCTACGCCGCTAGGGAACATTGTCAAAACATCCCAAATTTCAAGCCAGATTACCCTGGCAGAATAGTTCATTTGCCCCAGGTGCCTCAAGCTGTCCTGGCAACAAGAGTTTTGCCAGCACAACTGAATCCAAACAAGGGGTTTGTGCTGGTGCAGCCATGTGGGTGGTCACCAAGCCCAGGAGGCAGCTTACAACCACCAAGCCTGCCAGTAAGCCAGGCCCCTGTTTGCACACCCCGATGCCTGGTGCCAGGCAAGCACATGCTGAGGTGCCCACGGAGCCTGCTGAGAAGTCAAGGACTCAGCAGTGATGAAAGGCAGCATGAAAACAGACTGTGGGAGCAGCTCAGATTCCCAGTGAGTGCTCTGCCACCAACGTGGAGCTCCAGCCCAAGACGTGCGAACAGGCTGTTGTCCTGCAGCATTTCTAGGTAATCTCAGCTACTCAGGGGAAGTGACAGCTTTGGCCGCTGGTGTGAAACAGATTTCTTGCCTCCTTAAATAGAAGTGTTGCTCCCTTCTCCTTCGATGTAAATAAACAAGAACAATCTCTCAGGCATCCTTTTTTTTCCCCTTTTTTTTTAGTAAGACATGCTTCTGAACCCAATTCAAATGCCTTTTTATTCTGTGTTCACAGTCTACTATAGAGAGGGAAGTATCTGTCACAGAGCAGGGTCTTACTGTCATAGAAAATAGCTGCTGACAGGTTATGCTTGTTCTTCAGAGGGTTATTTTTCCCTGTGATTTAATTAAGGGATAATTCAGATGAAATATGTACCACCTACTTTTAGCTCAATTTAGCTAAAAATTTGTCCCATGTGGAAAATGGCCATATAGAAAGACACTTTCATCCGTATAGATCTTTCCTTTTGAATGGAGGGGCTCTGATACTCCTGCAACATCACTCCCACACCTCATTTGGACTCTGCAATCCCTGCTCCTGACTTGTGTAGAAGAAAGATTAGACCTGAAGGGAGAGTGGCCAGATGAGACACTGCTCCCACTTGGCCCTTCGGAGAATTCCAGAAGAAAGAAATCTCTGATGGTGGGTTGCAATCCCCTGCAACTCCTCTACAGCCTTCTCTTCAGTCATTCTCAAGGCTGTGATCACCACAGCTAAACTGCGATGTGACAGTAGAGGTTTTGGGCTAAAATAGGAGGTACCTGAGGAGATGTAGGGTCATGAGCTACGGCCCTTCAAAGCTTCCTCCGTGGAATGAAGACAACATAATTTTGTTGTCTAATTTTATAATGCTAGACAATTTACTTGAAATGTCAAATTTAAACCCGCCCATGCTTTAACATATAAAAGTCTTTCAGATATCCAGCTTCTGAACCTCAGCTCCCAGTTAGGTTCACAGCCGACTGCTGAGATTCTTGGCAGTTGCCTCGGCACCTATACTGAAGTTCTACTGTTGTAAAACTTCCTTTTTTTTTTTTTTTTTTTTCCAGTTGGAGCAGTCACAGCATACACAACATTCAACTTCCTGTATGAAAAAATATGAAAAGTGAATCAACTAAATTTATAGTGTAGGATTTGCCACAAACCTAGCTGACTTTCCATTTTCTCAATATCCAGGTCACTGCATTTCTACCAGTTTACTCATTGTTTAGGGATCTTTTGTGATTCTTGTAGAATGATGGAGTCATGAACCATCTTGTTACCTTGAACAGATATTTGAATTTTGAAAGGGATAAGGCTGGTGTCTAGATGGGGTGAGCTGGTACCATAAACCCCAAGAGAGGATTTCTGAAGGGGAACTTAGCTGGTGCATAACTCATAGTCTGTGCAAGAACATGCTCTACTGTTTGAACTTTGTGATTAGAAAACAAAGCAACACACTGTATTAGCTTGAATCTGTGTGAGGTAGCCAATCTAAATCTAATTTTGTGCTGTCAAGTCAAGGAATACAGCATGTTGATTAATAATCTTCATTTTGTCTTTCTTTTATTGTTTCCTTTTTTTTTGAAAACATTCTCAGAAGACCAACTTGATTCAACATGTGAAAAAAGCTAAGAAATTGCTGTCTGAATGTTCAGTCCAGCTGCAAAATCCACTGCCTTTAGTTTGTTTTCCTTATATATTTCCCTTTATCTGCCATTGTTTTTGGCCAGAACTAGGCTATGCAATTACAAGCAGCACTTTTACTACTTCTAACTTGTGCATTAGTCTTTACACCACCACATGACCTCCCTCTTTGTATTGCACAGTAATAAGCTTCTTTTGATAACAATCTGTTTTGGTAATTGGACAAGACTTGAGTTCTAAAGGAGGATGAATGTCTAGTAATTCATCTAATCATGTAATATGATTGTTGAAGGAGCCTTCCTTCAGAAAGAGAATATTTTGACAGGACTAATGAAGCCCACAAGGAAATTATTTTCTCCAAAAAGCTAATCTTCCTTTTGTTAAGCTTTCTCAAGATTGAGGTGGAGAACAGTGCTAAATAAAGGTCTCCAAATATTGGTCATCATTTCACACTACCATGTGATCACCAGGTAGCCTATATCCTTAACTGTATTTACGTGTTTATCAGGGCCTGAGTGCATCAATAGGCTTAATGACATCACCTGAGGTCTCTATCCACACTCTCTACTGATGGGGCCAAGAGCCCCATTTAATCTCAGGCTTGCCTCTGTCCCTGTCTCTTGACAGGTCTTTAAGCCTATAGATCTATCTTGAAGTCTTGTTTCCAGTCTGTTCTCTAGCCCTGTCTCCTTCTGCTGCTGACTGGGCTTCCTGGAGGGACTCCCGCCCCACTTCATTCCTTGCTGTGTCCTGGGCTGTTGATGGACCTGACTCTTACCAGCAACTGACTCTGCTGACTGTGGTCAGATGCTGCAGGACTGTGCTCTAGTCAGTGAGGGCACTGTCTGCATGGGGCTGCCCTCAGCTACGAGCTCGTTCCTGCTACAGAGCAGTCCCTCTCTTGCTACTCTTCAGCAGTGCCTACTACTGGGTCACATACCCAGTCATTATCACTGTCTGTAGGTGCTGCTGCATTCAAGTGGAGCACATTTAATGTTTACACTTCTAGGAAACTTGTGTTCTCTATTGCTCCATTTTTATGACACTCAGGTTCTTCTTTTCCTTTTTTTTTTTTTTTTTTTCTATCTCCTGGAAGAACTCTAAATGGAAGGCTCCAAGGTTAGAAGTCTAACCTCATGAGAAACCTGTGGATATTCTGGGGTCAATGGGACTTACCATTTTGTGTGTCTAAACCTCTTCCTTACTCATACATTATCCAGCTGTCAAAAATAGGATAGAAATGTTAAAAGACTAAAAAGCCATGACAAAATAATGTACTGATTTCCAAAGATGCATTTTGTACTCTGTGGTACCTCTGCCTGCTCCAAAAAAGGAAAACAAATCATGTTGTTGGTAAAATTCCCCATATGTGCTATAATCAGTCATTCATAAGATTCAAATTCACCAAAGTCATCAGCAGCCTTTGAGTTAACACATCCAAGATGGTCCAAGGAATATCTTGGATTACTGGTTTTGCAGCATAGTCTGTTTTTTTGGAAATGAGGGTCAGTGGGCAGAAGGCTGGGTTGGAGATAAAACATAGCATATTTTTGTATGCTTGAGATGATTCTGCATCCATTTGCACATCTCTTTTTGCATGTCTCTTTTTGATACAGACGTCACCTCTTGTGTCTGTTAAAGTCACTGGTATTTATTCCTAATAGGGCAGAATGTTGCTGTTACATAATATTCATAGCAAGTCTTCATAAATCTTCTAAATTACTTAAACTATGCAAAAATTCAAGCTATGCATCAAGTACCAAGCACAGTGGCTCCCCAGTTGTGGGAAAGACTGGAAAGATTAACTCTCAATTTCCTGGATTTGACAAGATCAAGCCTAATGCCTTTTATTTTTACTCATTTCTGTGTGTTTCAGGAAATAAAGGACCATTTGCCCCCTTTGCATGCACACGGTAACTTCAGTGCCTCTAACCATCATAAAGAATAAACTGAAAAGATCCGCTTCTAAACTGCTTTTTTCTTGCCTGGATGCATTAGACTTGTATATCAGATGTATCAGCCTCAGAGATCTTTGTTTTTCCCTAGTGGACCCTAAAAAGGACCTGATACATTGCAATTAGTTTTCCAGTCAACAAACAGTGGAACAGACAAACAAGCTTGAACACTATCATAAAATCACAAAAATAAACCCCGCACAAGCCTTAATTCTCCCACTCATCTGCACTGTTGGGCAAATCTTGGTCATTCCTGACAGTTTCTCTTTATTCTTGAAAATCTCACTGCTGGCAATCCCATCACTTCCCTCAGTATGCCTAAACTTAGGTACTTGCTCCTAGCAGAGACGTTTCTTATTCTCCAACCGAAATCTTGCTTGATACAATCTGCTTTTATTCCTTCTTCCCTGGTTCACAGTGGTTATAGACACAGTTTATTCCCTTTCTCTTCTTGTCTTTACTTGAAGGCTATTGCTTTGTCTTCCCCTGAATCTTTCCTTTTCTAGAACAAAGTGAAATCTTTCAGTCTTTACTCACAGGTCGTGTTTCTGGATCTTTCATTGCTCTTTTGAACTTTAGCACTATCTCCAGTTGTTCCACCTATCAAATGTGGAACAGCTTCGCTTGTGTTATATATGATAGCCCTGATAAAAAATCCTGGCGTGACCTATCCTGCGTGCCTTAATCTCAGGAAAGAGGCAGATGGCACTAAGCAGAATGCATTTGTCTCTTGCAGATGTAGTCTGACAAAAAAATGCTTTCCCTGTTGTCAATATATGTGACCTAAGTAGAGATTATAGTAGCATGAATGTACACCCTTCCCTTTCAGCCTTCGTTCCCTTACAACTTCGACCAGTTCTAGGCATTATCTGGTTTATATGCTTATGTGTGTATATAAATATATAAACATATATATACACATATACACAAATTTATATAAGTATATGTGAGTGTAAAGAACAGAGTTATAATATGTGCACACACATCTCTATACACCTATCTTTGAATATGCACACGCATGTATATATAGTGTTACATAAAAGCACACTCATATATATCCTGAAAGCAATTCCTCCTACAGCTCCCTTCCTTGTTAAATGTGGGAGGAAGCACAGTTTCATTCACAGCAAAAGAGCCTGCACAGCACAGATTCTGCTAGTCAGCAGATTGCTTTTGCCTGGAGGAAGTTAGTGAAATTTTACACTAAGGAGCAAGAAACTTTACTGGACCTTTCAATGTTCCCCTTCTGAAATGTTATAGAAATCTTGTTAGTACAAAGACAATAAAGCAGGCTTGTTTAAATAACCCATTACCATTCTCCTCTTATTCAGACCACAGCAGAAAATAAGCGACTGCTGTGTCTATTTTTTGATCAATCCTTCTTTGTTCTAGGCCGCCTCGGAGGTTCTGCAGATTGACTCCCAAGGAAGTTAACAGTTCTTGCGGAATGGATTCTTGTAAACAGGATGCCCATATGGAAAGCCTCACACCTGGCAGGCACCGGGAATCCTCTTTTCTCTGTCTCGTGTTGAAGGCTAGTGAAACCAAGGTGTGGAAATGTGGATGCCAGTACTGAAATATGTACAAAGTGTTTGGAAAATGCATGCCTAGATTGTTCCTTACCTACATATTAAGCTGGTGGATAAGTAGATCTTGAAAGTGTCAAACAGCTTTCCTCAATTTTATCTTAATTTTATATGAGCCAAGTCAAAAGGAATAATTCAGGCTGGCCTGAGTCTGGTGCTTCTGCCTGGGACAACCCTTCTCCCTCCTCCTTCTCCCCTCTCTTGCTCTGACCTCCCAGTGGGCAGATTCAACTCACCAACCAGCAGAAAACTAACTTAGCAAAAATCCAAATAGATTTTGGGGGGCCTAGTGAGCTGTGCTGTATTACCTTGGTGCCAAAGCCAACCCAGCAGAGAGAGCAGAGAGAGGGTGGGAGCGGATCAGGAGCAGGGGTGGGTGAGAGAAGGAGAGATTTCAGCAGCAAGAGCAAGCAGTGGAATCACGTCCTACCTACCTGCCCTATGACAGACTCTGCATGGTGGGATTTATATCATTGGGCACAACTTTCTGGGGGTCCTGTCTCACTGCTGCTGCCCACAGCTTGCTCCACCATGTTTGCTCACAACCACCTTTGGAAGAACCTTGCAGCCTGCAGAGACCAGGAGTACAGAGCTAAGGTTACTTAGGAGCAGTCCTGGCATCCCAGCAGTAGGACAGCCTGGGAGAAGACCGATCCTATCACTCTGAAATAAAAATATTTTATTTAAAAGAATACTCCTCCTGCAAAAAAAAAGTTTTCTTAATTGATTTTTATATTAGAAGGAAGTCCTTATTCACTGAAGTGATAATATGAAAGTGCATCTCTTTAATTGCGATAAATAAATAGCAACCCTAAAAATTCTATTCATTATTAAATTTTATGCCTATTTCACTACCACAAACGGAATGCCTTAAAACCATGAAATGGACTGAGCCTTTTAATAAACTTTAACGAACAGTGTCAGTAATATTTATTGCATGTTGCTTCCTAAAAAATGCTAACCATACACTAAAAGAAAAAAAAACATATTTGTGAAAACAGAAGTTGAAGTTCACTCATGATAATGAAGGATATTATTCATTTGTGAAAGGAAGCAAGCCTTTATTATTATGTTTAGAAGGATAAGACTAAAACTCTAATTTTTCAGTGAATGAAGAAAAGCATCCAACAATTAATTTGCCTATTTAAGTTGCATAGATTTTTCAGGCCTAATTGTGGTATCCTCCTTTGATAAACAGAAGCAATATCTCTTCAAGTTAATCAAATAATTCCACCAGAAACCTTGTGGAAATGAGCTCAGAATTGGGCTCGAAATCTGAACCGCCGACTGGCACTGTCCTGCTGCTGAGGTCTGGCGCCGGAGCAGAGAGCCCACAAGTATGTGTGTGTGTCTGTGTGTGCCTGCTATTCTTTCTGTGTAAATCTGGAACTTCCATTTCTATCTTTGGTTGCAATATGCGCATCAAAATAACAGAAGCTCTCAGAGTGGCAGAAGCTGTTTATGTTCATTGCGCACAGAGGGAGGGAGGAGAAGAACCTTATTTTAACCAGTTTGCCCTTTCCCAATCTGGAGCATTGTCAGTGGAGGGGAGCAAGGACTTCCAAGCCAGAGATTTCACTAACTATGGACAATGCACTTAGGTTTTCTCCAAAATATATTCAGACTCCTGCAAAGGTCTATGTGGCATGACCTTATTTGGGATTAACATGTACCTCCATCATGCTCAGTGGTGATTTTAATATTGACTTTAGCAGAACCACGTATAACCTTAAAATTTGGGTAGAAGTCAAAAGCTCCCTTTCTGGGCTTTCCTCTGTAAATATGTTTCACTTTGATGTAGGAACCTCTCCCAGGCCATAGTTAAATTTATCACTGTTCCTGACTGGGAGATCAATGGTTTAATTTCACTGTGTCTTTTAGCGGCCCTTCAGTCCCTGGCATATAAGAGGTAGTTCCCTTAAAGCATCTGAATGCATCTTACTTGATTTACTGGAGTGTTTTTGGTTTTGTTTTTCCTTTTTGAGATCCAAGGCAACAGCAAAGGAGAAGATGATTCAGCAATCGGCTGCTGATGTCAGCAGAGCCAAAGTTCAAAAATGTGAGGCTGGGCAGCAAAGATACTCCTCTTTTGCATTCCAGAGAACAAGTTGATTTCCGCTTTCTCCTCGGTGTATAATCCCATGGCAGCAAACAGCACTGACATTTTGAGGAGCCAGACTGATAGGGATAAGCAGAGACTTGCTGGCCCCGCTTCCTTGTTGAGCCGCAGCTGCACTGAGCCTCGGCTGAGGTTCTGGCAGAGTCAGACCTGCTCTTTCATCAAGGATTTATTTTCAGTACTCCTTGCATTTCCAGATTCAAAACCTTCTAATACCAAGTAAAAGACACTTTTTTCTCTCTCTCTTCTTGATTTTCAAGAATTGGAGTGGAAATGGGAATGTTAAAAAATCACATGCTTGCAGAGAGTGTCTCAAGGGTTGCCAAATTTCCTCCATTTCTAATGATGCACTTAGAAGAAGGAAGCTTTCAAATTTCGAGTCCACGCAGGAGCTGACATCAGCTTCACTAGACTTACAGGGTTCTCAGGTGGAGGCAAAGGTCCGGGCCCTCAGAGGTCTCCTGCTGTCACCTCACTTAGTTAACGCTCTTAGCAGCTGAGACCTGTGACTGCCACCAGCTGTTCTGGCCGCTTTCTTGACCTTCACATAAACTGCAGGGCACTAACC
The DNA here is from genome assembly GCA_013389825.1 of Crypturellus undulatus. Taxonomy (NCBI): domain Eukaryota; kingdom Metazoa; phylum Chordata; class Aves; order Tinamiformes; family Tinamidae; genus Crypturellus; species Crypturellus undulatus. Next base: position 95,923 of record VWPW01032701.1, on the reverse strand, counting down.
TAGATGACTGGGAACTGTCTGACCATGTTAGTGCCCACAGCACTAGCAGCAGACCGGGGAGCGCTACGTGAAGTCATGCTAAGGTCCCTCCTCTTCATGAGGTGCCACCCTGGGCAAACACAGTCCCTGGAGCACTGGCATCACAAAATTGTTGTCATTTCACCTCTCTGAAGTGCTGGGGTGCCAAGTTCATCCAGAATGAGTGGAATGTGCCCTTAGTACTTTGTGTGTTATTAAAAACACGCTCATGTTCATGTACCGGAGAGTTTTGTAATGTTAGTTTTGCCACTGGCAGAATACATCCTGTATCTGCATAGCTCCTTTTACAGCTTTGCATTCAGCAATATAAATCTACACAACAAGTAAAATTAGAAGGTCTTTTTAAAAATATTGTGGGAAAAAAAGTGATTTGTATTGTATTAAGGCCGGTAGTGGCTTTTTTAGCAGTGTGCCATCAGGACACTTAACTAACAGAAGTGTGTGCCCAGGATTTGCTGACATGTTTGGAAGGAAAGAGCAGTAAGGCTGCTCTTCTTCAGAGTCAGTGATACATTGCAGCACCATACAAAGTTAGCAAGGCTGTCAATTTTTATGTTGATGTGAAACTTCTTTGCTAGGGATCAGCACTTGGTGCAACTACATTCGACTACGCTCATGCATAAGACAGATGCCAAACTCTTCTGCAACAAGCAAGTACTTATTCAAGTGTTGGATTCTTCCTTACTTTCATGTAAATCAGCTTGAAGCCACTGAAAATGAAGCAAAAAAGTATATTTTTTGAAAGATCTTTTGATAAATTATACTATGGAGCATAAAAATGCCTTTATCAAAACATGTATGAAATCTGTTGTTCAGCGAAACTATTCTTATTCCAGAAATATTACTGCTCACTTTGGGGCATCTGCCCTTCAGCTTATACCTGCATCTGTCTTAGAGATCCATCCTAGCACACTGTTAGCATTGTTCACTCCTGAGTGCGCTGGATGAAATCCTGTTCTCTCCAAAATCCATGGCAAAATATCCTTCTGTGCAGCCAAGATTTCTTTCTGTAATTACAACTGCATTTTATTCCCTCTCTCTAGTGTAAGTTTCTCTCTGTGTGATGCTGGCGTGCTCCTTCCATCTGGCTCCTAACATATTGAATTTCCTACTTGTTTTTGCAAATGTATCGCCAATGGTTTCCAGAACTTCATTCCTAGATCACTGACTTGCACTCAATTTGTCAAAACTTAGTTAAAATATTCAGCGTCCCCACTGGCCTAAGGATGATAAATGGAAAGTCTGTTCCTAATATTTCTTTCCTCAGGAAGCTCTAGAAATTCTGTTTATGTGAACTGAAATCGACTATCAGAGACTAACCAAGAGAAACTTGTCGAGTAAGTGATACTTCTGTGCATTTGTTGACGTAATCAATTAAAGTAATAAGTGAATATCCATTTGTTGGCACTGTTTCAAAATACTTCCCCTGTCTTTTTCCATGTTTGACTGACTAAGGCATGTAGATACAACAGTGACATGAATGTTACAGATGTTTTTTTCTTCTCCATATCTGTCAGAGACACAGGAAACCATTGCTCATTAAAACTATAAGCCAAATAATTATGATCTTTTACTGCACCCCAAACATAACAGGATATGTTTTTGACATATTTCTGATACAAGTCATGCAGAGTGGCTTTAGGTTTTTAGTCAGAAGGAAAAATGTATCAGGGATAAATAAAGTAAAGGAGGAATAAATGCAGGCAGTACAAAGGGTCCTTCAGCTGCTGTCCTGTGTCCTTGGAGGAGCAGTAAAGCATGCTGCTGTAAGAATGACACTTGGATGATACTATAGCAGTGAATAAAATTTTCTTTATCTCCATTACAGCCTTGGTACAATGATTTTTTTTATAAGTTCTTAGGATGTGATTTGTTGGATTCAGTCTGGAATTTCTGCCACCAGCTCTCTAGCTTCATTCCTTCATGCTTCATCTGTCCAATTATCAAATCCCCTGTTGTACAAAGACACAATTCAGCTGTTCTAAGGGCTTAACTGTGCCTCAGATACAGGGATGTGCAGTGCTCTGCATCTTGTAAAATCAAAACGCACAGTAGCCAATTTTTGCTCGGTACAGAGAGACACATCCACCTTTGAGCATTGAAGCAAACAAGTAAACACAATCCTAAAGATCATTTAAGGAGACAAGCTGCGTTCTGACGCAATGAACCACTCACCTGTTCAAACCAGCAACACACACCACAACACCACTGAGACGTGAGAGCTGGGCCAACAGATGCCCTGATTTGCTTGTGCTGTCCTCCAGGAGTAGATACTCCTGATACTGACATTCACTACAAACTCAATTTTTATTCAACTTGCTAAACATCTTACATTCTCTTTCATTTTGGGTAACCAGCTATTCCCTTTCCTCTAAAAGATTTATGCCAGAGTCTTACTTCCACCTTGACTATCTCCCTGCCTGCCAGTTTCTCTCTCTGATTCTCAGTCACTTATGAGAAATCTCCATGCTCTAAGATGTTTGTGCATGCTTGCAGCTTTCATAGCCCTACTTACACTTTGCAAATGAGATTCTTTCCAACATGCTGATTCTGGGGATTCTCTGTTTAAAGAGAAATATTTGTGCTGAAAGAAGATGCAGGTAGATCCTATGATACATTCCAGATCAATGCACTTAAAATATCTTTGACCAGGACCAAGATGTAATTTTGTTCAGAGATTCAGAATATGTAAGCATCTTTTGTTGCATCTTTTTGTTGTTAATGAAAGCATCGCATCACTCCCAGAAATGTGATGGAGGCCAGCCAAGGGATACTTTCTAGTCTTGGGAAGAGATGGAATGGCTTCAGTACAACTGCTTCCTGCCATCACAGAACCCAAACAGCTGCAGCATCCCCAGCCAGCACCCACGGCAGTGACGAGGCTCACTCGGTAGTCAAGGACTGAGGGACACCTGAGGAAGAGCAATTATTTGTCTCCATCAGCACCTTCTCTGAGTGACTCGTGAAGATGGGGGGGAGAAGACCTCACTGCCATGGTCTTACCTCTGCTGCAGGCAGGTTTTTGTCTGGTTTTGTTGAATGGCATTTTTCAAGGTGCCAAGGATGTATGTACCCCCTTCCTTTGGGCACCTGTAATTCCAAGGACTGAAAAGAGATGTCTTCTCTCTCCCAGCTTGTCAGCAGGAAGAGACAAGAGCCTCCAGGGAGCGATTCAGAGTGCCTACACTGCAGTTCAAAACATCCTTTTACAGGCAATGTATCTGTCCCCTGCCACATACATGTGTTCCTCCTGCAGGAAACCAACTATGGAGAAAAGCCTCTGAACAGGAAAGGTGGGCATCAACAGGTGAAAATATGGCTTCATTCCTTGGAGTTGTTCAGCACTTTGAATTACTTCAGCTTTCAAAATATTATAGTTAAGTTAGGAAACGCAGACAAACAGAATTTTCCTTTCCGCGATGAAAATGTGAGGGTTTTGTAATGTGCTTAGCTGGGGAGTGCACAAGCAGGTATGTTATTTAACAGCAGCTTTCCTTTTTACTGACAGAACGATCTGTCAAAATTCATTACGCACAGAAGTAAAATCAAAATGCAAATCTCTGTGGGGATGAATACCTGTGCAGCCAAGGTGGTGCCTTGCTATGATTACTACTCAAAAATATGCCAGATATGAGTTTGTGGCAAAGCTCCTGTTAAACAATAAATGAAAAATAATGGATATGTGGCATTGAAGCCTTCTTGGAAGGTTTCATGAAAGACTTTGTCCTTTCAGAAGCAGTGAGTTTGCTGTTGGAGCATAGCAAGAGGTTGCTGAGCTCCTGAGAGAATAAATAAAATGGAGATGTTCATTTTTCATTCTCAGTAAAATATTGATGAAGCACCATTGTCAAAATCTATTTGGCAAACTGCATAGTGTGTCTTGAATTACTGTACTTTATGTTTCTGGACATGAAGAACATCATCTTTCAAGATGCTCCAAAATAAAAGGTGTAGTGAAACAAGAATATTGAATTTTGGTTTATTACAATCCACTGGATAATAAAACTGTCAGTGTTACATTTAGGCAATTTTACTGCATGGAATAAATACTCATAAAGGTCAGTTCTTTTCACACTGCTTTTTACATGTTCACTGACCATTTGATGTTTTCACCATAGTTCTTAGCTCTGTTGTCATAAAAATCATTGTCTTGGAAGAACTGAAAGCTTATAAATATTAACATATATTTTCAGATTAATAAGCTCTGGTGGATCAGTCTCCCAGACAAAGTTTAAGGGATCTTAAAAAAAATAAGGCTAGTAGGCAATGCCAATATACATAAGATACTTGATTTGTACTGATCTGATGTACACAAGGTGAGTAAGTAGAGGTGATTCCTCTCTGTGACAGGGAGAAAGGGGAACCAGAGAAAAATATCCCTTAGGCCTGCTGAGATGACCAGGCACAGGAGAACTCCATCTGGATACCCACTGCAGCACCACCATCATATATTTGCATATAAATGCACATATACATATGTGTATTTGAAAAGACTACTGTCATCTTTCATGCCTTTCACTGGCAATAAGAAACCAAAGAAGAGCATTTCCCATTGCGGGGTCCTGGGCTGCAGCCCCGCTCTGCGCTGGGGAAATTCAGCAGCTGCCCAGCAGGGTTAGGGAGCCGAGGGGCTGCCCATCTTCCTCGTGTCTTCATCTATCCTGTCTGCCCGTCAAGGTGCAGTGACTGTGAGTGCGGGGCACTTCTGCCCCCAAACCTTTTGTGGTGTGCGCCCCATCGCAGCGCTGCTCACAGGCCACAGTTAACAGCAGCTACCGACCGCTGAGGTCGGACACTCTGACTCGGGTCCCTGGCTGCGAGACAAAGGCTTTCTGAATAGGTTTTCTTTGCAATGAGGTATTTGCATGAAGAATAACTGCTCCTTGGTAAAACCTGGTTTGTAAGAACCATCATGAATAGCGAATCGAGGGAGGTAGGAGCACGAGCACACCGAACAGCTGTTCAGAGCTGGAACAAATGGTCCCGAATACTGATTTGCAGTATTCTTCGAGCTCTGGACTTTTTTCTTTCCTCGGCTCAAATATGGTCTCTAGTTGAGTGGCTTAGCAAAATAAAGACAGATGGCAATGGATTATCTCTAACACTTCATTAATTGCGGTGCAGCCATTACAGCCTTTCTAAAGCGCTCGCTAGAGCTTTGCCTGACAATTTCCTTTAAACTGAGTCGCACACCGCTTAGTGAGCAGGGACCTAATGAGAAGTTGTGACTTATTAATTAAGAATGTCTGTGTTCATCATAGCAGCATATAAATACATTACTATATTTCGTTGCTGGATATATTGAATGTTTAGGAAACTTCTTCAGTGCAAAATGAGCAGTTACAGTTTCTTGCAGAGGCATGGCTATGGCTGCCTTGGGCTGGCTTGCAGTCATGACATAAATACTGAACTGACCCAAGCCAGATTTGAGAGCCTAATTCACTCTGATGTCATTCAGATTTCAAAATTAGGAGCCTAATTTACTTTTTCAAAATTGGCTTAGGCACATACAGCCAAACTCAGCGATACTTTCAAGCCTGAAGATGCAGATAACGTAGAGAGAAATTACAACTACAACTAGGTACTCCTCAGTTCTAATGACCTCAGAGGCTATCTTGAATCTCTGGATATATTTCCTTTTGCTTACATCTGATCCAATCTGATTGAATTCATCCAATCCTGACATAGAAATGATATGAGGTGACTTAGATATCCCATTATCCCCACACCTGAGGTTATGTGACAACTCATGTCTCATTCCTTTAAATCTCTTTTAGCTAAGCAGTAAGTTGAAATATGTGTCAAAAAACATCTGAAACATCTGTTGAACTTTTTTTGAATATCTCATTAAAAATAATAAAACAAAGGTATGCAGAAAGAGAAAGAACTATGCTCTTTAAAGGAGCCCCAATTCCAATACTGAGCATTTTACAGTAGTAACTGATATGTATTTACTTAAAATATTGCAGCATTTCCCTTAAAAACATGAGGAATTCACATACCTTGTCAATACACCTCAGGCAGAAATTTTACAACTGAGTTAAAAGATGTTGATTTGTCCTGTAGAAGATTGGCTTTCTGCAGCAGTTGTGCAGGACGTACAGCTTGCACATCTAAGAATAAGGTAGCTGCGTGTCACATGGATTTGAACAGGAAGGAACTGAACTACAAAAATGAGAGCGAGCCCTGGTGTTCTGCTTTCTTCTCCAGACTTCAAGAGGCAGTAGGACCCGTGGCACATCTGTAGTCAGCTCACAGACATCCCAGGCAATAAATCACCCTACCCTGTGCCAACAGGAAACCATCTCCAACCATCCTCCAGTGGGAGCAGCTGCTGTCCCACTATGTCCCAGGACTATTTTCCAGTCATTCCTTCTCTGTAAGAAGTTCTCCTCTAACTGGAGAACTCCTGGAGAACTGGAGAACTCTCCACCAACCTCAGTACCAGGACCTGCTAGAGCAGGTGGGCCATCTTGCTCACTGGGTTTGGCTATCACAGTGCATGGGAGACCGTCATAGACTAAAGAAAAACTGTTCATCCTGACAAGTGAAATCTGCTGATGGATGGGCAATATTAATAGGCAGCTAAAGCAGAGAGGGAGAGTAAAGACCATCACTGGAGCACAGAATCTGTACTGGAGACACAAAGAAACCAACAAACAGAAAAATGTTCAGAAAGAGTAGTAAGAATGATTTGTGCTCTGCACTTTGATACCCAAATTCAAAGTGCTCAACCTTAATTTGGCTAAGCAAGGGTTCAGTCACAGGCTAACACAGGAAGATTACTGATCCTGGCTGGCCCTTTAATTAAAAAAAAAAAAAGGAAAAAGGCTGATGAAACAGGAGCAGAACCTAAACAAAATCAAACCAGAAATAGCACATTCCTAACAGTAAGAGTGGATAATTAGTCACCAAATTGCCACTGGACGCAGTGAACACATTAAGACTTGATCTCTTCCCATGTGCCAAGAACAGAAGTTCTGATGTTTATGCAAAAATCACTGAGTTTTTTCTGGCATGCATTATCCTGAAAGTTGTACCAAATGATCTAATATTTTCTTCTGGTTTCTCAGACTGTTCATGGACTACGCAGTCTTCATATTCCAGAAAAATGCAATGATACTATGTTGACTTCTTCTTCCACTTGTGTTATTGTTTATTTAGATGGTTCTTGAGAGCTCCAGCCAGGCTCCCCATGGGTTCTCCCCACCTCAGTTCAAGGAGGAAATGCAGATGTGCCTCTGAGGCAGCGTTGCAGTGCCAGGAGGTCCCCGTCTCCCAGAGAAGAAACTGCTGCCCAGGGTTGGGCACAGCAGCTCAATCTGCAGTGCAAAAGGAGCACCAAGAATTTAGAGTGTGAGTCAGGGCAGACAGCACACTGCCTGTGGAGATACCTTCTCTCGTGCATAGGAGATGGTGAGGGAGATGGATAGTTGGTTCTTTAACCCTCTCACTACTTGTCCCAGTTCTGAGAAAGAAGTGATCAATATTAGCTTTGGGCTCACAGCTCAAAGCCTGCTCCTACATATTAGATGTTAGATGTTAGAATTGGATATTCAAGTTAAATAGCCAAGTATTACTTTCAAAAACCAAGCTGGAGTCACTCCAGTCTTTTAAAATTAAGAAATTCCCCGTCACGCGTCAACCACAGGGCTTGTCCAGAATAAGGGGTTGCCTGGAATAGGGGGTTCAAACTCATTAGATTTTAGACAATACTAGGTGATAGTGAACACTTTCCAAATCTCACACTGAATCTGTCTGTGGTATCAAAAGTTTCATTGGATCCTGGGAGGACAAGTTCATTGGAAATATATTATGTTTGGCTTTTAATAACAATGGAAATAGAATTAGATAACTTAGATTAGCCTCTGAAGGTATGCACAGAAAGAAAATATGTCAGCATTTTGCTTCCTCTATCACTATTTTTATTATATTTTTTCTTGAATCTCAGACTTTTTGCACATCAGGTGCTCTCTATCATTGTGTTCAAATCACATCTTGAAAGTACTATCTAAAGATCTATTTCAAATAGATCTTTATGGCTTATTAACTATGATGTATTTCTAACTTGTTTTCAAGGTACAGATGCAATCTGAAAAATCTTCTCAAGGCAGGGTGCTGACTAACCACGTGTTTTGTAAATACTGAATAAGAAGAGTAAATAGCAATTTTTGTTGTTGTTGTTAGTGCTGGGAAAAGGGTGAGTGTTAACAACTTATTCAGACAGAGCCACAGAAGAGTCTAATTTTGTAGCTGCACAGAACTACTTTTTCAAGGTTAGCATTCAGAGGTGGGTCTCATGCTGATCTTTTGATAGAAAGTTTCTTTTTTGATTTATGGCTGAACAGACACAAATAAAGCATGTTCACAGTAACTTTCCATTGAAATTCAAAGGAGGTCTTAACAATAAAAATATAAAGTAGGAGTTTGGGGAGCAAAACTATAAGCAAGGATATCAGTTGTTCTTCCCATTCTTTCCTATTTAATTTTCTATCAACATAACTGTATAAGAATCATTATACTAAAAGCACAGTCCAATGTCCTAAACTACTACCTCATACAAGTGAGGTGGATGTTCCTCATCATTATGCCCTGTGGAGACTGTCTTGTGCATGAGATTTTCTAGCTGTTTAGGAAAACTTTTCCCATTCTTTATGACCCCTTATCAGTATTGTTAAACTCTTGGTTCAGCATCTGCCTGTGGCAGTGACTTCCACGCTGCCTGCTGTACATTTCACCACTCTTGTAAATTTCTTGCTCCTTGCACTACCCAGGACTGTTTGTTATATTATAAATGGGGCGTCATACTTAGTTAAAACACTGTAACATCTGTCCTGTTCATCACCCCATTCTTATCTTTGTGTCATCATTTCTTGCTTTGACTGCATTTAGCAGTGGCCTTAAAGGAGACATGATAGGAACATGGCCTATTTGCTGGCCTGCTAAAATTGACTTAGGATTTCTCTTCAGCAGACATAACTTTATATGGTTTAGCACTGAAATTTACATGCTATTATTCATCTAATATAGGTCCAAATTTCTCTTCAGCCCTTCAGTTCCCCTAAGTTACTTTAACTCATGTTTTTCCCACTGTTCTTGATCACTTCTCTTTCCAAGTCATTAATGTGTGTTGTTATTTCATATCCTAATCCTAGTTGCCACTTAAGACTGGTTCTCCACTGGCTCTTCTCCCTGAAAACAAGTAATAGGAGTCTAGAAAGACTGAAACTTTTGTGGGGACCATGTGCAGTCACAAATATTTCATGGTCACCTCAGAGCAAGACAGGAGGAGACAGTGATGGGAAATATAGGCTGCTAACAAGGCAAGGTATTGCATATTACCAAAATATGTTACTTTACAGCCTCATTATGCCTCTGGTCTACCGCATGAATACTGACAAATTAGCAAAACAAATCTGTTCACTCTTGTAAAACCTTGCAGACAGCCTCTTGGAGGGCCTGAGTATGGGATGGAGATCAGTAATACTTCATGTTGTCCACATCCCGCTGATTTGATAAAATGCCAGGGAGCGGTGTAATAGAAACTTTACTTTGGTCTCTATTCTGAGTATATTTTGGTCTTTATCAGGTGTTTCATAACAGTAAAAAATACATGGACATTTTTCTCACAGTACTGAAACTTTATCAGTATTTTGTAAGGCCTGTGGTTCTGTTCTGGTATAAAACAGCTCATATTTCCCTCATACCTAATGCTGATCTTACACTTAAAACTCATTCTGCACTATGAAACAGTAGGAGTGTTTCCTACGAGACTTGAGAAGTCTACGGAAACTTGGGAAAACGACATTTAATCTTTCACATGGAATAAAGCTCATGGGATACATAGCAGATAGTTTTACACTGAAAGCTAATCGCCTGAGGAGTAGCCCTCTTTTTCTAGAACAAATGCATATTGAGAAATATAGCAAATATGATTTTAATCAGCATTATGCACACAGAAGGCAGATCTCTGTAGAAAAGTTATTAATAAAGTTTTTGCTCTGCTACTGTTATGAAGGAGGGGGAAATGGCTAAAAACGACAAAAAAAACCCTCTCCAATAGATTTCACTCAACCATTGAACAAGCCCTCATTAAACATTTTTAGAGTACGTCAGAGTTGTCTTAGCTCTCTGTTACTTTTAAACTTTACACTTAAGAACACTTGCTGCTTCCGTCCTACCCAGTTTACAGACACACATGGATGCTGGGAGAGGAGTTACAGGTAAGAACTGCGCACATTTTCAACATAAAAATTACATTTAATTTCTCTTTGCTCTTTAAATAAGAGTGAAAGTCACTGTTGGTCACATCTTGAATATTCTGCAAATATCAGAACTTCACCTTTCACATCATCATGATTAAATGTTATTTTTCATTTGCATAAATACTTTTGCAATGACAATAGACTTCAGTGTTAACATATTTATCTCAGTGCGTTAATGTATTTATCTCAGTACAGAAAGAATGTATCCTTGGGAATCTCTTTCTTTCTTTTTTATAACCTGATCTAGATATGCTTAAACCAGAGAGAATAGAAGATGTGCTGCCAATGAGTTTCATGTTCATGGCAGTTTTCCTACTATTGCATTTGATTAGGCTGGTTTATTCCAGTGATCTTTTTCAAGGTCAAAAATCAGTCCTGTACCAGCTGTTTGCAGTGTGCTTTTCCAGCACACTCTTCTATTCCCTTCCAATAGCACTAGGTCAAATAGTAATTAACCATTCATAAACAAAATGGTGATGTATTATAATTACAGAAAGTAAAAAAAGAAGTTACTACTTCCCGTAAACGCTAAGGGATATGCTTTTCAATAAAATGAAGAGAAAAAATATGGCAAAGTTCCCAGTTTTTCAAGGCTGTATGTATAAAGATTCATTTATCACCTCAGTGACAGAAGTTCTGGAACTCTTGTCATTAATGCTGAAGCAAAACACATTTGAATGTCACGTCAATAAATCATTCACCAACTAGAGGGCTGTAGGGTTTTACAGTTGTTAATCTCTTTGGTCTGGCAATAGAATTTACACATGATTTTCATTCATTACTAGCACCAAAATAAACACAAATTATTCCTATCACAGAATAAAATAAGGGGAGCCTCAATTTCAAATGCAATTGAAAATGCAGAATATATTAATTTTTTTTTAATATGAGAAACATAAGATATTTGGATGGAAAGTGGAGTGCTTATTTTTCTTCTTCTGACATATTTTATAAAAAGTGCTAAACACTGATTCTCTGTCAATTATTTAACAGAAAACTGAATACATTTTTTTTTCCAAATTCTTTGCCCAGTATTGTATTTAGTCAAGAACCAGACAAAACAAATGGGCACTAAGGCACATTCTGAAAGCAAATAATCATTAAAGCTAATTTCCCCAAAGGAACGGGCCATGTTCCAGAACAGCAGGCCTGCAAGGTCAACATCTGTCAGCAGTCCCCTCTATCTCCTATGGAACAGGGGTCAATCATCAGCATCTCTTCTTCCTGTAACTGTGTCAGTGAATGAAGGAGATATGTGACGAGATCTGTCAGGCAATCCCAGCTTGGCTGTTTAGTCATTGCAATATGAGTTTACACCCCATGTATTTCTTTGAACACATATAATACAATTTTATATCCTAGAAGTTACCACCAGAGCAAAAATGTAGAAGTCAAAGTATCTTCTTCAAGAAATACTTTTACAGCACTTCCATTTCCTATTGAAAGCAAGAAGTATCCTCATTTTCAAAATGAGGGTGAATTAAATTCCTTTCCATCATCACCTTAATCAACTGCATCTCATATGTTTTTGGAGTTAGGGAATGTCTGAGTAAAACAAATGTTCATACAGAAATTTTCTCTTTTGAAATAAATTAAATTTTAATGGAATAAATAAAACAACAAATCAGCAGAATGGAGACACAGTGGACAGAGGAAAGGAGAAAAATGTACAACTGTCTGTGCAGCAAATGACTGTACAGAGATAATGGCCTCCAGTTTGAGCTCAATTATGAAAGTGCCAAGTGCTGTTTTCAAATATTTTGAACAATTTTACTCCTTCTGAATTCACTGTGCATGAGGAGCTTAGTCAAGTCATAAATGTGCACATATAATGGAGTAGATAAAGAGAGAGGAGAATGCTATCCCAAAAGAACCCAAAAAACTCTATCATCGGTAAGGTAAGCACCGTGAAGGCTCAGTGTTTTTGTGTCCCCTCTATGGCAAAACACCAAGGTAGGATATGGTCTTGATTAACACATGACAGGTTAGATGTAAAAAACATCATGGAGCTGTAGGATAATACTGATGAGTCTAACAGATGCCAGGTTAAACCCTTTTTTAGAAGGAGTTGTTCCCCAAAGTTAATGTATTAAGCTCGGTCATAGAGCTCGATGCTCACAGAAGACTAAACCTCCAGGCCTGATGGATGGCCTCTGAATATTTATGAGTATCTCAACACTGCACAGAGGTGGAGACTAGAAAACTGTGAGAGAAGCAGATGACCCTGCATGAGCCCTGCTCCTGCCGTGTGCTTCCCACCGGGGAAGTGGCCCCACCAGCCCGAGTGACCCATTTTTCACAGGCTGAATAGGATTTAACAAATGAGCAAGGATTGTTCATCCCAGAGGAAGAGACAAGCTGCTGAGCGAGGCAAAATCCCTCCTAGAGCATCTGGAGGCAGTGAAGAGCACGGAGAGCGCCTGGTCCTCGCTCTCCCCGCACAAGCGAGCCGTGGGGACAGCCTTGACACCGCTCGCCGATGACGCCAGCCGCGTTAAGAGGAGCAATTCCTCCCTTTGGAGCGTGGCAGCTTGCCGTGCCTGCCTTTGCCTGCCTGGTGAAGCACAGGGCACACTTTCATTGCAGTTAGGCTCAGGAGGAGATGGGGGAAAATTATCAGTGCAGCAGGAATTGTCTAAAAATAAGGTCTCGTTAATTACTAATTCATGAGGTCTATGGAGAGGGGAGCATGTCAGAATGGCTTACTGAGGAGAGAGTGCTTTATAAATAAACATTTCCTAATGCATATTCATTACTTTATTGGTATATTATTTTTATTAAGAGGCCATCTGATAGAACAATGATTCCTGAGGGGACAATTAGAGGGGAGGTAAGTTGTTACCAAATTGAATAGACTATGTCTAACATCCATCTGATAGCAAAACATGCTTGAAAAAAATGATAACTAGTTCTCCTGGTCTGATTTCTTACGAATTCTTCAGCCTGAAAATTTCCTGTTGTGTTGAGTAGAGATTAGACCACACACAGTAGTCCAAATCGAAATTTTATTTTCACACTTACAACATAAAAAGCTTCAGTGTAGTTTCACAAATATAGCAGGGGGCAGGTCTGCTCTTGATCAGTAAGAAAATTTAGCTTGCGGCACCCAGAAGATTTTGAAATGCCTGCTATGTAATTTAATTTTAGATTCTCATACATTCCACTTGATATACATACATGTGCATGAGCTAGAATCAGAGCATTTTTTCAAGGTCGCTTACTGTGGTTACCTTCTTGAATAAATTGGAATAAAAGGGAGTTCATTAATCTGCACAAAATTATAGGCAGTTTCCCTTTGAGTTATATGTGATAGCAATGAAAGCTCTGGGAAAAACTGTCATATTTTAAATGTTTACTGCAGTTGGTATCAAAGGAGATGTTAATGATTTGAAATGTGTAAATGTGCATTTCAGGAGAGCAATTAAGTTTTTAGTTGAGTATTAATGCACGCTTGGCTTATGAGGGAAATATTTCACTTCCGATTCATCCTGCTTAAGCACCAGCGTAAGAGTCACTGGAAGAATTTTAATATTCAAACTAAAGTCCAAATCTCTGATTTTGTTATTAGGCCAAATTAGCACAAAGAAGAAAATTATTTTTAGCTTGTGGGACGAAGTAACACCACTATTGCCTGTGTTCCACCTACAAGTTTGAAAATGAAGGTAGGCAGTTTTTGAGTCATCAAAGGTAGAGTTGAAGGCACAGTCTTTAGCTTCCCTGCTTCAAGAGCTTACACCAGCTGCATCATCTCTCAGAACATTTGTTTTCCTTTCATTTTGCCCAGGAATGCAAGTGCCCTGTGCAGTATTTTGTTAAGCTTGCAGCAGAGGTTGGTGGGACCTGCAAGCCTGTGTTTGTTTGGGAGTGGAGGCTGAAGGTTAGGAAAGGCATGAAGCATTTTAGAGGGACCTACACTCACTTGAAAGGTTTTGGAAGGACCTTTCTAGTCCAAAGCTTCTCACCCAATTACAAATATCATGTAGATATCCACTCCTGTGGTTGTCATCTTTGGCTCTCTTTGTAAGCAAGAGAGAAATACAGAGGTACTCTTAAGAGGGCAGTTTATCTAGCCCAATTTTAATATGTTGCTCAGGAGGGGATGAATCGTCCAGAAGTGCATATTTATGGTCAGATAAATTTATGCTTTGGTCAAAGGAAACCCACCTTAATTCTCAACTTTGGGAAGAAGAGATTCTTGAAGAGGAGCCCAGTGTGGAAGGAGTGGGGATGATTGTGGGTTGATTATATTTGTTTTAATCACTTTGGCCATTATTTAAGCCTGTGCTGAGTAGTGCAAGCATATTATGTTTGATGATGACAGAAAGTGTCAGATTCGTTGTGTGCTGCACAGATGGCCCACAGAAACCCCAATTGTGCCATATTTACTGTGCTTAGTGAGCTCACTTGCGCAGTACATATGCAGGAGTTTTGAAGCTTTCCAGAAACATCAGACTCATAGCACACATGCCAAAAAGCTGATCTGCACATAGTAGGAAGCATGTGATGAAGTAACTATTCCAGCTTGGCTCTTTGTTATCCGCAAATCCCAGGCAAATGTACACATTCCTCAAATTCCACCATACAGCCCTACCAGAAAGCAAAGGAGATATGCACGGGGAAATGCAGGCACAAGACAGCCCTAATATTACTGTCATTAGGGCAGCAATCCTTCACAGGCATCAGTGAGCTAACCTACCATGACGGCAGACGCTTGGTGCAGCAGAGCTACCGCAGAGCCAGGGAGGGACGCTCCACTCCAGGGCCCTAGCAAAGAGCAAGCTGGAACACTGCATAGGAATCCTACACAAGACTGAAAAATTACCCAGAATTTGTCCCCAAAGACTCATATATTTAAAAAGCTCTGCCATTATCATTAATTTTAAATAGCTTCTCTATCTGCTAATCAATTTTTAGTGCTCTAAATCTGGCTGCTTTTCTTCAGTTTAACTAAAATTTTGCATCAGTTCTGAGAAAAGCCAGGGCGTAACACACAGTGCTACTATTTTTACTTTCAAAAGCAGCACTATTTAAGAAAAAAAGAAAAGGAAAGCAGAGAAAAAAAAAGAAAAAAATATGGAAAGGAAAAAAGAAAGTAGTTCCTCCTTTCAAACAGCTGCAAGGGGTATTATGCCACCAGAACATTTCCTCTTGTTTTCTTCAATCCTATGCAGTTCAAGAGAAAGAGGCATTGGCACAACAGCATGAGGCTCCCAGACCCCTTTGGAATAACTCCCGATTTTCTCCTTGTTAAATTATACACAGATCAGGTATTTGGACCATGAGGCATTACTTCTATATGACATACTAATAAGAACTCTGAAATTTTACAAGATCTGGTCATTCACCAGATTAGAGCTCAACGAACTGTTCAATTAAAGGAAGACAAGATTGGTCATCTTACAGTTACTCATAAATTAATCAGTTAATCAATGCTAAACTTGTCTGGTGGACATAGTAATGCATGGCTAGATTTAGAAATAAGAGCTAAAGGAATCCACAGCTACTGGGTTGGGACACTCAGTTTGGGCCCNCTGAAATTTTACAAGATGCTTTGGTCATTCACCAGATTAGAGCTCAACGAACTGTTCAATTAAAGGAAGACAAGATTGGTCATCTTACAGTTACTCATAAATTAATCAGTTAATCAATGCTAAGCTTGTCTGCTGGACATAGTAATGCACTGCTAGATTTAGAAATAATCCACAACTACTGGGTTGGGACACTCATTTTGGGCCCAGGAAGCCTGTTTTTGATGTTTCCTTCTGCTACAAGAGCACTCCACGAGAACCCCACCAGAGCNGGGCCCAGGAAGCCTGTTTTTGATGTTTTCTTCTGCTACAAGAGCACCCCATCTGAGAAGATGATGTGGTGTGTGAAGAGCAAGTATTAAAACTAACAAAGATAGGTTCTGCACAAAGTACATAAAGACTTACCAAAGTACAGCTTGAAATTCTTGCCTAGTCAGGGGAAGGAAGGAAGAGGAAGAAGAAATGATTTTTTCCACTTTATTCCTGCCCTATTTCCTATTACTTGCTTTTGCGAAAGTTGCCCTAAATTAAGACAAAATGTTATAATCAGGAACTATCTTGTCCTTCATTCTGTAAACAAGACAAAAAACACTTTTGGTTCAGAACCTTCTTTTTACTTATTTCATTTGAGACTACAAAAATGCTACCCATCTTAACTAGAGAAACAAAAACAGAAGTGCTTGCTCAAACCTCAAACTAGAAAAAAAAAAGGTAGAAATGAAAGAGAAATAAAGTATTGTTTCAAGATNAGACAAAATGTTATAATCAGGAACTATCTTGTCCTTCATTCTGTAAACAAGACAAAAAACACTTTTGGTTCAGAACCTTCTTTTTACTTATTTCATTTGAGACTACAAAAATGCTACCCATCTTAACCAGAGCAACAAAAACAGAGGTGCTTGCTCAAACCTCAGACTAGAAAAAAAAAGGTAGAAATGAAAGAAAAATAAAATATTCTTTCAAGATAGAGTCTGGCAGATTTGCAAAGGTGACGGCATGATGTGCTCGTGAGTAGTGGCCTTGCACAGTACAGTCCAAGCGAGTGTTCAGCCTGCTGTATTTCTGTATAACAGCCCTCTTTTGGGTATTTCCCTGCCAATATGAATAACAGGAGGAAGCTGAAATTCAACTTACAGTGTCCAGAGATAAGAGAAGGATTTTGGGGGCGGAGGGGAGGAGAGCGGCTGTAAGCGCTGTGTGGAGGAGGGATGGAGGAGCTGGTAGCCATGGGAACCGGCGAGGGCTGCTGTCCTTGCCTGCAGGATCCCAGCTTCCCCGAGCCCTTAGCAATACAACAGGAATGACAGCGGGACCGACAGCGGGAAGGACAAGTGCTGACCCCACCTGAGACCAGGAATTTTGAAAGGGGATTTTGGAAGACTGTATTTTAAGAGGAAATCCATAGGACATGCAAAAAGAAAAAAAAATCCAGTAAAAGGAAGACACTGTCCTGGCTCTTGGAAACCTGGGTCTGTACGGCGAAAGGAATGACTTAGGCCTCAGCTATGTGAACTATGCAAGTGTGAGTGTTACTTGCATACGGCAGATTGGGGCTAGGGCTCCTATTCTGGAAAATTAGGCCCACTGATTTTAACTCTTGCATTTGAAACCTTTGAGAAAGATGTGAGTTTTTTGTCTGTTTGTTTGCTTTTCCATATGTAGTAGAAATAGAGGAGACCTTTGGACTCTTCCGAAGTGCTTATCTTTAGAAACGTCAGCCTCCCCAAAGCGTCAGTAAGGTGGCACCGTGGAAATGTAATTAAAAATCAGAAGTTTCAAGCAGTACATAGTCAGGCTTCCATTGCCTCAGGAAGAGCAAAAATCATTTCATAACTGACGTGAGAAAGGATCTTTCCTAGGCAGCTGTTATCCATCCGGGGAGTCTGCTCACAGAAACCCCCAGCTTCTGTGAAGCCCTTCAGGATTCCCTCCTGCTCCTGCATGGGCCAAAAGGCTCAGGCTGGCCACTCTCCCCGCATATGATAGAGCTGTAAATACTACATACTACTAAATACTTAGTTACTAGTGCCCAAAGCTGCTCCTGAGCTGGCAGCAGGCACAGATTAGGACATTTAAAAATGAGACGCTAAATCCAAAGCCTGTTGCTAAACACCAATGCTGGATGATCTGATAGATGAAGAGGCTGAGCCTGATCCACCACATCCAAGGGAGAGACTCAGGGGCCCCACGCTGGGCTGGACCCAGGCCTGGGCACTCAGACCCTGCACAAATGAACTTGTACATCTTGTGCTCTTCCTCCACAAAATACCACACGAGAAAATCCCCACATTCACTCCCAGGTGACTTGTGATATGGTATTCAAATGCAGTTACAGGTTATCTGGATGAAAAACACCTGCATTTATTGCACAAGTTGTTCTGTGAAATACATTGATACCTCAAGAATTGCTGGTAATAGTCTGAAAGGTGCTCATGCCAGCATCCCATGGGAAGCTATTTTTAATACTGATGGGTAGAGAAGTTACTCAGGACTGAAAGTGTCCTTGAAAACTATTGCCTGGTCAGGATATACATTTTGAAGCAGTTAGAACTTCAGAGAATTTAATACAGTAGTTTCTGGAAAATGATATATGGAAGAGGTAGGGAAGATATGTAAAGTAGGCATTTGGTGGAGACAGGTATCCAGAAAGGAGAATTTCTGGGAGGAAAAAACTGTTTAAAATACAAGCTTCTGAGTTAAGGTGTTTAAGCTGTGTTCATGGCTCTCCTCTGGGTTTCTTGACCAGCTACTGCATGATCAAGGCATGAAGCTGCCCTTCTCTGAAGAAATGGTAAGTATCCCCCATCACAGCAAAAATGTGAAGCTTTATTCAATAAAGTTGGAAATCCTCACTTGTAAGTGTTTATAAGAATGGAAAGACACTGTTTTTTCTCTATAAAGAAAATTTTCTCTCTGTTGTAAGCTTAAAATTTATAAGGTGTATATAAATTCTACCCAATTTTCCAAGTAATCCTCCTACGCTGCTTGATATTTTAAGGATATATTCATTTTTTAGCACTATATAAATATTATGTCTTTTTTCTCTCCTTTGCTGCATAGACTTGGCCGTTTTTCAGTTTGGCATTAGAAAAAATACAATTAGATAGCAGCGTCTGCACCATTGTTAATGCTATAATAATTTGGAGAAGTATCTAGGAAAGAACATGGACTTTGATCAATACTTTGTTTTTGGCATATGTTTTTATGCTTATTTATATATTTATCTCTATTCCTGAGGAAGCCTTATTCATTAATAGAAACACATTTTAAAATATGTCATTACATTCTTTGTAGGAGGTAGAGAAGAAATTGCAATCATTTTCATATTGAGATGTTAACATAAAGATATATCATTGGTAATTGTTTTTTTACATACTCTGTTTCATCTGAGAGCTTCCATAAAAGTCAGCAAATTAATATCTTAGTCTGAAAGAGCAAGTCAATATCTTCACTAAAAATATTTAAGAAATTGAAAAGTCCTACCTCATCTTGCAAAGAATATATTTCTTTAATTTTTTGTTGTTGTTGTCATCCTGAATGCAAAGTGAACATAATAAACCACAGAGCTAGCTTAAAGCACAAATTCTGTAGAGTAATTATCCATGTGCTAATGCTACACATACGAGGTATATGATTTGGGTCCCTTTGGTGAGGCCACTCATACGTGTGCGCAAAAGTGTGTGGTTAAGTACTTAGCTGGATAAAGACCCTAAGGATATTGCTGTTGCACAGAGAAATGAAGTCTCCCTGGTAGACCTCTACTGTGGATCATTTACAGAAGTCCTTTGCAGTACCTTGTTACAACAGGAGACAAACAGCTATGTATGTACTCCTTCTATTGAAATTCAGTGAATAATTTTCTCCCTTTCCTGTTGCACTGTAAATAGTAGAAAGATGTCAAAGATATAAATAAAATTGAACCATTTTTGTTCATTTATTTCTTTTCTTAGGAGTTGAGTCTAATATATGTGTTTATATTTTTAGAGGGTCAAGGTGAAAGCAGAAAGGCAAAAGAAAGGGAAGATTCACAAATTCACAAAGCAAAATTTTAGCAATGCCTAGACAGAGATGAGTGGAGTAGAGACAGATGAGATATTGTCTGATAAAATCTGAAAAGAGTCTTAAAAATGAAGGTAAGAAAGCTTGAATTTTATGAGGAAGATATATGGATAGCCTGGTGAATAAGTCTGAGTTTCTGAGTTTCAGTTAAAGTTTATTTTAAGTGATGTTCATTGGATAGGTTAAAGAAATAGGATAGGCCAGTTAGGGAGAGTAATAGGAAGCAGTTATTACCTGTTATGAGAGGATCAATATTAGATTTCTTTTTATCACAACACCACAAAAAAGGTTGTTATTTTGAATGTTCCAGAATAAGCAAAAAGATTTAGTGAGAGTCTCAAGATGAGGAAGAGAATAAAGTGAAAAAGACCAAGGCTAATACCAAGGTTGAATACTGGGGAGGAAAAAAGAGGATCTGAGGCTACCAGCACAGTAGCTGAAGAGATTGGAAATACTCCCCAGGCCGAGACATTTGAAACCTTCCTCCCAGGAATAAAGTCCTCTGCAGGAGGAGGGTGTGCGCTTGAATAAAATACGGCTTTTGCTACACGTCCTGAAGGCTATTCGGGGTGTATTTAATGGGATGTGTTGCAGCCGGGCCGCAGGTATGGAGCAAACATTTCATGTCTTTGCTTCAGGCCGTCATTATGCTCTGTAAACAACCAGAATGCAGATTTATTCTCAACTCTCTGATTTGCTGCTCTCCGTGAGAAGCGTGAGGGGCACATTAGAAAGAAAATGCTAAGATGCTGATTATCCATGTCTCCGAGCCAAATTAGTTTAGATTTCTCCAAGCCTCCTAGCAACAGCTTTATTACTATGGAGTTATTTCCTCCCAAATACTTCTAAAACAAGTCTCAGATTAATGTTTCAGATAAGAAAGTATATTCATTAGCTCCCACAGCTAGTCTATTTAAACACGAATTTCCAGGGAAGCAGGCAAGAATGGTTTCATCTTGATTTACTCATTTTTTACATTATTCAACAGTAATTTGTTAGTGATAATCAATATACTACACATTCTCTTCATAAATGAGGAAAAAAAGATAATGAATATTTTTCTGCATTACTAGCATTTTGCATTTTTTCTTTTTCAATTCAGTGTAGATACAACTTGTTACGTGCACATGAATCATGTATGCTTACCTATGAACGAGATATACTGTATATAATGTTGGAAATAAACACATACACGAGGAATTTGTTTACTTCCTTAACAATTGTAGCTTCTGTTGTTTTCAACATTATAGAACCCAGATTCCTTATAATTTCCCAGGAGAATTTTTATATTCTGAAAAGGGCATTAATCTCATGAATATTTATTTCCTGTTTCATGGTAAAATTTTCAAACATTATTTTACTAAGGCCAGTACTTCCTAATACCCAATTCTTTATCTCCAAGCTGTAAATCTATCACACAGTCTCGTTTTCAAAAGTAGCTTAACCACTTACAAGACTTGTTGACTAATAAAGTCAGCGAGACTTAGGCTCAAGCAGCTGTTGCTGAAAAACAATTTCTTCAATCTGAAAGACAATAAAAGATGAGGCTACTAACAGTGCTGATATAGATCATTACTTACAATGTCATGAATAAAAAGTACAGAAACAATACCTGATTTCAGAAGAGTGCTCTTTCACTGCAGTAGTCAAAACAATATCAGTATTTGCAGAAACTTCCATCTCCCTTGCAATTTTTCAGGAGGCAGATGGGATCATTTGGGTACTTTCCTGTATCGTAATGTATTTTCAGAGGAATAGAGACTAAGAACCTTTTGTTTTTCTTTTTTTTTGGGGGGGGGGTGGTGAGGGAAAGAGGGGTGGGACTTTAATTATTTTGGCTCATTTTGGGATGCCACAACCATAAGCAACTGCGGGGCTCCAGGGCGTCGCTTTGCCTGGGCGCACATCAAGGGTTGCAGTTTCAGTGCACACAAGCCAACTATTGCCGTCAGCGTTGGGGAAGCAGACCTGCTCGGCTCCTGAAGGAAAGTGGGTGTCCTCTACGTTATCTCCATACTGTTCTCTGGAGGTAGTGGAGAATAGCACTAACCAAACTCCAAGGAGTCCATCCATTCCTATTCTGTCCTATACTGTTGGAAAAGTTAACAGGGAACCCCTTTGAGAGAGAAAAAATAAGTAAGAGGAAATCGAAGTATCTACAGTGTTGGATGGGACCAAAGAGGTAGGAACTGCGATATTCTATCACAAAGCTTCTGTGCTGCTTTCCGTCAAGCGCAGAAGGCCAACAGTCTGAGCTGCAAAGCCTTTTTAGCCCCAGAAATCTCCATGCAGATTACTGAACACGACTTCCCTGGAGGCAGAGTGGGTTTATATCTGATTGTGTTCCTAGAGGTCGTTATTCTATTCCTGCCTTCAAGAAAATAAAAACTCATGTTATGTGGTGGGATGATACCGCAAAGCTACCCTGCATTAACAGCCTGTGCAGTAAAATATACTCTCTAGTCCATAGAGACAGGTATATTGGGCAGGAAAAAACAAGCAAGCAAGCAAACAAACCCCAAATAGTTCTGATTTGTGTAAAAAATAAATGACATTTACTTTTTATTGATTACATAAGCAAACAGTTTTGAATTTATTGGCTTTGTAATGAAATCTCATTTGGGTGGAGACATCACTTTCCTTGTTAGTGGTGTATGTAATGCCAAAGACTCAATATTAGAAATATGGATTATTTAAAGCAAACCTTCTTATAAACCCAATGATGCAAAATACCTTGAAGGTTTTTAAAAAGGAAATTCTTCAAAATGTCAAGATTACCATCTGGCAAGAAAGGTGAGAGAATACACAGAGGGCCTAGATGCTTTTACATAAAGTCCCATGAAGCCTAGGAAGATAATTGTTTATAATACCTGATTTCTGAACTATAGCATTTACTAGCATAATGCAGAACAATAATTTAGAGATAAACAGTTCTACGTTTGGACTAAATGCATTTTGAACTCTCTATATTATTAGGAAAAAATGTTTCAAGTTTAATATGGTCTGTATTTACAATACAATGGCCAGAAAAAGAAAGAATTGTAAAAAAAGGCATAAAAAAGTTTCTTGTAATTGATGTTAGTGCTTTTTTTTTTTTTTCTTTTTAATGAATGTACTCAAAAAATGGAACAGGCTAAGGGGTGTAATGGAGCAGATGCAGAGATGTTACAGTGTCAAAGTCAGCGACTGATCTCCGTATTTTTATTCATCTTAATCTGTGCCACCAGTGCAGCCGGTGGCACCCCTGGATGCCCGCGTGGCAGAGCCGAGTGGCGGCCAGCAATGCCTCCGGACTAGACTCCGGCTTAGCACTGCAAACACGGATAGGTTTGACCCTTGGAAATCCTTTCATTCTTGGGAATCTGCCTGTGCTTGGACTGAAGCAACTAAAAGGCAGCGTCCCCAGAACAAAGGTGCCGAGAACTCCGAACAAAGGGCAAATAGGACAAAAGCTCCGTTATTCTTTAATAGTTTTCTAAATTCCCCTCAGGCCAGCGCTCTGGCTGGCTGGAGACACAGTGCTGGTAACAGCATGTTTGCTCTGGGCTCTTCCACCACACCAAGAGACTTAAAATATATGTGTCAATAGCTTAAAATATCAAAAAAGGAGATGTCTACCCTTGCTTTAATAGCAATCTATTTAACCTTAATGTTACATTACAGACATTAAAAGTTTCTTTTTATCCTACATACATATATATTTAATATTTATATCTTACAACTTTTTCTCTGTTTTCTGACTAAGAAAAGAAATATTATAGAGATATGAATCAGCTGCATCTGATTCATAATGTGGTCTGGAACAGGACTTGGTAACTCAGACCCCCTATCACTCCTCCTCCTTTATCTTGTTTTAGTAGGGTATCAAGCCAACCACACGAAGGCACAAAACACAGCATCACTGGAATGTTAATTCCTTTTTGCTCAGGAAAGGGAATTACTAACAAATGTTTGGGGCCTCTTTATTATCTATTCTAATATTATATGCTTGGCGCTTCTCTAAGCTCCACAGGGGACTAACTGCAACACGCTTGACCAGCATCTCTGGGCTGATATATTTACATTAGTTTCAGAGAAACAAAGTAGCTGTTGGTACAAATCAAACTCAAGTTTTATGAAAAGGCAAAAGACGGAACATGCTGTTCCCGGCATCCTTCATTTTGCCTGTGCAGAACAGCGCGGTCTTGGCTAACACGCTCAGAACTCACGGGGAGCGACTTTGCACCTGCAACGTGCACATGGGACTGGTAACGTCCAAGGAAGCTACCAAAGCGTTAGGCTTGCAGGAAAGATCTGAGGTCGCTTTGGCTAACCACACATCTTTTATATGGATATTTGGATCACCTAAGGATGCAAGTTTGCTCTTTCATTATTGAAAATCCTTATAATAGCGTACCAGTATAACAAACAAGTAATGATTTATTACTGAGTCAGGAGGATTAGCAGCATAGCTTTGTCACTTTCTTTAATGAATAAAACATATTGATAACAGTTTTGTAAAACTATACGGAGATACTGAGACACAGCATAATATACCAAGGGACATAGTAAACAGAATTCAGAAACTTTAATAGGCAAGAATATTTGCTTCTTTTTCTTCTTAGAGTCCGCTGTATGCAACCCTCTTTATTTTATATATCACAGAAAAATTTTGCCTTGGTGCAGCACAGAATCCATCTGAAGTTGCCTCTTCAGCATATGCTTAAATTGTAATAATCTGCAGCATTAACAGCAAACAAATAACTCCCCAAGCTCTAATAATATTTCCCCTGGATTTGGTAAAACACTTGATCAAAAATCAAAGAAATGCTTGAGCACTATTTGAGGTCCATTGCTGTGAGCACATACTAAAAGCAAATCCTTTGGAGCATCTCTGAAAAGGGAGGTCCTTCCGAATGGAAGCTGTGCTTGGGATCTGCAATAAACACTGTAAAAACGGGAACCGTTACTGTGAGTAAGAAGTTCCTTGTGCAGTCAGTGGCAAAATGTGATTAAATACTGCATAGTGATTTTGGTGCAGCTGTGAAGCATATTGGGGCTTTTGCAACTGGGTGTAAAATGTCAGAACTCAATCTTTCTTCACATGCACCAATAGTTCCCATTGTTTCATTTAAACAATTGAATAAAATCACCTTGCTGTTAATGGAAAATGGGTGCATGAGCAAAGTAGAGAATATTAGTTTAAGGAAACTAATAAGACATCTCCTACTTGGAGAACTGGGAATTAGTTCAGGAGTAATTCCAGGAACTCTGGGAAAGACAAAATAAGTGTATATATATATATATATACACGGTGAGACTTTCTTGTGAGTTATACATTCAATTTCTATAACTTTACCATTGTGCTACACCATACATTTGTATAGCATACCTTTTCTCACAAACCCCTCTTTTTATAGTTATTTTGAACATTTTTTTTAAATAATTCTATAAGGTATTGTCATTTCTACAATTATCTACAACTAATCTGTTTTATGTGAAATAAATATGTGTATCACTTCAAATAACAATCAAATAGCCAATTTATTATTCCTTTGGATAATCTAATGTATTATAATAATACCAAGTAGCTAACTGTATATAGTGACTTCTGTCCAAGATATATCTGAAATTTAGGTACTTTATCATATTATTTTTGCAGGGGTCTTGTGAATTAATAATAAATATTTATTCAATGTTAGGAAGAAAGACAGAGAAAACATTTCTTCAAAGGTAGTGTTTCCGTTCATTACTTTGTAAATGCTTGCATGGGGCTTTTGCAAAGCAGTTTACCCTTCGCAGCTCCCAGGAGCTGGAGCTGCGGGCGGCACCACCTCGAGGTGCCCAGCCTTGGCTTCATCCTTAGTCAGGCACTTTAAATTACAGCCATTTTCAAAAGCTTAACATACAGCTTTTTATGGTGAGATCTCAATTGAGGAAGTCATAGAGCATTCAAATAAGCAGTTGAAGCTCCACTTCTATAACAGAGTATGAAAGTTGTGCATTTATTCTTATGGATGGACAATGCGGCTCTTCCGTGATTTATAATATTACATGTGCTGACTCCTATACTTTTACCTTTTTACTTTGATGTTCAGTAAGTACTTTTTGAAAAAGTGTGTTGGCTGACGTGTAGTTTTATCTGACAAGCCTTTTATCTTGAAATGCTGTCTGGGTGGCACTCAGACTGATGTGCTGGACTGATCTTCTCTTTCAGCCACTGGCCCGTCTTAGAAGTCCCTCACATCTCTGCCTTTTCGTTAAGTAATGTAAAGGATTTCCTTTCTAATATTACTTCATTGAATTTATAGATTTTCTTCCTCTGGATTGTCTCTACTTCTGCTTCCAGAGAAAATAATGAAAAAATATATGAAAAATAATAAAATGGTGAAGAAAGTAGAGAGTGAGTTCATACCACCTTAAAGCTTGTTTCTTTCATCACTGTTTCTGCATCTACAGAAAATCAACTGAGAAAGGCAGAAAGTCCAAGTGGAAAAAAAGTCATGAGTTCTACTGGAGTCGCTTACGAAGTCCCACAGAATCATTCCAGTTTCTTTCCTTGCATAATTGCCCTATTGCTGAAACACCTGGGTTGTTCCTGTGGTAGTTGAACACATTTGTCTTACAGCATGACTTCATCACTATCCAAACCGCTTCCAAGCTATACATACTCACTGTTCCTCCCACTCATGAGGGATGTTTTAAAGTACCTGCACAGATGCTCTTTTTAACTTGCAAAAGAGGGAAGAGTGTCTCCCAGGCAATGGGACTTCACCACATACTTGTTTTGCAGACGCAGGTCCTTAGTTTGTAAGATGCTGAAGTCATTATTGGTTGCACACAGTAGCTCAGAATAACTTTGCAAATATCCTTTTCTTATTATTTTTTCCTGATCTGTAATTTACTGGTTATTTTCATGCTCAGTTTCAGTCCAACTTTCTTGCAATTTAATATCAGTTTAAAACAATCTTAATGGTTATGTTACACTTTAATGTCTCTTCCTCTTTTGCTTTTTTGTTTTACTTTTTTGGTTGTTCATTTCTCTCTTCTGTTTTCTGCCCTTTGTTACCTTTCTCTTCTTCCAAGTTGGCAAATGTAGACTGTATTTATAGCCTGGATTTTTAAAGAATAACATACCAGTGTCGGAATACAAATGTTACTTATGCCTGATGTCAGTTATTCATTGCTTGTCACTTCCAATGTACGCATCCACCAAGAGCTGACATGCTGGCCCAAAGTATAAAACCTCTTCAACCACATTTAAAAAAATAACAAAATCTTTTCATGTTCGAGCTGTCAAAGGAGCTCTCAGATTAGCCATAAAGAGAGGCAGTCGCTACCCACAAGTGCTACATAAGTAGGGGCCATGTAGCTATCACCACAACTTTGGGGTGGCAAATCGCCTTCTGAGCAGCTCCAGCGCACGGTGACATTTCTTCATGCGCCTCTACTGCTGATGGGGTATTTGCTGCGCCCCCGAGCCGGGTCTTTGGTGGAAGTGGTGCCTGCAGCACAGCAGGAGCACCGCAGCGGTGACACCGCGGTGAGTACCAGGGAGGCAGGACGTATGTGCCGTGCCTGCCGGGCTGCTCCTGGTGCAGAATCCATGTCAGGAAGAAAAAGGTGTGCTAGTCCCACCTTCCTCAAAACCCCGCAGAATAACCTCCCTCTGATAGCCTTACTCTATTGGGAAGTTGATCGGACTCAGGCCACGTCCTGGTAGGATCCTGGCAGCGCCAGCTGGATCTTACCAAGGGTGTGAGAGTGCTGCTGTAGGCCAGAGGGAAGTCAAATCTTTCATGTAACCTAAAATCAACAGCCTTCTGGGCCATTCTTCCTGAAGACTGGAA
Source organism: Crypturellus undulatus (assembly GCA_013389825.1). Lineage (NCBI taxonomy): Eukaryota > Metazoa > Chordata > Aves > Tinamiformes > Tinamidae > Crypturellus > Crypturellus undulatus. Next base: position 68,203 of record VWPW01032701.1, on the reverse strand, counting down.
AAATAATAGGGAAAGAGCTGATTCAGGGCAGAAATTTGTGCAGATGAAGTGCGTGAGGAAGCGGCACCTGTTCCTTCTAACAGCGTGCTTGATAAAAAGGAAAAAATAGAAAAGCAAAACACAGCTTCCTGTGTCTAATCCTACATCTCAGCCTTTGATCACAATTTTCACGTGTTAAGTTAGTGTGCTGCTTAGATTGCAAGCACTTCAGCATAGCTGGGCAGTCCTCATAAAATTGTACAAATGCAACAGACACCATGAAACAAACATTTTGATTTATTTATCTTTATTGTCCTGTATCATAGTTGATTAACTATTATTCATTCTCTAACTCACTTTATGCTTATTTTTATACACCTTTCTTTTCCTTAACTCTCCCTGAAAACTCTTTTTTTGAATGAAAAAAAAAAATTAAGCACATCTTTAGAAAGGACTATAGTAAGCTTTTTTTTTTTTTTTCCAGAAAAGTAGACAGTGTTGTCTATATTAAGGGTTTACCAATCCAAATCATTTCTAATTCTTGAGAACATTAGGCATTTTCTTTTGTTCTTTTTGCCAAGCTGGTTCTTTCCTGGTTCTGCACAAACATATGAAATACAAGTAGATCAGCTGTGGTAATGGTGAGATCTTGACCACTGAACGTGGAGGACCAGCTTCCTGATGTATTCACACTTTCATATCCACGCTATGACCCAGCTCGCTTGAACAGAATTTTTTCAGACTTGACAGTGTTGATCTAAACCTGTTATTTTTGCATTTGCCAGCTCTTGGTAACTAGAGGAACTAGACAGACAATAAATGTGACAGGCACCGTACACTAAATGGCTCCCTCAGTGAGTCTCCTTCAGTGGTTGCTGTGTTAGAGGAGCTGCTCCTTTCCCCCTTCCTCAGCCAGCCTTCACATTATACCATCCTCCAACCTTGCCTGGTTAGCTGAGGAAAAGAAACACCTGCCCTGGGGTTCAAGAGCCATGTAACTGCAAGAAAATTGTAGTATAATGTGACGACACAGGTGGCCTTTTCACGGATAAGTTTTGTCTCACATTTTGGTGTCATCACAGTTTGTATCTGCTATTGTTTTTATGTTGTTTTATACTGTTTTTATGTGCCCTTCCCTTTCGTAGTTGTTACTATGTTCCTACATTCCTCTGGTATAGTAATGAGAAATGTGATGCTATGTGGTTTTAGTCCTTATAATGAGAACAAGACGGCTCTCCTCACATACAAAATTTGTAATTACAAAGCGGTGTATTGTGTTACTGGCAACTAATTAAAACTCTCTGTTGAAATGACATTATTACAAATCATTAACATAAAATGTCAAAATTAGCATGTAGATGTTTTTATAGGAAAAACGGAACTACTTTTGTAAGCAAAATCAACAAAATTACAATATTTTAAATGTCAGGATTTTAAGATATTTCCTATTGTTATTGTTAAAGAGATATAAACACAACTTTTGCAATATAAAATCATAAAAAGTGAATTTTTACTTTTAAAAATGTCAGTGACTATTAATGTTGTCTTCTGCATTTATTATGCAGATTAAATAAACTTTAAGAACATGAAAATGCCACAGGGGGCTCTGAAATTACAGTATTAAGCTCATATTTCACTCTATATTCTTACAGCACAGGGCACACTAACTAGTTTACTCTCCTCCTCTGTAAAGTAAGTAATATTATTATCATATTATATACAGTTAAATTGAGGCAAAGAATTGGAGTGAATTCCTCCAGGCCAGCCAGCCAGTAGAATGCTAGCAGTGGGATGAGAATACAGGGTTCTGCACTTGAGCGCCAGCTGACTACCAGGAAACCACATAGACTTCTCACCCACAGATTTAACTGAGGGGTGTGCTAAAATACTTGTTATTCTAAAGGTGTTTTGCAATCACGGGTACACAGCTAGAAAGCAATTAGGATACTTAGAGATTTTATTGAAACTTCTTACTGTCTATAGCAGCGTTAGGACTAAAATAAGTATATAATCGCTTACTATAAGGTCACTTGACTCTTGTTTAACAGAGTAATCAACGCAATCACTCTTGTGGTGCATTCACAAGCTAGGTTCGAATGTTTGTAAACTAGATAATAAACATGTTTTTCATCAGAGGTCCATATGAGATATTAGTGAAGTCAAGCCATAGTTTCCAAGGTACTCGTTATTTGACAATATTATGACTCTGGTGACGTATGAAAGTGCTATGAAGGTAACATTCTGCCGGTAGCACATTAAACATGCTGTAGGACACATAACAATGGATATAATCTTCAAATGCGTATGGAGAATCCGACTTGACAGTTTTGTTTACAAAGGCAAGCAGCTATTTGCTGAGAACAGATATGACATGCTATTCATCTTACTGCTGCTAAGCCAAAGGGATTGCAGCTATGATAACAAACTGTTAGATTTGATTGTCAGGCTGCTTATGCAACGTTAGTAATAAAGGGTGTTTAAAAGCATATCTCATTTGTTCTTGGGCAACCATATAGTATTTCCTACAATAATTTTCCCGGGGCACTTAAAAGCACAAGCCTAATTAAAGAAGTGATACCTGTCTGGCTCAGCTTTAATGGGTGTTAAGTACCCAAAGTGTGTGTGTGTGATGGAAAAAGGAGCAGACGCGCTCCGTTCCTCTGCCTGCGTGGGCTGAGGCAACATGTCAAATGAAGCAGTCATGTCCTCAGACCTTTTTCTCCAGCCATCTCCCCTCTCTTGGCAGGTGGAGCCGAGGTGGCATGAGCAGACAGAACAGGCTGCCCATCAGAAAATCACATTTACTTTTTGTTTGTGGATTTAGCTGAAGAGGACACTAAAATGCTCATTGTTGGTGTAGCTGCTGCAGGTTAGAGTTTGGCACATTAACACCGTCCGCTGCTGATTCCACTTCACACCTCCTGGGCTGTAGACTGAAGGGACTCAGGAGTCAATACATTTCACTATTCATCCCCATCCCTGTAGACAGGCACGGTGGAGAACTGCAACAGTCAGTACTTCAGTTACCATGGTTAATTCAGTACAACCCCTACGTAATTCAGGCATAAGTCTAGATCCAAGACTTGCTTCTTTGCAAAAGGCATATTGAATGCCAAAATACAGATGCAAGCAAGTAGCCTTTAGGTTTAGAAGTAGGTGTGAGATGGAGACTCAGGGCTGATGGCAGATTCAGAGTGACTCCATCATTTGAGGTGGACAGAGCTTGTCTTCATCAGTGCATTGTGCTGCATCAGAGCATGACCTTGAAAACTCGTGTTAATATAATGTTATTTTAAAAAGTGTCAACTGGTTTTGAGTAAACCTACTGATTAGAACTACAAATACTATATTCTTGGTCTCTCTTGCACAAATATGGATTTAGAGGGTATGTTTTGCTCAGGGGAACTCTGAAAAAAATGGTAGTTATGATCAATATGTGTGTTTTAAAAATTTTGTAGCTCATTGACTTTTGAAAGATGGAAAATATTTTATAGGATTTTACAAGATTAATCCCTTATATAATTAATTGAATAAGACCAGAACTGGGCCACTGTCAGTTCATCTCCATAGGTTCCTAGTTCAGTGTCAGAGAGCCCAACTTCTTACACACAGGCTTTATTTTACTCCAGTTGAGTAGTCTTGTTAAAGTAGATGACATTAATCAGGTATGTGCATGTGTACAAAATCAGATTCTCAACTCAGATATTATTTGTAAATTGAGAGCCACCTGGCACGCACCATTTCAAAAGGTGAAAGCCTCTGTATAAGAATAATCATTTAACATTCCCCCAAAATGTAGTCCTGTGGCCAGAAATATAAAGAAATATGAAGAAAGTATGAAGGACCATGATGAAGTCCATAGGTGCTCATGATCAGCTAAGATGTTTATTTTGCTGGGCAGATGGGAAATTGGTCTTTTAGTGAGCTAGTCATCTGTCCAAAACAGTGGCTAAGTTGTCACTGATCATTATGGCAAAACTAAAGATCACATTTTAATAGCTATATTAAAATTAAAAGGTGGGATATTAATTGTATTATTCCGTGCTTCTTCCCAGAGGCAGCAGCTGCAGAGTGCAGCATATTTAATAAAGCTATCCATCATGTGGTGCATGGGAGTGAAAAAGTTACCAGCAAGGAGTGTAAGAAATAGCTTGATAGCTTTCGTTTTTCAGCAAGGACACAACAGGACACGACTAGCTTTCTGTTTCAGAGCTAGAACACATATCTAGGTTTGAAAAATATTTGCACAGTGAACTGGAATTAAAATATTGTTAAGATTCTGTTTTTACCAGGGGTTCTTTTTGGTCAGGACTGGCCATCTAATTTGCCGTGCAGATGCAGGTGAGCTGCATATGGCCATTCCTCCAGTGTAAGAACAAGGCACAGAACGCCAGCACCTCCTCTGAAGGTTGTCATTTAGGGGGGGACACCGCACTGAGTATGTGATGAGTGTATGTCCTGCGCCATCGAGTAATGGGGCTGATGGCTTTTGCCACCAAGCAGCGAGCAGGTCTTGGCAACACCTTGGGTTGCAGCTCGGGCCTCTAGCACGCTGGCTTTGTTTAAAGCTGCCTGATGGTTTGGGCAAGCTGGTCTATGCTATTTTCTACTTTTGGACATTTTTCTTTCTTTTCTTTTTTTCTTTTTCTTTTTTTTTTTTTTTTTCAGCACAGAGGCACCAATCTCATTTCTTTATTTTCTTTGTAAATAAAAGAATATAATAAACATATTTTTTCCCCAAGGTCAGTCGCACTGCAGCGCCCACATCCCGCGTGCTCCCCTCTTTCCCGTGATCCTTGTGCCTTTCAGCAGGCACCTCACAGGCGTTACACGTAATTTCCGGCTAATAGCCATGTGAGGTGACCCCCACATTGCCTTGGGGTCCATGAGACACCAAAGTGACTTTGCCTTGTGCTAACCTCTCTGCGTGACCAAGGATCCTGCTGGCAATGTCTGGTTTGAACAACCCTGGGAAGGTCTAGCTTCGTGTGCTCTCCAGCTTCCTAAGTGGTTGCTCGTAGCTAGCTGGGACTGTAGGTTGAACCACTTTGCTTGTTCCCCTTCCATAGGAGCAGCTGAAGCCTAACTACCTTTGAGGAAGGGGAGTTTATACCTTTACTGGGTGAGCAGTGAGCACAGGAAATCCCTCCCCTTTCTACTGCTTTGGCTGGCGGCAAGGGTTGACTTGAGCGCTGGGATGGAAGAGCCAAGAGCAGAGGGTGAGTGGAGGATGTTTATAGAAAGACAGCTGGCAAACACAGGCTTGAAAACAGGACATTTCAAGGCAAACATAAGCTAAGTTGCCAGGCAAATGAGTGATAACGCGTGAAACAAAACATGAAGTAGCCACACGAAGTAGCGCAGAGCAGGGGACAAAGGTGGCTCTGAGATCTGCTCGTGGTAGCTCTGGCCGCGGCAGAGTGCTCGGGAACCGGACCCCACAGTGCAAAAACGCCCTTTATCGGGGCACACGCACCATCCCCTCGGGCACGGGGCGCCGGCACGCGAGTGGGGCCGCCTCAGCGGCCGCGCGGCAGCGGGGACTCCACGGCGCCTCCCACGGGGGCCCGGGTGCGGGCCGGGCCGGGTCGCCGC
>VWPW01032701.1:0-62106 GCA_013389825.1 Crypturellus undulatus | reverse complement strand
GCAGCGCGGCCCCGCGGGGCGGCCTGGCCCGCGGCTCCCGCTCGGGGAGGCATCCGGGGGCAGTTTCCTGATTTCCTCCTCTTTTTCTTCCCTCCTTCTTCCCTTTTTTTTTTAGATAGGGATCTCTCAGATGAAGAGAAAACAATGAAAGTGCCTGGTTGCACACTGCTCTGTGTATCCTATGTGCGCCCGAGATCCCTGCGTGCACAGGAGCTCCCAGGGCAGGGGAGGATATTAAACACTTCAAAGAGCTGGCACTGGCAAACCGAGTACTCCTGTGCCACCACAGCATGAACTTGCGCCTGAATCCGTGGGTAATCTGCACGTTGGTCCCCACTGCCGCTTTTCTTTTCTCCATTTTTTTCATTCTGTCTTAAATATCCAAATATAGCATCTCCTTTGTGCTTAGAGTGACAAAGGTTTGGGTTTTGTAGGCAGGGGGATTTCGAAATGTGTAAGTGTAACGTGGAACTTCTTGTCGTTTAGCTCTAAATACTTGTTCTATGCATCAGCCTGACTCTCTGGGTGATTTTGCAAAGGTCACTTCAGCTCAACTCTCCTCTTCTATAAAATACGTATATTGATTTAATGCAGTGTGTTGAATACACTATATATATCGTTTTAGGGCAGAATTGGCAGTTACAGCATATAAGCATGAATGTGTAATAAGTCACAAGAACGGTGTTTTCTCAAAAAACTTGTTCTTGGTTCTGTCCATGAAGTCCAGTCGTTGCTCTTTGGGTGTGTGGTACCTGGTGGGTGTACAGCTTGAATTGTCCAATGTTGTATCCTAATTAAGAAGAGCTTGGAGCTGTAAAAGGGTCACTGTAATCCATACCACACGCTTGTGCTAAACTGGCCTACAACTAACAAAATGAAACAACTGTAAAGGCTTTCAGAGTAAAGAAGTGCTGTGTTACTTATCTGTGTCTAATACAGTGAATAGCTTTTTTTCTGAAGCTTGCAGACTTCTTGGCGCTGTCATCTTCTGCTCGGAGAATGGCTGAAGAAAGCCCCATTTCTGTCAAAGCTTGGCTTGAGCTAGTGAGACCGGTCATGAAAGCAGAAGGCGCCAGTGGTGCCCTGTGCGCCCGTGGGACGGCGTGCCCAGTGCTGCCCATGGCCAAGGGCACAGGTCACCTGTGTCCTTTGCTGTGTGGTTTGGGGACATGGGCCAGAGCTGCATCCCCTGCAAAGGCCTCCGTCTTACGTGGTGATTTATCACTGTTGGTATTTTATGTGTTGAGTTGAGTTCCCTCTTTTGTGGGTCTTGACCTCTCTGGGCAGGAGACAGCAGCAGGCGCTCTGCTCCTTGCAGCTCCTTTGGGTAGAGAGATACACCAGTAGTGTCCTTTCTAATGCAACACACTGCACTGATCGATGCAGTGATCGAGTTGCCTCGTGTAACTTACCTTAAGGTTTAACATAGGCCTGGTCTAAATTGCCTTCCTGCAATTCACAGTACATCTGTATAAAGAAAATTGTATTATAACTTAAAGCTAAGAAGTAAGGAGTGTTTTTCCTGGTTCACACAGAGATCACTCACAGTCCCCTTGCCAAAATGATGCTTTGTGTCCTACTTTAGCACTTGGCTACTACTGCACTCCACAGCTTCCTGGAGGTGTTGGATCTCAGGTTGCTGTTGGAGAAACTAACTGATCGATTGAAGAATAGCCCTACTTTTTGGAATTTTAGGTATATTTGAGGCACTCTGTTAGCAAACAAAAGGAAGGAAAGGATTTTTGTTTGTTTTATTTTGAATGTGCTTTCACAGGTTTGTTTCCAAGCAGTGGGAAACATTGAACTATCATGGAGTAGATGTTTAACCATTAATTGTAGTGTCCTAGTAGCCAAGGCCTATACATACAGTGTGTGCAGAATGACTGACGGCGTTTCTTGGTGCTCTGATTAAGGAATGTCACTGGTCTCCCCCTGGCCGATGCTGGAGCTTTCCATCTCTAGATTAGGATTCTCTTCCTAAACCTGGGTGTTGATTAGCCACAAGCTGATCCATTTTAAATTAAACTGCAGGATAAACAAAAATGTCTGCTACAAGGAGCTTTTATTTCAAGAAGTTTTACTTCAGAAGGGCAAGTTCTGTGGACTTAGAGGAGCTACTATAAGAAGTCCCCTGGACTGAAGGTCTGTAGGGGTTAGAGTATTATTATTATTATTTTTTTTTTTTGCAAAGTTTGGGATGCCTTAAATGAAAGATACAGCATCTGCTTGATAGTTGTACTTTAAGGAGGAGGAAAAACTTGCAAAGTGAGAAGATGCAGACCATGCCACAAGAAAAAGATACTGCGAATTAGCTGCAAACCTGCAAGGAATGGATTGAAGGAGGGGATCAATCATCAGACAGCAGAAACTGTAGGATAGCATGGATTATCAACACCGAAAGACATTTAAGATGAAAAGAAAAAAATAAAATATAAATTGGCTGTGGTGTGTTGAGGATGTTTAGCATTGACTCCTCCAAAATTAACCAGTTATAACTAGTTTTCGGGGGGGGGAATCAGGATTTGAACGTGGGTGAAAGAAACAAATGGAAATTACCAAAGTAAACATCTTGCATCTGCTTCCAGACTTAATGCAGTCAAACTGAGGAAGCAAAGAGTCTCTGTCTTAGCACTCTGAAGGAGCTGGCACAGAAGACTAGTCAGGTAAAAAGGGTTGTTTATTATCTGCCAAGTTGGATATAGTGATGTGATTGCACTATAGCCAAAGAAATATACTTCCCCTTATTTAAAAAGGATGAAATCCATTCATACGTTTTTAGGCTGATCTTAATAGTATTCATGGATTTAGAACAAACTGGGAATGGAAGAAGTAATTAAATATACAAAGATAAGTGGAAAACAGGATAAAATGTTGTGTGGATTTGCCAAAATTAGGTCATAGAAGTCTAAAGTCATGTTGTTACTGGAAAAAATACCAAATTTCCTAGACAAAAGGAGCAGGGTAAGCTACTTCAGTGAAATGCACATGTACTGTGGTGCTGCACTGAAAATGGCTCAATTGCAAATAGAGAGATTGGCTGAAAAGTGGTAAAGTAGCTTAGGAGAACAGCTTAAAGTGGAAATTGTTGAATTGTTGTTTGACTGTGTTGCTAAGAGAGTTATTACTTTGGATAGGTATAGTAGGGGATCTGTGTGTGTGTGTGTGGTGGTTTTTTTTTTTTTTTTTTTTTTTTTTTTTTTTGTTTGTTTTCCTCTTTTCTCCAATATTGTCTTGATAAGACTGTGCTAACATCACACAAAGTTAGGAAACTGTCAGCCCTGGAAAGGATTGAGTTATTGCACAGGAAGAATTGGGTGCCCTCAATGCCTGAAGCAATAGGAGTGAGAGGAAGTGAAGTGGCTCTGAAAGCGAAGTCATCTGCTGAGTGTTTGTTAAGCCCACGTCTGCTGTCAGTGGGCAGGTCGCCCCTTAAAGCAGGGCAGGAGGAAAAGGCCTGAATGCCATAGTCAAGTGGGGGATGACTATTTCATGGTGGGTGTGAAATAAAAGTGAGGTGAGACACTGTTAGTGGAGGCAAGCTACACTATAGGCCTTGCATATCAAGACTGACTTCACGTGTAATACTGTATGCATTTCTGGTCACTTGTGTATGCGAAAGACTGAATCTCATGGAAGAGTACAGAGACGTGCAAGTTGAAAAGATGAAAGTCTGAAAGCATGAACGGTTTGGGTTTAGACAAGACTAAAGCGTCGTGGCTTTTGTAGCTTAGCAAGGGCCGAGAGGAAGATAGCTGCTTACAGGCTCCCTGGGGCGAATTCCTGGAGAGGAGGAAGGGTCACAAGCTTAAGGCTCATCTCTAATTCTGGATTTAAAAACTAGATAAAAAAGGAGGATAATTAAATGACTTTGAAAGTCAGAATACCTGTACCTTGGAAATCAAAATGAGTTTCCTAATGATCATATTTTGAGTGCATCCTAGCTGTACTTTCCGTAACTCCCAATTTGTGTTAATGTGTGACTGAAAATTAAGAAATGTGCAATTTCTACTTGAGCTACCATGACTTCATTGCTTATATCCTGGCTGCTAATCAACTTCTCTGAAGGAGATTTGAGAAGCAAAACACTTGGTTGTTGGCGTACGGGCTATCCGGTTGAGTGATGTGAATGGAACTTAGAGCAAGTAACGCTCCTGTCTTTGACATTAGTGGCTGCCGCTTTAAGTGTATAATGGAGTAGACTAAAGTATAAATCATAAAATATTAAAGGTAACTACAAATTAATATATGTGGGACAGAGAATGCATAAATGAAGTGCAGGCTGGAGGTCAGGATGGCTGACCTGAACGCATAAATAAATAACTCTCACTGAGTATGTGCACCCATAGCTGTCCTCTTGCTGATTTCATGCTTCGTAGTCTCAAAAGCGCTTTGAGAACTGGCTATATTTCTTGATGAGAACATGTTCCTGGGGATATGAAGAGCACTTGGGAAGGGATTTAATGGAGAGTCTTGTGCAGTAGGTGCAATGCAGCCCTACTGAAGAGGACTCCCCACCACTTCATTCCTCCAATGTAGCCCTTATCCCAGTGTTTAGCTCTGAGCTATAGAAAGGCTGCTGTGTCCTACTCACCAAGAAGAAGTTGAGGTCTAGAGTCGGATAATGCCAGTTCTGATGCTTATTACTTACCTTCTCCATGCGACTCTGAAGGTGTCTTTGGCCACACAGCCAAGAGCCGAGTGCCTCACTGAAAGCATAATGAAAGCTTATATGGCTTAAAGGCTTTCACCTTGTGGACTTAATTTGATCTCTGCCTGTGCATCTGTCTCTGCAAAGCTCTGCCCATTCGTGAAACCGGCTCTCCTATGACTGGGTTTTATGTGCACCCTTAAACTTCTGGAAGTTTCAGGTTGAGCTTTTAAGTGTGCCAGTTCATGGATAAGCCTTTTTAGAGGAATCATTAAAAAATAAAATGCTTTGTACATCAAAGCAAGATCTGTGTCTTGACATTACTTTATGTCTGTTTTTAATTTAGAAGATGTAAGGAAGATGCATAACTTGCTTGGAAATAATGCAATTTCAAGCTCCTTTCTAGCATAGTTTACCCCAAATTTGATTGTTTGGAATTTTAATGTTAGGTTTAAATGCATACTGCTTTAGGAAAAACAAGTGTCTGCATCCCCCACAGGAAATAAATATGAAGAGATTGTGTTGAGCCATCAAAAGTATAATTTAACAATCCCTGGGAAAATTGAATTTATTGTCTTGGTAGCTTTTAGCATGTGTTATTAGACTATTTACTTATTGTGATTTTCATTTGCTTCTATCACTCTTTCATATGAGTGTTGGGTGCGTCATTAAAAAAGATGAGACTAGGAGTATGCTTTGCATTTGTATAACTTCTTTCATTTGGCAGTTTTCAAGTTCCAAATACTAATGGATAAGGCAGATAAGTTGTTATTTCAGATTTATAGAGGAGAGATTTGGCCTAAAATCAGCCAGCCTAGCAAATAAGAGCAGAGCACATCTTCTGGTTCATAGTTGTATTCTTTAAAAACAAAATCATTCTAATAATTTCCTGTTACAGTTTGAGGCCTTGGAAAAGCCTGCATTAAGAAATGGGAGGAAATGTTTAAGGCCTTTATTGGTTAGGGAAGATAACAGCATCCAGTATTGTCTGCAGCTCAAGCAACTCGAAAGGAGTGTCCTTATTCTTGTAGTTAATAGGTCAAGGAACTGTGTTTGTTCATGGCAAGCACAGACTGGGCAGCAGAAAAAATGGGGTTGGAGTGAAGAGGAGGTGAGAGAAGGAGGTGAAACCCAGAATCTCCAGAAGGATTCAAGGGGGAATATGTGATGGAGAAAACAAAAATTACAGAAAGGCTGTGAATGAACAAACTGGTGAATAGGGAAACGAAGGAGAAACGCTTAGATTACACTTGAACTCAGTATGCCCATTAGCTTGCATTCAAATTAAATTGGAAAGCTCATGTTTTATTCATTGCTGTGATGTAACTGTGGGATATCTATTAACTGGTTGGGGTTGCACTATTAAAAACATGATTTGAATGAAGAGAAGGCTACAGTGGGGAAGGAACAAAGCCATATCTAGCTAAACTGCAGGGGAACCTTTTAGGCATAAGCATCTGTAAATTGTTTTTTTTTTGTTATTTTTGTTTTGTTTTCTTTTGTAGTTCAAGCACAAAGCAAAGGGAAGGAAAAGAATTGTGACAAGAAGAAAGGAGAAAGGAAGGTTGTGGAAAGGAAGGTTTTTCTGCAGCCTTCCAGTGTTCAATGGCCTGTTTAACATTCAGATTTCCACGTGGTAATTTTTTAGTTTAAAATAGCAACTTTAAGGCTCTCGGTCTGTTAGAAAAGGACCATTGTAGAACATCTTTATTTATTTATTTATTTATTTATTTTCTCTCTCTCCCCTCTTCCTTTTTGTTTAGTACCTCATGGTATTATTAAGCAAGTCCGTCTTATAACTACACAGATACGTAAGTGGAGCCAAGTCTTTGGATTTGCAATGGTCTTTATATGTTGTTGTCTTACTCTAGGGAAGTTCAGTGGATTACTAGGAGTGAAACACTTTCTCACATACATATACAACTGAAATATAGTAGTTAGAGAGTCATTGTAAGTAATGGTTGGGCAGAGAAAACTTTTAGAGGAGAATGTGCATTTCAGCACCATTACCTTCATGTATGTGGCCTATATGACAGACTGTTACTCCTCCAATCCACCCCCACTTGTCTTAGTTTTAATCTCATAATTAAGAACATCTTTTCACTATTCACATATGTATGTACTGCAAAACTGCAGTTAGAGAAGTTCAAGTTTAATATTAGGATATATATAAACTAGTCATGCAGATATGAATAGTTAAAAATATAAGAATTTTGCAATTATCTGTGTTATTTTTGCCTTGAGATGTGAAAATACTGCAATATATTGCTATTGAGTTCTCCCAATGTGTCAGTTTGGCTCGTTGAATGATAACGAGTGAGTGACAACCTCATCAATTTAAATGGTAGGTAATGTGAACAGGTATTTAGGGATTATTTGTTCTCCAGTTGTTGGACAGAGATAGTTTTCTGGCTGAAGATCATTTGTGGTTGTCAGACTTCTCTCTGTGATAAAAACTTGATGCAGTACATGGGTATTTACTAACAAAGAAGAATAATTAACAGATATCTACTAGGAAGAAGCTGGAATCTGTGTTTGGAATCTTAATACATGAGGTTTCTACAATGCATTAGTACAGACCTGTGGGGACACCTATGAGAGTGAAGGTCTGCTCGCCTGTGTTGCTTGCGAGGCTGCAACAACAGCTCTGTCCCCTTGCCCTGCATTACCCTGCCTTATTTCTGTGAATGAAGTGATGCATATTAGGCTAAGCGTCAGAGATTACAGTTGAGGAGAATCCCCTCCCCCCCCCATCCTCTGTATATTTAAAGCCATGCATTTCAATTAAAAAAAAAAAAAAAAAGAAAAAAAGTGAAAAAAATTATTTCATTTGGGGAATGTGAGTTAAAGGAGAAACTAATGAAAATGAGCATATAGACATGTACAATTTAAGCACTCGAATTCACAGACTTTGATAGCACAAGCTTGCCATAATAAACAGGTCATCAGAAATAAAGATTACCTTTTTCTAAACAGGATTTTTGTTCATTACAATTGGAAGCAAGAAAGTAAACATCCCAAACTGCCACAGCAAAAAAGGGGAAAAAAAAGTTTCTTTTTTAAGAAGAGATATCTGCTTTTTATTCTCTAATTGGAAGATGATCAGTGTTCTTTTTCTCTTCCTTCCCTCTCCATTCCCCTTAAAGCAAAACAAAACCCTCAGTCCTTAAACAAAAGTGTCTTTGTTTTTACATTTGTTTTATAAAATCACTTAAATCCTTTGGGAAAAGCTTTCCTCTCACAGGAAGAGACAAAACTCTTAAAGCCAAAAACAGCAAGCCAGCTAACAGACATCACAATGTTTTACTATCTGAATAGTACCAGATTGCATAAAAGAAGCCATTCCTCATCTTAATGAATGAAAAAAGTGCAATTGCAGAAATACACATAAATAGACATATGGTTTTCACTTGGCGGATGCCAAATTAGTAGCACTTGGGGCAAAAATTTTGTGTTACCTTCCTTGGCACTTCTTTGGATGTCACTGTTGGGAGTGCAACCTTAAAAGAGATTTTTCAAAGCTCTACAATATGGGGAAAAGAATCTTCTTTTGGCCTTTTTCTTTTTCCCTTTTTTTTTATTTCCTTTTTTTTTTTTCCCTTCATTTGTTCCTAAAAACCCTCTCGTTCTCAGTTTTTGAGCTGTTCTGATGCTGCAGCTCCTGCTGTGCCTCCAGCCATTACAATTTTCAAAAGGCAGCTGCTGCAGTGGGCAGATGTGCGAGTTACCCTGCATCGACCTAGGAAGCTGGCAACTGACAGGAAACATTAATAAGTGAGGGAAAGAGCTATAAAGACCAAGAACTGTGGGAAATATCACCCTGCTAATTTGTCTGCATAGGTTTTATCTGAAAAATATACTTCAGAAAAGGAATGCGGGGCAGATTTTCATGAGATTATTGCAGTTTACTTACTCCAACATATGGTAAAAGTGCAAAATGGTGCTTGAAAATGTAGCAGTGGCTTTGAGTTCTTATGTGTATCCTTACATGGATTGGAGGGTAAGCATCCAAGTAAGTGGATGAAATGAAGGAAAAAATTAGCAGCCTGCTCCTCCTTCTTCCCCTTCCCCAACCTACCTACCCAAGAAAAAAAAGTTTTAAAAAAAAAAAAAATCCCCCAAAACACACCCTAAGAGCAGGGGGTGTCTGGGTTGTTTCCTATGAAGTAGGAAGTTAGATGCTAAACTGCAACCAGGTTGCAGGACAATCCTCGAGGACACTTTTGTATGCATTAAATGGAGAATTCAAAGTACGGGCNAAAAAAAAAAAAAAAATACCCCAAAACACACCCTAAGAGCAGGGGTGTCTGGGTTGTTTCCTATGAAGTAGGAAGTTAGATGCTAAACTGCAACCAGGTTGCAGGACAATCCTCGAGGACACTTTTGTATGCATTAAATGGAGAATTCAAAGTACGGGCATCCATCTGTGGCCTCTCAAGGGTCAAGCTGCACCTCACAGTGCCTCTTCAGGTCTCGAGTGCTTCTTGGATTTTGCTTAAAACCCTTCCTGTTCTTGTTCTCCGTGTCTCCTTTCTTTGTTCTGTCCCCAAAACGCACACTACATGAACATTTGCAGATTCAGTAGGATTCTGTGTATTCACAAGCTGTGTAATTGCTGTAATTTTGATATTGTACACTCATGGAGCAGCTGTGTCATCAAGATTGGCTTGTCCACAGCATGCTGGTGAATGCACACATTGCTTCCCAGCCTTATTTTTATATCCTGATTTTTTGCAGGCGCATCTGCTAGCCTTTCTGGGACCCAGGAGCAGTTTCTGAGGCTCTAGGGCCTTTGGACGTAGCAGCCTCACCTGAACAAGTGGCTTGGGGACACGTATGGGGAGGTGCTAGTACGAACACTCACCTTGTATTGCACCCATTTTAAGGGCTCTTCAGGTTCTTCATGAAGACTAGGGCAGAGAATTCCAGCCTTTGGAGAGGGGGAGAGAGAGAGATAACCTGAACTAACCTATGCTTTGCTGGCTAAGCAGCACCAATGTTTTCATCTCTTGACCTAAAATGCCAAAGGGAAGTTGTGTAGGAAGAGGCCCTGAACCCCTGGTTATGTTTGGCTTAATCAAAAATAGCATTTCACCCCTAGCCTTCCATTATCTGAGGACTGCTATAAAGGTATTCAATGATGTCATTTGTACTCTTGCAATCAACTAACCCGTTTTCAAAATTTCTGGATGAGCGTTGCTGGGAATATTTAAAAAAAAAAAAATCTGAAATTATATCTTCCTGCTGAGCCTTATGTATATTTTACTATAGCATCAGGTGAGCTGTGCTGATAAGCTGGAAAGTACTTAAGTACAAGAGGGATATTTGTACCCTATGCTATCATTATGGTCAATACTAATCAAATAATGTTACTAATGACAGGAGGCTTATGTTACTGCGTGTATTGCAATATTATTATATATGGATATTATATAGGGAGAGGAGACAGAGGTCTAAGGCTGGTATCAGAAATGGCGCCGCGGTATTTGCACCTGTTAATTTTGCAGTGGTGTCGGGGTGCTGCGGTCAGGATCGCAGCGCTGCAGAGCGCGGACGCGTTGTGCGTTGCCACCAGTCGAGCTGCTACGTGGCTCGGACAGGAAGACAAGGAGGCAGTTGGGTATTCACATGAACTCTGTGTGTTTTGAGTCAATTATCTGCTGTTCCCATTATCGTTCACAGTACTGAAGTGTGTAAATATGCTATTATTTTCATTCGAGAGCTATTTGGGAAATGTTAAGTGTAAAATGAAGTCCCGATGTGACGGGAAGGGTGCTTTCATAGGGCAATTGTAGTGCTGCAGATACTGTCTAATGCAAAGTGAGCTGCTGTGAGGTTCCAGTCTTTCTGCTATTTGGTTCCCATGCAGAGAACATGCACTAATGTAAAGCTGAATTTCTAATGAGAAACAAAACCTGTTCTCATTCACCGTGACCTGTTTTTATGGGATACTTAATCCAACTTGGTGTAAATTGTGAAAGCTGACTAATATTTGAAAATTAAGCCTGTTTCCAGAGTTGGATTGCTAGTATTTTCAGTCTGTTCCCAACATGGTCCTTCTCTTCACTGAAGTGTCATTTGCAGCATAATACCCTGGATTGAAAGAAGCAATAAAAGTCTTGTGCATTCCTGTAAATACTCTAAGTTTTTAATTGCCTTTTTAGTACATGTTATTCTAATATTTGTTCTGTTGGATAGTGGCAGGCTGCATTTTAGTTCTGCCTATCAAGTCCCACAGCTTTTCCAGTTGTTATCCATGATCAGCTACCTCTCGGCATGCCAGTTAATAAAAGCTTAAATGTGCCTATGAGAAGCTGTGTGGTTGCTGCCCTACAGACCTCACGAGTGAGTGTTCTCTGAGGGTAAGAGTCACAGGTTCATAAGGATGTTCAGAGAGTCCTCATGATGCTAAGGGTACAGCTGGGTTCCTTCTGGCTCTGCACTTTTGAAGGCTTCTCAAAAAAAAAAAAACAAAAAGTGGAGTTTCTCATTGGGTTGCTGTCCAGTTTCCTTTTCTTTTTTGCAAATTTTCATGTCTTTGATCCTGGCTTGATGGCCTTTGGCAACTTGGCATGCAGCAGAATGTCCTTTGCCTGTTGAGAACTTACAGAATGCACGTGTTGGACTGGTTCTTGGTTACACAAAGGATCTTATTTTTAAACTGTTTTCCAGTTTGAGAAGAAAAAGGGTTGTGTTCTTCATGGAAACCTGTGTACTGTTTATTCAGATAATGAAAAACATGTTTTAAAACTCACCCGAATTTGGGAGAATTCAATAAATGGTCTTCTGCCTAACTACACATTAAATGCAAAGTGATGTGAAATTAAGACATTTGGTTTATTCTGTTGTCTGCTCAGAAAATGTAATTTGTCACAAGGAATAAATCTTCTCGAGAAAAGATTTCACACAGTTTCTTACTGTGAGTTTTTCTGCCTGTCGTCTTCTGTCTTATTTTTTTCAGTAAGACCTTAAAATTCTCGTCTTTGCTTATGATCTGTAGGACTTATATTTAAACTAACCTCCTATGCTTTATTTTTTGATGTCTGTAGTAATTTTACCTTTATGCTAATATATGTAGACGAACAGTGTAGGACTTGACATATATAACAGAAGTGCATTTCAGGTTATATATTTAAAATTCAAAGAAAGGGGTGGGAGACTTGGAGCCCAATGCAATAATTTTACTGATCTCAGTAAAATTAGTGCTGCTGTTAGAATGGTCGCAACCAGAAAATGCCTGTTTTGCAGTCGTAGCTGTAAATGGAGCTGGTTAAGGCCTGCTTTCCAGCTAGCTGGAAATGAGGGAAAGGCTGAGCTAGTGCTCTGAGGCAGAGACTGGCTGTAGTTCTCCTTTATAGTCTTGATTTTTGAGATTTTGAGGGATTTTTGGTTTCCCCCAGGAGCTCAAAGGTTGAGCCTCCTCGGCCTCTTCCCCAGGCCTGGGGTACATGTGGCGTTGGGTTGGACTGGAAGGACCTGCTGCGGAGCCCTCCTGATGGAGAACGCGTGTTGGCTCTTATGGAGCGCTTGTGACGCCGCCAGAAACCTGCTGGAGAAACTAGGTGAGTGGTTTGTCCCATGCGGAGATTCGTGTTGTCCCACCAGAGCTCCTAGAGCACTTCTCTTTACTGTGATTGAGATATAACAGCAGTGAAATGATAATAATCACATACACTCACATGTAGAAGAGCAAAATACGTAGGGCAAAACGCTGCACAAACTGACGCCTGTCAGGTCTATGAGAGGGGAAAAGCCAAGATTTAGTTGTATTTTCAGGAAGCAGCTCCCTACCTCTAATCCTGCAGAGGACCCTCAGCAGGAGAGCTACAGGTGACGTACTGGGAGCCAGGCCATGCAGAGCTCTTGCAGGTCCCAGTCAAGGTTTCAGAGCACAGTTAGGGAGTACAAATCCATTTGCACGAAGCACAAGGACGTCATCAAGTGAAACTGTTCCCAGGGAAGTGTGCCAGCATGGGATAGGGAAGGAAAGTGAAAGGGGAACTCTTCAGGTTTATGACCTGCACCACTGACTGTTCATAATTTAGCACCAGAGAAAACATTACATTGACAGTTTCAAGTTATTTTGAGTCATCTTGGAGACAAAAGACTGAATCTTCCTCCCCATCCCTTGGTGTTTTTGACATTAACTCAGTGGTCGACATGTGTATCTGCACACAAATAATAGTCTTTGTGTAAAAGACCAAAACGTTTCTGCAGGGACCTGATCTAATTTTCTGGATGAGCTTTTCCTCTCTGCACCTGCTTTGGACGCAATCTAGGAAAATGGTTCCAGGACATGATTTACATCCAGAGGAGGAGTATGCTCCTCTGAGCTTTGGTAGCTACAGGAGGAATGTCTTCTCTATTGGCAGGTATGAATCCACGTTTATTGACTGCAGTGCACATGGAAGAGGTGCCATGTGAGTCCAAAGCACTGTGGATTTCTGTTTATTTGCCTTTTTTTCCAAAACAGGATGGTGACAATGTGTCCAGAACAGGATGGTGACAAAGCACAGCTCTTTGGGACACTCTGTGTGGTATATGCCCCCTCCCTAGGCCTCCTCTCAGATATCTTCTAAAATACCTCAAATGCTTTTAATTTTCACTCAGTGTCTGTACTTTGAGTTGCTTTGTCTGGAAGTAGTTACTTGTAGAAATTCTCACTGGTGGTATAAGATAACTTGGCAACATCTATGAGAAAACAGTTATATGGGGAAGAGGTTATTTTGAGACTTTGTCTTATCTGGAAAATTGCCAAGAAATGGGAAGTACAAAATACACTTTTTTATTCTGAATTTTCGCACTGCTTTTAAAAATAAAATGCCTCTGCTTTTAAGTGGGTGAGTTCTTGCTCAAAAGTAGTGATTCCCAAATGTTCATATTTTAGCCAGGAATATTTTTTTTTTTAAATCTCCTCAGAGCCTGCAATTTGAGAAGGAATGATTTAGTCATCCCTTGGGGACTTTATTCTCCTTACAGAATGTAATGAGTTTGTTTGCTTTTTCAAAGGAAAAACTGAGAATTGCAGTGAAGATGCTGTGTTGCTCTTTAGGCTCTGTTTTATACAGGATAAAGCTATTTAGTCTTAATGCCGTAAACTAGTTAAAAAAGGTAAATTATGTAATTATCACGAAACTTTAAGTAACTATAAGCTATTAGTATCTGTCAGTAACAGCATGTTTCGATATTTAAAAATTGACATATATAAAGCAGCTCCCTGAGCCTCTTTTCTTCCTGAGGTCATTATTAAGGAGGTGACATAAGCAAGGAAATGGTTACAGATATAGTCAGATCTTTTAAAGGCTTTTGGTCATTGCAGAAAGAGGTTTTGTGGTTTTCTTCTTGCTTTCTCTCACTCATATATGTTAATTATGCAAAAGTCTTCAGATTGGAAGGTGACCTGCTGTTTTATTTCTCCAAGGGTCTTTAGTGTAAGTGCCAGTTTCAGGAGCTTGTAACTTTTTTGTGACAGTTTGTTCCTGGCTGAATTATTGCAGATGTTTGATGCTTGTAAATAACAATGAACACCATAAAATACCGTATATACTTTAGTAATATGAGTAAAAAAAGTGTGTATACAGGTCCTGATGCATTTTAATTTGAAACTAGCAAAAAGGCACATGGTATATGGAAACAGAATAAGAAAGTACTCCCCCTTTCTCTGATCATATGGGCAGCAACTGACTCTTGAGGCGAGAAAATACAGAGTGGATAAAAGGTGAAGTATTAAACAGGCCCATTAGCTTGAGTTGTGCCTTCAAGGGGGAAGGGTGAGAAAATAGCCTTCAAACTTCAGCACTAAACTGTGGTTTTACTCTCAGTGTTGGCTGCAGAAGGACTAGGAATCAAATCCCATATTAAGGATAAAGCTTGCCAAATTTAAATTCTATTCCTTTTAAAGAGAAGCAGCACCAAAAATAAGCAAAACAATTCTTGCTGCTTTGGTATTTAAACTTTTATGAGGAAAATGGCATAGGACTGAAGCCAGTAATTTCAGCCTCGGTTGCAAGCTGTGGAGACTTCTCAAAGCAGCTGAGCTTGGACGTCGGATTTTCTGATGCTCATGAAAACTTGCCTGGGTGATACAGGAAGGGCTTCCATTTCGAGATGGAAGTAATCTGTGTCGGTCCACGCCACCAAGGTCCAGAGTCTGGCCAGACGTTTCCTGGTGTACCAGTACCTACTGCGATAGCCTCATATCTCAACATAAAAGTGTAAGAAAAGATTCCCTGAGGCAAAGGGAGATGGTATTTAGAGAGAAACCCTTTTTCTCCTTTACCTAGTCATTTTGCTGTGACACGTGAAGGATAACTGTCTTTTAAGGTTATTTATTCTTATGGGAATTCACATGTTTCTGATGGATTTCTCCATCCTTCCACTGTTGGTGAAGATCTTAACTGAGCGCTTAAACTTTATAAATTAGCCCAGGAAATTACATCATGCCATGTATGTAATGCAATGCTTGCGATCAGTTGTTTAATATTTGCACAACACAAGGTTTTGATTTTTTATTTATTTTTCTGGAGGCTTTTTTTCTATCCTCATGGCCAAGTTCGTCAAGTTCATTCCCAAGAACAATGGCTTGAATATATGTATATACATACATATATATATATATATGTATGTGTCAAATGCAGGTATTGCAGAATTGCTGACAAGCTCAAGTAGGTGGTTATTGTTTCTTTTCTGGGAAGGCAGATCCTCCACTTCTGAGCCAAAAAGAACTTTTCTCAGACAAGACTTGATCTTTTTGTAAGTATTTTAAATCCTGCCCACATATTGCAGGTGCGCTACACAGACCACATGCTGACTGGTGATCGCTTCCTCTGTGGACGGGAGGATTAGAATTGAGTTTCAGTCCTAATCCTGGGTTTCCTGCTGCAGATTCATTTCCAGTTCTTATTCCTGTTTACCTAACTGTGTGTTAAAGGCTGTATTTTTTGGAGAGTAATGATAAGCACACAAATTCTACTATGCACTAAGTTTGAATGAGGTTGTGTTAAACCTAAATGATATTTTGATGTCTTTTGTAGTGGTGAAATCTATTAAGTTTTATGCCTTATTCTTTCAGTCTCCTCACACACATGTGATTAGGCATGTGCTATACAAATCCATGGAGTAGAAGATTTTCACTATATATTAATTAAACTAGTTCCTTATGCACAGACCAATATTCCATAGTATAAAATATTTTTTTTCTTGGACTTGGAACGGTACTTTAGAACCTTACATCTGGAAAAATCATTTTATTATCTTATTTTTGATGGTTTATCTTTGCATACTTTATCTGATCCATGCACTTTTAAATGTGGTTATGCACAGATTAATAGCATCTAAAATCAGCGTTGGCTAGGACAAAAATATCAAACTGAATTTGTTCACTAGTCTGCTCAGTTGATTGAAAACTTGGTAAAGAAAGAGTTTCCTTTTTACACAGTTCCGTTTGCTTATCCTCAGAAGTTTTGGATTTAGATACCAAGATAAGCCTATCTAATTACGACATACTCACCTAGAGCTAATATACATCTGTTTTAAGCAAAAGGAAAAGTAATTTCTTGGTGCTATGAGAAATTAAAAAAACAAACAAACAAACAAAAAAAACTTGTGAATTGTTTAGCCAAGGCAAATTATGTCTTATTTTTTCAAAGAAAAAAAAATACTTGAAGCACACATGTGGTATAGCGTGTTATTTTTTGCAGTTTGTTCTTAGCATACCTATTTTAAAATAATAATGAACACTGTAATAGGTTCATTATATATTATATCTCTAATATATTCATATATATACTTATATATTTAGCAATATGAATGTACTGTCGAGGTCCGGATGTAATTTCTCAGTTTGTTTCCCAGTCTCTTGAGTCTTGAATTGGTGCCCTAATGAAGTCTCTGAGGAGTTGTGAAAATCTGGATTTAGTGAAGCAGAATTCTTTTTATTTTGTTAACTAAGGGTCAGAATATCTTTGACTAAGGGATTTTGTCAATTTGATCTTGTAATAGTGTCCACTGTAATAGATGCTGCTAAAATGGGGATATGTCATAACATATACATGAAAGTATATGGAGCAAATTTAGTTACAGAGTTTAGAGAACTTCACATATTGACAGTTTCATTAATGCATTTCTGTAAAGTGATCATCAGCATTCCCATTTTTACTGTTTAAAGAGAAGCTTTGGTAGAAATTGAGCTTATAATTCTTGTATCCCAAACGGACAGAGCAACGAGCTGACTTCCTGCATTGTGGGGGAAGGAAGAGATGGGAGCTCTTCCCTCTCATCCATTTGTAATCTCCTGCTGTTATTGTTCAAAGGCCTAAAAAAATTTCTACAGTCATCTGCAAAAAAACAATAGTCAAGAATTCAAGAAGATGTATGTTCTTTGGAAATACGTTAAGTGGAGAGTTTTTCATTGACATGCATTGGGACAAACTAATTTACCTTCTATGTGAGTGAATACTGCTTTTTTTTTTAGTTCTAATAGAAAATCATTGATAAGCCTTTAGCACAGAGCAGTTTTTATCCCGTGAATTTGTCTTTTTAAATCTGTTTAGCAAATTTGGGATTAGCAACATGCTTGTTAGCTTTATTGAAAAAGAATGGGACAGAAAAACGGGGAAAACTCACTTTTTTTTTTTTTGCATTAGGAGTGATTAACTGGCAGATTACCTGCATTGTGCATTTCTTTTCAAACAGTTCTTGACCCTGTGGGTGCGAGGAAGTTATGCTCCAGCCCTAGCAGTATAAATTTGGCAAAGAAAATAAACATGGATTTTGTTCAGATTTGTATATTGGCCATAAAATATTCTCAGCTCATGTGCTTTCCTTTTACCTCTCAAATTTAAAAATAACGTTGGTTTCTTGCCAAGTGTCTGTTATACGTGCCTGTTTGTATTTTGGTGTGCTTTATTGCTCTTAGAGGCTATATTTTTTTTTGGATCCACTCTGACACTTAAGATATTGAGGGTTGTTAATACCAGCTTAAATCAGGTATTGCTCAGAAAGGTTTCTGATACGTCATTAAATATGAGGTTTTAAATTTCAGTGACATGAAGTCTTTATTGTAAAATCTGAGTTATAATCTAGGCTTATTTGGTTAGGCTATGTTAAATCCATTACTAAAAATACTCCAGCTTTTCTGGTTTTTGTTATTTTCATTTGGGATCAAATCCCTTTGAACCATGTAGACACACACCTGTGCTCATTTTAATCCCTGTGTAGTTTTCGTCAATTATCACAGCAGGCAAGAAGAAAATCAAATTGTAAAATGCTTTTGAAAAGTAAATACATTCAACCTGGAGTTCAAGTTTCTATTTTAATCAAATATCATCTGTATTCATGTTCTCACACAAAGCTGGTGAGGGAGGGGCAAGAAAAGCCTTTTTTGTTTTTATTGTGAAGTATCTGTTTCGAAGTGCTTTGGAGTAAGACATGTATAATATGATAGTATTTGCAGGGGAAAGGCTGCTGGAAGAAAAAAATCTAGGTCAAGAGATTTCATTCTTATTAATAACTTAAGGCTTTATTCAACCAAAATGATCCTCCCTGCCTAGAAAGCTTCCTGCCTTGAGAGCCGTCGGTGGGGGAGGAACTCGCGGCCCTAGTGAGTTCACAGCAGCTCGGCTGTTTCTATCACTGTTCTCAAAATGTCATCGTCCTGCGACGTAGCTGAGTTTTTTGAAGTCACTGTTCATGCAGATAGGTGCTTTTTTGCTCAGCTGAGGGCTGGAGCAGGTTTCTGTGTGTTGGTTAGCCCGGCTGGACGCTCAAGGCCCTTGTGCTCTGCAGGACCGTGATGGCCAAGAGCTGCAGCTCTTCAGCAAAGAAAGACTTGGTAGGGTTTTTTATGAGTTGGGGGGAGAAGTGGTTGTCTTGCTGTGTCTGTTTTTCCCCATACGATTAGATTTTGTGGTGCTAGTTTTCATCTTTTTTGGCCCTCACGAAGCTGCTGGTGAAGCCGCCATGCTCCAGAGAAGCTCCTTGGGGTCTGCGCTGGCTCCTGCAGAATGGGAGGTTTCACTTGGCTGCCTTTCCCGAGACATGGAGTTAGGGAAGGGCTTGACTGCTAGGATGTGGTGATGGGGGCAGCTTCCCAAACACTGTTTAGGAGGACCTGAGCTGTTGGTGGGCCTCCGTAGCCTGCAAAGCCAAGCTCCTAGGATGCTTTTTCCCAGCAAGGCCCCCACAGCTGTAACTGAGAAGTTGTGTGCTCCATCCATCTCCTTAATGTGGTGTAGGGCAAGCAGTTTCTCAAGTGTTTGGCACTAAGCTGCAGGAAAGCGGACTTTTTGGGGCAGGAGGTTTGTTCTGCGCATATGGATCTACCTCTCTGGGCAGCATGAATCAGGCCCATAGGTCATGGTGAGGGAGAAAAACGCAACAACAAAAAACATACACCTTTAGCCTGGAAACAAATTAAAAGCTGTCTATTTGTTGTCTGTGGCCATAAGGACTGAGACTGATAGGCAGGTAATCAAATTCCACCCAAAACCAGATTTCATTAAGTAGCTAAGCAGGCTCTGGCCACGGGCCTGAATGATTTTTTTTTTGTGTGAAAACATTCATGCGGGCAAGAAACACACTGCCAATCTAGGCTCTAATTTTAATTCATTAGGAGATATTAAAGCACTAAATTTCTGCCTCGGCCTCGTCGAGCGTTTCTGCGCGTCGTATTTGCCAGTTCCTGACCTATTTACTTACTTGCCGCTTCCCTCGTCAGCCCACCCCGTGCAGCCTGCGGCGCGCGCGCCCGGACCCGGCGTGACCTTCCCAAGCGCGTGTGAAAGTACAAGCCTGTGAATTCCCCTCACAGCCCCTCGCTGCTGCTCTGCTGTGGCTCGCTGAGCCACAGATTAGGTGAAAGAAAGGAAAACAGCCGCTTTTTTTCCTCTTTTTTTTTTTTTTTTCTTTTTCTTTCCTGCTGACCTCTACTCACGTGTCTGAGTTCCTGTCCTTGGACTGAGAGTTCACTTCTGCATGGGGTGTACTTTTGTATCTGTACTCTCTCCGGATAGGAGGTATTATCAACAATAAATTGTGAATGCTTTTTCCCACCACTTTCTTAACCCTTACACCACAATGTGTGTACATGTGGGGGTGCTTTTATTTATTTATTTATTTTTTGATGGCAGCGTAGAAGCTTGATATCTAGGAATGACAAAATCAGAAAATGTAATTTTTAGTAGTATATAGTAGCTATCACCCTCTTGTTGTCTTTCTTGTGGAATAGTTGGGAAATAGTGCACAAAGGGCCACCAGAAGACTGACATCTAATCCCTTCAGAAATGGCTCATGTCACTCTTGCAGTATTTTTAGTGACTGCATACAAACTGCTGTCAAATATGTAAACTGGAAGAATAGGGAAATATTTTTCTTGGCTCTTTCAGCTACAGTATTCTACAGTATTAGAGCTCAAAAAAAGTCAGGAAAAATGTGGTTATGAAGTCTTTACTTTTCCTTTAAGTGCGTGTGTGACCCTGGAATGAAAAGACAATGTAGTTAAATTGCAGTAATTAGTCATGGAATGACTTACAGAGGGGTTGTAACGAATTTTCCATTGACTTGCAAGTTTCGTAAATTGAGAAAAGAGGCTTCTGTAAAATATGCTGTTTATAAACTACAGCTGCTGTATTTGACAAAAGAATTGAGTTAGGTAGTTAGTTGCTATTGATGTTGGCATGTTGAAGCTGTATCTGTAATAGCCCTTTCAGACTTTAAGGCTTTAGGGAACTAATCTGTGCTTCAGTGCAGTATTTAACATTGCTTCAAGGAGTGCAAATTCAGGGGATAAAAGGTCACCCCAAACTATTTAAAAAAATGTTCAAAAGTTTGTTCTTGCACACACATTTTCCTTTTTTCCCTTTTATTTGCCGAAAAATCTCATATATGGGGAGAGGGCAGAGAGTCTGCCAGTTTGCTGTTACTGAAGGTCCCAATGATACTAATTTGCCTTTTTTTTTTTTTTTTTTTCTAGCAAAAAGACAGGATTGAATATATATCACTTTTTTGGGGAAGGCCCTCTGTTGCCGGTCCTGTCTTCCCTGAGTGAGAGGTGCAAAAGCCTTAGATATAATAGCCCATATGACTAATGTAATTGCATCTTCTTTTTGTATTGCTCTTGTAGATGTGAGGCAAACTTTGAAGTGAGTCAGTTGACACCCACACAGGACTAAATTATAACATCCTGAATAAATTACTGTGCAGTGCAAGTGCTAAGGTAGTGTCAGTACCAAGAAAGCTTGCTTCAAACAGTTCTTTAGAGGTTGAAAATCACTTTAAGTTACCTGGCTTTTATAAAGTTAATCTATTTAGTTATTTGAATGAACGAACTGAAATTATCTAAACTTGTAATATATCACTGACATTTTTCTGTCCTGTCAAATTCTGTTCATATCCCGTGGATTATGTTGTAATTTTTATAGTTAGTACTAAATGATGACTTTTAGTATACTATATTTTCTTTAAAATGTAACGTAATAACAATTCCATTTCATGGCAAGCCAGCTGAAGCATAGGGTCTTGAATTAAATCACATGAAACTACTCAGTAGGGTCTGAGAAAACATGCATCTGTGAAACTTGTCCTCTTTCTTTCTTCACCATAAATATATTAAATGTGTCACTTCTACAGCATTAAAATGCAGCAGTCAAGTGATAGCTCGCCAATAAAGATCAAGGTGGAACCTCCTTAGAGCCTGGATCCTTTGTTTACTTTTTTTTAAGAGCTTTTTGTCCCTTTGTACTTAGTCTGACATTTGTTTTGTGTTGTATGTGGTCACCTTGTTAAGTTGTCTTTTATTTGAGCTTTCAAATTCAATATTTAGGGTTTTGAATTAGTTAGGTACTTTCTTGGTAGGTACTTGCCTATTTTTGTAGTTAAGTTTGTAAATAATTTGCTGCAGGAACATTAGCATTCCTGGTATAGCAAATATTATCTAGTTTTGGAGAGAATGCTATGTTGGCATTTTGTTAGTGTAATGGAGTTATGCAAAAATGCCTACTTTGGTAAAATTGTCAGTCTCCGAATATATACTGTCTATTAAAAAATACCTCCTATCACTGGAGTCTATAAATACCTCCAATGAAGAAATGTGATGTCCAAGAGGTTATTGTATTGGGAGATCTTTTTGTATCCCAAAACCCAGCATTTTTGTAATTGCAGAGTTGATTCGCCGAGTTAACTAGAACAACTGCCAGTACAGTACAGGTGTGTGGTCCATACATATTATTAAAAATAAATATATTATACTGGTAGATAATTGAGTGCAGAATTGTTATGTAGAGTGAATCTGTGGACCAGGCACATGCAGCCTAGGATACACAGCAGCGTTGTGCTTGTCCTGTCTGCTGTGAGATATCTGTGTAGAGCCTTATGAACTGCTGTTATGTAGTAGGTCTACTTTACTAATCAGTCTACCCGCTTTATCTTGTGCCCATTCTGAAGCCTTCAATACTCTGTGCTCTTTCTTTCCTTTCTCAGCTGCAACATTGTTGAATAACAATGATAACATAAGAATTATCAGAGGAAAACCAGGGAGATGGCAACATAGAGAAGTCCTGTCAGCTATGTATCTGCAATGTATGCAATGTAGGATATGACTGTAGAGAATAGTCCTGTCTGATATTATAAATAGGCTATAAGTGTCAAAAGTTTAAGGTTATGAGCTGTCAAAATGTGTGATCATGTAATATCTGCTAAACTTCACACTAATTTAGCATCTCACAAACAAAGTGGCCCAAGTGAAGGCCAAGCTGATGTATGAAAGTGGCTATAGCTGCAGAACCCTTTGCATATTGTAGTGACTTAATACAAGGTTGATAAATCTTTATAAAAGAAGCTCTAAGTGGCTTCAGGAAGGTGACAATAGTTGCAGAACTTGTCACATAATGACTTGATATCAGGTTGATAAATCTTCAGAAAAGAAACTACCAATGGCTTCAGAAAGGAAGTTTGGAATCTTTTGATTCAAATTGTTGATTTATACTGCTTTTAGCATTAATAGTTGGTTTGGCTGCTTGCCCCTTCCATGTGTTTGCCAACTTCCTGTTACTTTTAGTAGGGCAGTTGCTTGGGTTTGTTTCCTGTTGCATGTGAAATTACTGCAGTTTGGCTTTAGGAGGTGATTTGTATTAGTTAAACCAATTTCAATGAGTAATCAGATTTTGATAACTGTTTTTATATCAAGAAAAGTAAATAAACTTGGTGTGTCATGAACACTTTTACTAGTGTAAATAGAAGGGCCTTGAATGGCCCATTTTTAAGCTAAGGTTGTATCGGTGTATATAGTTGTTTTCTTCTTAAAAGGAAACAACAAATCTCTAAAAAATGCATGCGGGATGAGGATATCACCTTACTAAATGCCTCTAAAATTTTGCGAAGCTGAGGTGATAAATTTCATTCTTGGGTTGTCCTAGAGACTGAGCTATAGCCTAAACATGGCCTTAATTTCTTGAAGTTTAGGCAAAGACTTGATAATTGTAGTCCAGTATCAGTGAAATTCCTGGAGGCGGTTGCTAGGATTTATTCCACTGCCTCGTTAAGATTGTATTAGTAAGATAGTAGCATAATATTGTAGTACAATATTAAAGTATATTCAGCATTTTTCCCCTGTAAGTTGTGATATCACTTTATTGTTTGTGTCTGTGAAGGTGGTGAAGCGTTGAAACAGCGAATGAAGGGATATATTGCATTCTTGAAGTCTTTTATAGTCCAATATTAGGTGTATTAAAAATTATTCTTTACGTGAGTTTCTAGAGGAACTCTGTAGCGTCTCTATTCAGATGTGTTGACCTGTGTGTCCTTGAATCCCTGCTTAGGTCTGTAAGGTGGGATCCTGGAGTATTTTCCAACATAGGCCCTTGGGGTACTTCCTAATTGTACTGTACCCGAGAGTTCCTCTGGTCTAGATTTGATGTCAAGGAAAACCTGAGTGTGGGAGCCTAAACTGTGGTGGTATGGTGGGTTTTAGTGGATCTCCCCTGCTTGGCTGCAGAAGGAGACTGCTGCTGTGCTGAGGAGCACCCGTGTTTGAGCACAGGGCTATCCTCAGAGTGCTAATTTGTGGACAGGCAAATAATCCACAGAAACATCGGCGCGTGTGTGACTGCCAGATAGATCCAGATAGGTGTGGCTACTCCCTTTCTCTCCTGTCAATGAAGGAGGAACAAGAAATTTTACTATAGCCTGTGTTTGGCTTAGGTTGGTACCCCTTAAGTACACTGACTTTGTTACGAGCTTGCTTCCTCTCTCTTTTTTTTTTTCTTTTTCTTTTTTTTTTTTTCTTCTTAATGATGGTGTATTTTATAAACCCTGACAAATTTATTGACACTTGTTCTCTTGTGCTTTGAAAAATAAATTTTGATTTATTTCTGTGTATTTTTATGATTTATATCTTCTTTACAAATTTGACCCTGTGGTCTGAGCCAAAATAAAACCTTTTCATATGTTCCAATTCCTAGCAACTTGCACTGTGGTACACTGAAGTTCTAGAGTTATATTATCTGTACTAGAAAATACTGTGTTTCAGGTCTTCTGGTGCCAACTTTATTTCTTGTTTTATTTTCCTGTTGACTGACATTGAGTCCAAAATTGAGTTAAGCTGTTTGTGTCCTTCCCTAGCTGTAAAATACCTAAGGAGAAGCTGTATTACAGGTGAATAACCATGAAAAGGTCAGTCTTTGTGATTATACTGAGATGTGATGTACTGAAGGAGAATTGCACAGTTCCAGAGTAATGCAGTGTAAGCAGCGGCTAGCCTCAAATGAGTGTGAATCAAATTAAACTGCTTTTTCTTTGGGGTTTTAATTTCTTGCTGATGAAAGCTCTTTAATTGTCAATTTGTATGTAGACATGGGGGCTTGAGGATCTGCCGGATCAGAGGGAAATCTGTCTCAACAAGCTGTAATGTCCACCTGTCATGCTTAATAAATAAATAGATATATCTGCTTCCTTCTGCTGATTCCTTCCTTTTAGTGTTTCATAATTCTTCTCAAGTCTGTAACTTTTTTTGTGGTTCTGTTTGCATGTCTCCTGTTATTCATTATTTGTACTTATTCTAGTTCTCTGGTTTATATTGTAAATCCTGTCCATCTTGTGTTGGGCATTGAGCAAAGAAAGGCTGAAACTCCTCCAAAAAGCACACATAGCTCCTTGTTTAGTGACTGTTGAGCTTGCTCTCTAAGCAGTCTTTGCTGCCCCAGGAAACACTGGGCAAAAAATAAGTTTGTCTCACTCTTAAGACATGTTTGAAAAGCATCCATCAAGATGCAGTGTTTAGACTAGATAACCTGCGGTGGTTCCTTTAATCTTGCCATCAGGAATTCGATGTGGGTTTTGATTTTAATACAGATGCCTTGCTAGTCTACTGAATTTGTTTTTTTTGCCATTATGGAGAAGATTTTTTTCTTTTTCATGCACACAGAGTTCATGCACACAGAGTCCAACAGTTTTATGCTTCTTGGCTTTCCCGTAGTCCTGACAAAGGCGCCATGCTCCCTCCCTCCTGGTCTTTTGGTTTATTTGGAGAACGAGGCTTTTAGTTTCCTGGCATCAATCCCTGGCTGAGTTGCTTGGGCAAGTATTACTTCATCATTTACCTCTGTTCTGGAAACCTGAGAGCTATCTTGATTCTTGATCTGGTCATTTAATGGTATTGGGTGTTGCTCTAATTGCTTTGAATGTGGGTCGTTACCTCTTTGTCATAGGCAAGGCAGAACTAACCCATCTGCATTTGCATCTCAGGGCATTTCTTTCCCCTGGTAGAAAGCTTTGGACTCTCTTGTCTCTTGAGCTGCCTGTCTTCTGTGAGCATGGCAAGATGTGGAAGATGAGATTCCTACAGCAGTTTCATTTTATAATTTGTGAAAAAAACTGCTTCTCCAAATGTGGTTGGTTTCGCAATAAGAATAGTCCCAGGTCCAAATCCATCAAGGCCCTAGGTGACATTTACCTATCTCTCCGATAATACTACAAAAGTTTTGAAGTCTTCCATGCATTCCAGGGATTGTTCTTAAAAATGACAGCAGTGTCCTCGTCAAAAGTCAGAGAAGTGTCACCTCTGTTGAGTCAAAAACCTTTCCTGCGCTTAGCTTTGCTTCCAGGCCCATACATTAAATGCTTGATTCTGGACATTAGGTACCGTTAATTTTTGAAGAGGTTTTTTTTTTTTTTTTTGTGCATGAATGCAGTCAGGGTGGTGTGATGTACCTGATTCCCTTTTTCAGCTGCATGAGGTTACTCATGTATATTTTTGTGAATATTTTATCCTTAAACCTTCACTCATCACCCGAGTAGCGGGCAAGGGTAGTGATAGCATATGGTTACCTCTAATACTAGTCCTACAGTCAAACCAATTACCTAGCATGCATCTCATGAGCCGCAAAGCAGTTATATTTTCTTAGGGGTTATGAAAAATGAATTCCCTAAACCACAAGCAAAGTGTTGCTCAAAGCTTTGTATGTTGGGCCCTGTAGAGCTTCCTACAAAATCAATGAAAATAGAAAACACTTTTCCTATTCTTCTGACTTCATAAACTTTAAGATGGCTGTTTGCTTTACTTCAGGTGTTAAACTAGGATCATTCAGCAAGCTTTGTATTTGGAACACATCTCTTTAAGATGATACAATTGGTATGTTCCCAGGCTGGTCAGTAAAGAGGCTCCACCAGAGCGCATGGCGTTCTTGTAAACAAGACCCCCAGGGCTGTGTCTCGGACCGTTTTCGGGGCTCCAAAGTCATGGATCTCCCTGGCATATTCACTGGAATAGCTGAGCGAATGGTTCCCCGTTGCTTCAGTGATGGGTCTGTGTAGCATTTTTGATGTAAGCCCCTTTTCAGGAGCTTAACTGCTTTTTTCTAACTATTAGAGAGGTCACCAGAAACTCTTATGAAGGGCCTCTTAATTTCAACTCTTGTTTCATATTGCGTGGTTCACAGTAATACACAGTGTGGTGGTGTTCTATTTCTTTTCACAAGGAGAAGTACAAGCAAGACATCTGATTATTCTGATTGCATTTCCTAATGATGCTTATGTAGAATAACTTGGCCTACCAGTCCACTGTTAAGCATGTCTCCTTTTGCCATTAGAATCATTGCATACGCTTTGCATCGTATGCCTGTTTTTCCCTTCATCATCCTTGCTTTGAAGTCTTAGCTTGCTCTTGTCGCAGGATCCAGGAGCCTTCCCAAGCTTCAGCTGCCGCCTTTCAAGTCTCTTGGTCTGGAGCGGTGTGCTTATGGAGGCTGAAGACAGTAGGAGCCTATACATTAGCACGTAAACTCTGTCTAGAAGTTCACAGTTGCAGTTTTCAGGTGTAGATCTTTGGTTGTGTCTGTGTTAGGGACCTTTCAGCATGAGGACACATTCATTTCTTCTTAGTGGAGTTACTTGCACGGAAGGTTCACCCCCACAATTGTTTCAGTCCTCTTTGAAAGTTGTGCATATCCTTGTATCTTGCATTTCAGGATTTTCATGCCCAAGTGTTGATACATTGTAGTTGAATGCAGTTTCTTGAGCATCATTTGAAGCAAAAGTTGAAGTTCTGATAACTATCATTTGTTTTACGAGACTTGAATTTCACGTTGTTGTTGTTGTTGTCTTTAACTTGCTTGGGATCCAGTTGTCGTTCCTTGAACATGACAGGAATTGCATGATGGAAATCACTGGCCTGCCAGGCTGGTTGGACACTCTGCACGGCTGCTTTGTCATTTCGCAGAGAGTAATGTCCTCCACCGTACCCCTGTCTTGCCACCCGAGACTCTCCTAACTTACTCGTGTTTGGAGCCCTGCTTTACTGGGCTGCCTACTGATACTCTAAGAACTCTAATTGCTTTTCTCATGAGATCTATACTTATTTTCCTTTGTTCTTAGCTGTAGGGGGAAAAATAACCTGCAGAACTGGGTAATGGCAAACCTGTTTTCTCTCTGTTTTTGCTTTTTTCTCTGTGACAGTTAATGACTGTTCATGATCCTTTCCAGGAGAGTGACAGACCTTTGGCAGAAAATTTTTGGAATACAGGTGTATGTTTTTTGTTCTGTAGCGTTATGAACTTACAAGAAGTCCACAGAGGAAGGACTTCGAAGTTTCTATGCTCTGTTTTTGTAAATAACTAGGACGACTTTAAGGACTTTGTCTTGCTTTGCTGTTGAGTAGTGCAACATATATCAATCATAAAACAACAGCTTATATAAAATCTTCTTTCTGTGTCATTTTTATATGAAGTTTTCATACATGCAAGCATACACACTAACAAAAGAAATCAAAGCAAATCAAGGTGCTAGATTAGGAAATGTGCTTCTAATCAAAGTTTTTTTGTCAGTATTATTAACATTTAGGAGTTTAGTGTACCTTCTCTTCCTGTAAATATAAGTTTGGCTTTACCCTGACAGTATATATCATCTGAATAGCACTGTTGGTCTTTACAGGGAGATACTCACAGCAACAAAAATGATTGTAATGAAATTGTTGGGCCTCTGAAGTTGTGGTCCACTCGACGTAACTTTTGTTTAGAAAAAAATAGCAATATTTTCATCAAACTTTGTGGAGAGTAAACTTAATAAATTCTCAAGAGTGTCTTTTGGATGAGATCTATCATCCTCGGCCTTAGTGAATGTGCTTTTTATTCCGTGTGCATGAAGTTGTCAAGGTTCCTAATTCAGAAGTAAAACTTGCTGTATTAAAGATGTGAATGCCTAGGTTTGATAACGTAGCTGGTGTGAAGTTATACATTTCATAATGCTATGTGAAGTGTGAACGTGCAATAGTTAATTGTGGGAAGATTGATTTGTGGGTTTTTTGTGCTTAACTTCTGTCTTTTCATTGATTTAAAACAGAGAGGTGAGCAGACCTTTCTATTTGGTTGTTATTTGTAAGAAAGTTGCCCATGTGCAGGAGGAGAACCCACCAAAATTAGTAGATGTGGTGGTATCTTCCTAACTCCCTCTAGCAATTAATGTGTTTTGGAAAATTATGTTTTCTAAATTGATTACACCTTCTAATTTATATTTGAGGTTTTTTTGTCTAAAAGCTTTAGAGGTATAAGAGTAGTGAGTCAACATTCCTGCCTGTGGAAATTCAGGGTATGCAGTAGGCAGACTGAATCTTTTTGACATAATATCCATTGGCAAATATTTCCTTGTTTCTAGCTATCTGCTCAGGTCCCTAATACTTTTCTGTGCTAGA
Source organism: Crypturellus undulatus (assembly GCA_013389825.1). Lineage (NCBI taxonomy): Eukaryota > Metazoa > Chordata > Aves > Tinamiformes > Tinamidae > Crypturellus > Crypturellus undulatus. The sequence goes on along the minus strand of VWPW01032701.1, from coordinate 33,283 downwards.
TTGTACTCTCTCTAAAAATCCGTTTAGCTGCAGAAGGCATTCATACCTCTTTTGGCATGAAAAGAATATCCTATTTTTCTGAGTAGTTAGCTGTTTCTAGCTGTCTGGGTATAGCTTCTTGACTTTTCTTTCTTCCAGGTGACAGTGACTAAGATAGCACCTTATCAAAGCATCAAGTTATCAAATGTTTAATCATCTGCTGCTGAGTTTCAGGATCAGCTTATTTCATTGTCAAGAAATACTACATTTTTAAAGACTTACGTTTGGATTATGGAATCCTCAGGGTAGACTCGAGTGAGGTTTGAAGGCTTAGCCAGAAGCCTTTGGGATTATTAGAATAAGGAGTCCATTCATTCATTCACTGATCCTTCTGAATAAGATTCGGCTTGTCTTCCTCGAGATGTGTGTTTTTGTTAAGTGCTAAAACTTTGATTTCTTCTGTAGAGTTTGAACTGGGGGAGGAGCATGGCAAATGAGGGTATTCATTCTGAAAAACACTGAAAACTCTTCTCAAAAAGAACATCCAAGACCTGTTGATATTGGGCAGTGAAGCAGGTGACAGCGTGTGTCCCAAAAGGCTCCAGATTTTTAAGGCTAAAAGGCTAAAAATCAAGATGTGGTCCATAAGTACAAAAGAAATTTCAGAACGATATTTCGGAAGTACATTTTGCAGAGTAACTAACAGCTGCCTGTACTTTATATCGTTTATTCACACACACATGTACTTTTTAAAACAGGCCTATATTTAATTCAGTGATTGAATTACCACAGCTCTGGATAAAAGTTTGGGAACTATAACCACTACTCTTTGTAGACACTGAAAGAGCAACCTTCACTTGCAGAAGATACAGAAAACGCAGGGCTCTGGTTTCAAGCAGGAGAAGCGAGGAGGAGTTGGCCTGGGAAGCTGAATATTTTCCTGCATGAGAAGGCAAACTACTTATTTTCTGCAATACTAAGTCACTTTTTTTTTTTTTTTAATCTTTTTAATCAGTTACTGCATGCAGGGCTTAGTGCCTCCAGGGATTTTGAAGGTGTCTTCTGTGCTGCACTAAGACATTGATATTTGCAGTATTTTTCACTTAGTTTGGAGATAAAAGTACTTGAACAAGCTGTAGGCCAGGACACATGACTGGACCATGCTAGCTGCACCCAAAGAACCTTTTTTTTTTTTCCCTTGCCAAATATGAATCTACTGAGATCTTAAACTGACTTGCTTCCATCCTTGTTTCTGCAAAGTTACTTTGGTTTTCAGGCTTAGGGGAGTTTCAGGTTGGAATTGCTGCTTGAAGTAGTGATCTGAAATATCAAATAATAATAGTAGATAAGAGTGTATTTCTATTCAGAAATTTATGGTTGGACTTTGTACTAAGCAAGTAAAGGCTGGCAAGGTTTTCTATTTTTTTCTATCACTTATTTAGTATTATAACTTTTAATTTTTGCTTTTATATCAAGTAGAGTAGTACTATGGCAGTCCCATGATAACTGAGTAGCTATAAAGCGACGTCTGTTTGCGTGTGCCTATGCCTTCATGTTTCTCTTGTTGTTGCTTCTCATTTGTAATCACACACGAGGCAGCTCCCATCTGTCTCCAAATTCCCTTTGTTCCTTGTTTCTGTTGTGCTGCTATTTCAAACCTAGCGAATCTCCAAGCAAATCTGTGCTAAAATTCATGTACCAGTGCAACACAGTCTTCAAAGCCGGTGAACCAGCTGTCTTATGTGTGCTACTGTCGAGACCCAAACTTGGGCAGATTCCCCCCAGATTGGGTGTGGGGCTGCAGGGAGAGAGAAGGTGAATTAACTACTGACAAACGTTGCTGCTCTGTGTGTTGACTCTGGGAGGTAACCGTTTTCTTGAATTCGTGTTTAAACATTTTCTCAAATATTTTAGCAATTTTTAGCATAGAAATTCCGTGTTTCATTGTATAGTCGTCATCCTGGTTTCAGGCCTGGTTTTTGAGTGTATCACAGTGATTAGTAAATTCAAATCACTTTCAAATGCTTAAAAGAAGTTGCTATGCCATCTGCTTGTGCCAGTAAAGGTGCTTGAGCCTATCCTGTTGAATAAAGCCAAACCCTAGAAAAATCAGATATTTGAATGCTTTTCTTTTTAGTGTATAGTAATTAGAGCAGGCCTTACCCCAGGTGGCAAGTTGAGAAAAAGAGCCTAAACCTAAATATCTATTTAGGTCACATCTTTTAACCTAATAAATCTTTTATGGATGTTTTGCACATAAAAAGAAGCTATTAATGTCATTCATTTCGGGAAGGCAGCTTCTGTGTTATCCATCTCCTCTGATTTGGAAGTGTGCGTGTGTGTGGTGGGGGGCATTTGAAATCTTTGTCATCAAGAGAAAGGTTTTTTTTAAGTGTATTCAGGGAGCTGGGAGAAGGCAGCTAAAGCTCTGGCCAGCAGCGGTGCAGCACATAGGTGCCCCATGGGACATCGTGCCTTGGGCCCTCTGCTCTTCCCTTGCAAGCCTTCCTAGAGCTTCCATGTACCTTCAGAGCAGGAGAGAAACTTGTACCTTTAGGTGCAGCCTGTTAAATTTCAAGGCTTGTCAATTTTGCCAAGAGGACTGGTAGTGCAAAGGAGGGAGGAATTTGGAGCAGACCAAGCGCTTGGCTGGTGTTGCTGACTTTCTCCTTGCAGCTCTTTGGCCTCCAAAGGAGGCCGTGCGCTTCTGGCTTTGGAAAGCTGCTCTCCTGTTGTTTGAGCTGGCAGATCCAACCCAACAGAGCTCCTCAGCTGTGGTTTTGATGGCACGTAAGAGAGGAGCTGAATGCCTCCCTCCCTGCTGTGTGGCCCTCCAGGCACTGCTGCAAAGAGGCTCCGGGAGCTTCTGGGTGAGAGGTGCCGCAAAGAGCGACTCTGCTGTTGGAATCCTCTGCTGAAGGTGAAGGCCTCTCAGTGCACCAGGCAGTCTCAGCTGGTGCTCAGAAATCCAGGTTTGGTTTTTTTTGAAGTGTGTTGAAGTGCTTGCGAGATGAGGATGTATCATATACTTTTTTAATTTCTTACTTTTTAAAATTTCTTACTAAATAAGCACAAAAAGGCATCTCTGGGCTTTTTTTCCTCTCTTGAGAGGGTCATTGCTTGCTACCGAGTGTACATGTCCTAGCAAAAGCTGGAGGAAAGAAAACAGTATGTTCTAGGCTAGAACAAGTAGTAGTCCTGATAAAACTGGTGGAAAGATAAATCCATAGTGCCTTGTTGACATGGGAACAGACTGTTTCCGAACTCTGCAGTGTGCTATTTTTGTGCAAATATACCTCATTTTAAGTGCTGAATTTAGAACTCCCTTCTAGTGGCCAGAAAATTATGGGAAGTGCCATAAGATGCTTTCAGTGACAGGAGAAGAATGAGGTTTGCATAAGGTGCATATCTGCTCATTAGTGCTCTAGTTATTCCTTAGTCTGGTCATCCCAAGCACATTCTTGCTTTTAGAGGATGAATTCTGAAGCATGAGGAAGAAGTGGGATCCCGAGATGTTGAACTTCAGGCAGGCATTTGGGGAGATGTGGCCATATTACAGCTTTATTGCAGGCCAGAGTTTTTGAATGTGCTGTTGATATATGCAGAATCTCTCCTTCACCCTGAGAAGATTAATTGAACTTGTGTACAGAATTGGCTGAAAATACTGAGTAGTAGTTGAGAGAGTTTTCCACTCATTTCTCCAAGATTAAACATGAGCCTTTTAAATGTGAGTCTGCCAACCTGTGTGCAACATCACCATGAATGGTTTAGATCAACCTGTCCCGTTCTTACACCACTCTCCTTATCTCTCTCCATCCCCTTTGCATTAAATTTTGATTGAGTTTCTTCAATTCAGGAGCAAGATCATTCTTGAATAACTAAAGATGTTGTATCGAAACCTTAGTAGAGCATAAAAAAACTGTTGTTATTCAGCAATTTCAAGCTGAGCCCCCTGCCAAAACCAAGTCTTTTTTTTTTTTCCTAATGTTTCCCTTTTTGCATTTACTTCAGGGTTATGTGAATCAATGCATGTTGAAATGCCCATACACTAAAAAAATACAGCCTTTTCAAAAAGTGAAACTTTACATTTTAGCGAAGGCCTCATAGAAGGTATCTACCTAGTCCTATAAGGATGCATGGATATAGCTAAAGGTGGGGTATATCTCGCGTACAAAGATGAGAGACTGCAAGTTTTTTGATGCACAGTGTATGGGATGGAAATAGTCTTGAAGGCTATTTTCTTCTTCCAAATCAGTCTGTTCTGTCTTTGTCTCTTTTTCCCTTTCTTGGAGGGCTCTGTTGCTAACCAGAAACACATGATACGAGACAGCCAAATGTTCTGGTGAAAATCAAGGGCACTTCATAGATGTGAAGATTTTTTTATTATTATTATTTGCCCTAGATCTCTTTTTTTCATTGCAGCTGTGATTGTTGTTGTAAATTAGATGAATAATTGATCAAGGAGTTCTTGTTACCTGAAGTAATATTATGCTTATTACTTCTCAGAACTGTGCACTTCTTTGTACTCCAGCTCTGCTCACACATTGCTGATTATTTTTTTACTTTGTTTGTTTTTCTGGAAACTTTCTGTTCACGCTGCCTTTGCCCTCCTCTTTGCCTCTCTTCCAGCCCCTCTCCAAAACGAGTCTTGTTTTTTGCTTCAGTATACTCCAGGATTTAATTGAAAAGTCTCTTTTTTGGTCAACAACAACATTTTAAAAAAGCCTGGGAACTGTACAATGTACACATCTGGTTTCACATAAGCACGAATTGCTGGCTTTACAAATATGAAACATGTAGTTCTTGCCGCAGAGTTAGCTCAAGTGTTCCGTAACTTGAGACTGTATTTGAAATAAAAACAAAATTGTATAGCTTCTTTACTGTACTAATGGAAAACATTTAATTTACTTTTTTAAAGCCAACCAAAAGAATGACGCAATGCTGTTCAAGCAGATTTATGGTGCCTTTGCTTGTGTAGAAATCAATATAGCTTAAAGGTGCTGCTGTGGAAGCTGCCTCCTCAACTGAGATCCAGCTATGTTCAAACATAAGCTGCTGCGCCGTAAACTTAGAATGATGATTTTGATTTATTCGGGCATTGCTGTATGTCTGAGATCTTTTGGTGCTGGGTTTTATTTGTAGCTCTTCTCTGCTTTCTTTCCGCTAGTTCTTGATCAGAATTTCAAAATAGGAAGTTCAGTCTACGTATGATTTTTTTTTTTTTTTTTCTTTCCCCCTCGGATTGTTCAATATTTTTTACATTTCCTGAGCTGAAGTACCTCAAATTTCGTAGTAGTGATACCAGCCACGGTGTGCTTTTCAGCGGTGGGTTTTCTCCCCCATTCTAAAAGCCAGCTCACAGCCTTCCCTATTGCTGGAGTGTTGGGAGCAAGCCTTGTCTTGCCCTCTGTGCACAAGGAGCCCTGGACCGTAAATGTGACCTCTCTTGCCTCTTTCTGCTCAGGAAGGTAAACAGGGTAATTTTGGCTAGCTCTAAAAAAAGTTCTTACAATGGAACCTTTTTTTTTTTTTTTTTCCTTCTCTCCTGAAGAAGCAAAACTAAATGCAGGTTTTCACAGTACACTCACTTTTATGACTTTGTTTCCTTTCTTACTCCCTTCTCCCCTTGCTGCTTGGTCTTATTTAAACTCAGGACTAAAAAGGACAGTTAGTATTTCTTTCCTTCATATTTTCACCCGAAAGGGGATTTCTGCCCTGCTTAAACAACCCCTGCCCCCCAGTGATGACTCTGCTGCCTATGAAGGCCCCTAGTTGTTGGTCTGGCTACTGGTTGTGCTCACTTTTACCGTAAGGGATTGCCTGACCACATACTTGTTTCTAGTAAGCTGCAGGATGCATTTAAAACACTCCTGAAAAGATTATTTTATTCCATTTCTCAAATAGTGAAGAAGTCTGGATCAGACTATTCACTCTCTCATCTGCTTAATGCTCTTCTAGTGAATGAAAGGTGTGAGGAGATGTCCTACATAGGAAGGGAATTGGGTAGCTTGTGTAGACCTTCACTAGAGAAGCCAAAAATGAGAGGCAGGATTGAGGGCCCTGTCCCAGGGATGGTTCAAAGTGGGGTAGTAAAAGGGAACAGGGTTGTAGTTATAGCCTTGAATTGTTTCTGTTTGCTTTGAGGTTTCTGGAGAGGATGGACAAGGGAAACTTACTGAGTACCATTAAGATGGCAATGTTCCTGATGGTTGTCTTATTTTGTGTTAGAAGGCTATCGGGGTGAGGCTTCATGTAGAATTACATTAATCCAAATTAACAAATTCTAACAAAGCTTAATTATCTAGAGAAAAAAATATGAAAGTACCAGATTTGTAGGCCTGAAATTCAATGTGGTTTCAAAAAATATATATTTTACAGAAGTGTACATTTTTAAATGATAGAGTGACCGATCTGGATCATTGATGCTTGTAGAGTGATAAATTTCTTTTCTCTCCATCTGCTGTTTTGTAAATAAACATCAAGTTGCTTGAGGTATTATCCAACAATACTTCTTAATGGAAGGGTGTTATAAAAGACAACACATAGATCTTTAAAAGAAAAGAGATGTTATTTTCTTCCCATTTTTGTGAGATTCTTCCTATTTTCAACCATTCTTACTGTGTCTGTCTGCAACTGAAACACAGGGACTTCAACATACAGGCTGACACATTTTGACGATGTTTACTCAAATAGGTCTTTAGTTTTGACTCTTGTAAAATTCTTGCTAGCATGGAAGGTCTGGCACTTAGTTTCCTTTTTGCTTTTTTTTCCCCCTATGCTTTCCCTACACCTCAACTTGGGCTGTCAATGGGCCAGTAAGCACAAATGGCATTCTCAGACTAGCAAAATAGTGCAAAGGGTGAGAAGAAAGGCATTGATTTTTGCAGAGGATAATCTCAAATGAAATGTTGTCACAGAATACTCCTTATGCCTGCTTTTCAGTTCACAAGTTATGGTTAAAATAGAGGAAATGACCCCAAAACGGTAGTCTTTAAGATATTTCGAGTATGTCATTTCTTATTTTCAATCTATCTCAAAATATAGCCTTTCCTCTCAAGTCAAACTGTTTTGGCCATTCATGTTGTCTGCATAGTTCTAGCTTTGCCAAACATAGCTAATTGCTACTTTATTTTAAGGGCAGCTTGAAATTTGAATCCCTGGGGAAACGGAATGCTGTCTGGAGGATGCAGACTTGCTGCTAGGAAACTTAAATAAGATAAGGCGAATCCCACTGTGTGCTTCCCGAGCTGTAGTTCCATAGCCAATAGGGCTTTGTGCCTCATTGGATTCCCTCACCTTTATTCATTTATTTATTTTTGAGTTCTTGGCTTGCTTAGATATTGATCTTGATGCTGCATGCAGCTGTGGATCACTGCCCTATTGTGCCAATTTTCAGACTCTAGGAAACTAGAAACCTCTCAGCTTATAAAGGTGAAAGACTGAAAGACTCAATTGAAAATAAGTGTGACTAGAGCCTAGTTATGGCAAATGCTTATGCTTCTTGCACATGGGATACCTTTCATTACCATTCATTCATTACATTCATTCATACCACTTCAAAATGATGTTTTTAACTATAGATAAGCTGAGGGTTAGAGTGTTAAATGTGATCCTTTGCTCAGCTGGTTCAGAGTTTCAGAATTCTGCACGTTTAATAGGAATTTTTGTACTGTCGTTCTGGAGTGATGCTGAACCAGACTTCATTATCTTTTGCTGTAGAAGAGCTACTATCAGATATTTCAAAAGGAAGTATTAGAGTCCCCCACAGGTGTGGGATAACCCACTCAATAGTTGTTTTGTCTTGTTCTCTTCCATTTAGAGATTAAATTGCAAACCAATCAGTTTAATATCTGTTTTAATATTGTTTGTTTTGATTAATATACTTGTGTAAATATCCTTTTTATTAAAAAAATTCTTGTTAAAATACTAGTCTTATTGACTTCCTGTGGCAAAGATAATTAAATTGATGGCTTAAAACTTGTTTATAAATATTTATGGGCATTGAAATCTGCATTTTTAATAACTAAATGTAGCCTATACAATCTTATTTATTTCAGGCTCTCATCATATTTTCATACTCTTAAGCATTTTACTGCTTTTCTCAGATGCTTTAAAAACACAGGAAAATCCATTGATACTCTACAAATAACCTTTAAACTCTTCCATCCTCCCCTGAACCTTTTACAGAAAGAAAATCAATGCAAAAGGTGAATTTTTGTTTTCAGAGATAGATTATCCTTTAAGTTTTCTTTATTAAAGAAAAAAAAAAAAAAGCCTCAGCTTTCTTAAGACTAGTGGCATAACAGAAAACTTGTAAGGAAATACGTATTGGAGCATCTGTGACTTTTTTTGTTGTTATTGTTCGGTTGGTTTGGTTTTGTTTTGTTTTAAGAAGAAATTTCAAAGGCACGTTATCAAACTTTCCTGAAAGGAGAATGGATAACTTAAGTAAATAAATGAATAATTATATCCTGAGCAATGATTGTATGTTAGTAATTAACAGTTAAGCTCCCTTTCTTTAAGTATCCTGAAACTTTCAGAAGACTAGATAGTTGTGAATAGGTTTTGAGTCACTGGGAAGCAGTGTTCTCTGGTACTTAGGGGCTGGATTAAGGGGAGAAACTTTTTGTTCTGTGATCAACTCCTAGCTCGAGTCAGTGGCCTTGGGCTCCTCTCTTTGCCTTTCTTCCAAGGGGTTACCTCTGAATCTACTATTGTCTTCACCTTTGTAAAATACTTTAAGCTTTGGTGCTATTGAAACTTTGCTTGGAGGGGACTGATGCCATTTGCTATGCAGTTACTCATGTCACAGTGTAAACTAAAGTGGTTGTATGTAGTTTAGCTTGTTCATTTTTAAAAAAAATAAATAAGCAAGAAAAACAAAGCCACCTGGTATGGCACATGTATGTTCCAGCAAAAAGTGGATTTGAAGAAAACTCTAGTAGTTAAATTTTAGGAGTACCTGTGTGACCAAAGGATGGCAGGATTAAAGCTACTTAGTTTAAAAATGGAAATGTTATGTGCAAAATAGCTAAGAAGGAAAGATCTGATCTAAAAATGAATACGTGTCAGTCTTAGTGTGCCTAAGTTCTGAGCAGATGATTTCCACTTGTTTCCTGCCAAGTAAATTAAATCTACAAGGAGCAGCTAGACTCCAAGTGTTAGACTCTTAGTATTCTTAACAATATTAGTGTGATGAAACAGAATATTGATAAATGCGAGGTTGTGTTTAACATGGGCCAGATGAGAGACCTTTGTGTTCCTATGCAGTGTGAGGGTTGTGTCCTCTGTAAGTTTATAGCTTTGTGTTTTGTACTTAACGCTTGCTTGTGTGCCAGAACATGCTCAGGGAAAAGACATAAACTTTCTTTCTCTTTTCTTTTCTGAGTGCTTTTATTTCCTGTCTAGAGCTGGAAAAGAGGAGCAACAAGAGGGGTTTTGTTAAATACAGCAAAATCTAATTACAGCTTGATTTAAAGCCACACTTGCACAATGGCTGAGGGGTGAGTTCACTTCCACAAAAACAAACTCGTTGGCTTCCTACTGTGCAGCGAGGAATGTCGCGATCTGTTGCCTGAAGAGCAGTTGCCTCCCTCTGCTGGCACTAGTTTTTCTTACACTATGTCCTGCAGTTGTTGCATGATGTGAAAATAAGAGTGTGCTCCTCTACAAAAGAGTGTCAGTGGATGTATTCTTCGTTTTTCTGGTTACAGTGCAGGTAATGCAACCTACAGCGTTAGGTGGGTGACTCAGGCTCAGTGGTTGTTTTCCCATGAGTTGGGGAAAAACAAACAAACAAAAAACCCACTCTTTCCTCAAAACATGGGATGGAAGAAACAACTACTTCATTTTTAGAGTCCTGACCTTCCGATTCAAAGCAGAAATGATGGTGAATATAGCACTTTTATTTACAGTATGGTTTTCTTTGCATGTGCGCATCTGAAAGGAGCAAGTTGGAATCTTCATTGTCTGATGATGTAGCTCTGAAAGTTGAGGACTGGTAGAAAATGTGCTTTTAAACTTCTGGTAAACTTCTGTCTTTTCTGTTCTAAGTATTCTGTTTCTCTCTAGAGGAAAAGATTTTGCTTAGACGAGTTAATCATTTGTATTTTGCTCTTCTCTTCCCTTAGCCTGAGGCCTGTATCGCAGATGGCATCATAGCAGAGCCTCCTGGTCGTTCGTGCCTGACTCATGCACCCAGCTCTTTATTCACCCCTTATTTCCAACTGATGACTCTGCCATTTTTTTTAGTAGTGTTTTTGATCACTGTTGTGAAAGTGCCTAACCTTGCAGTCTTTGTTGCTGCATTTCCGACTCTAATTCTTGAGGTTACTCATCTGTTTCAGTGAGGGCCTTCAGTCCTTCTCTGTGTTGATAATGCCTTGATGTTTGGTGAAATAGTTGCAGTTGGGAGGGAGCTCTGGAGACCTAGTGCCACCCTGCTGCTCAGGCAGGGTCAGCACGTTGCCCAAGATTGCCTCCAGACACCTCGAGAGAAGGGGACTGCACACCTTGCTGGGCAAGGTGTTCCGGTGCTCTGTCATCCTCACAGTCAAGAAGCTTTTCCTTGTATTCAGGCAGAGTTTCCTGTGTTTCCGTTCATGCCTGATGCCTCCTGTCCCACCTCTGGCCAGCACTGAAAATGGTCTAGCCCCATCCTGACGCCCTCCCGTAAGGTGTTTGTATACACTAAGATCCCCTCTCAATCTTTTCTCCAGGCTAAGCAGGCCCAGCTCCCAGGCTCTTGTCTGAGAGATGCTCCAGTACTTCATCTTTGTCGCTCTCTGCTGGGCCCTCTCTAGAAGCTCCACGTCCCTCTTGTCCTGGGGAGCCCAGAACTGCACCCAATACTCCAGGTGCCGCCTCACCAGAGCTGAGCAGAGGGGCAGGATCCCCTTCCTCCACCTGCTGGCAACGCTCCTCCTCATGCAGGCCAGGATACCACTGGCCTTCTTGGCCTCGAGGGCACATTGCTGCCTCATGGTTAACCTGTCGTTAACCAGGACTCCCAAATCCCTCTCCATGGAGCTGCTTTTCAGCAGGTCAACCCCTACTGGTGCCTGGGGTAAGTTCTCCCTAAAGTCTTATCAAAGAAAATCCAATCAGTGCACACTTGCAGCATATTTTATAAAAATATGAAGTAACATTGGTACTACCTTAATGATGTAGGAGTGTGGATTTTTAAAAAACATTTTCTTGTCCTTTCCTTGTAGTGATTCAGCCTTATTTATAGTGCTTTTGCAACTTCCTCTGCCGCTTTTCCATCTAAAGTGATAACTTTTCCTGTAGTCTCACATGAAAGTTTTGCTAGAGTCCAGAGATTAGGGTTACTGCAATTCCATTACCTTGGAAATAGGTTGCAAAGAAAGATGCTGCACTAATCTAGCCCAGTATAGTTTTGATAAATTGTAAATATTGTATTTTATCCTGATTTCTTTTTTTCATATCTTCTAATTTCAAAAACGTTCGATAACTGTGTGCCTGAGTTCTGCAAAGAGGTCTTTAGCAATTCCCATTCCTTAGATATGTTAGACAAACATAACTACCTATATATAATCACATCCCTAAAAATATAAGAAAGTGCCTCTGTTTTGAAGTCAAATACAGGAATTCTGCCCAGCTCAAGTCTCAGACTTTTGGGCACATTACACAAGCAGTAGCTTTGAGAACACCGATTCACCACAGCGTGACCACTGCTTCGCTGGTGTCTTTGCGTTCGGTGCCTCCTGCTTCCTCTGAGAGATTGTCAGGTGAAGGTCCTTAACTGTAGAAAGAAAAATAAATTGTATTTTTAGCACCTTTTTTGCCTGCATTTTAGAAGACTCTTGCTGTTGTAAGTGTGTAAGGGGATCTTGTGCCTTCTACATCTTCTCATGCAGATCTGAATTTGTACATTCAGATTTTATGGAAAAGATGGTTTGAGAGGAAAAAGGAAAAAGTGTGTTGATGAGCACAAATGGCTTATTCATGTTTTTCCTTCAGCTGTGATTACAAAGCTTACTGTCCTAGGAGATATGCAGATTCTCCCTCTTTTTTTTTTTTTTTTTTTTTTTTGTGTGTGTGTGTGTGTGTAGGAATTCCTGTTATTTCTCTAGTGGATGCGTTTTCCAGCATTTTCCAGACTATGAAGTTTTTGCCTACGTTGGTTGCCAGTAGCATATTACCAAGATACTAACTACATGATTTTAGTTACCTCCTTGACAAATCAAACCTTGACTTTTTCTTCTTTTATTTATGAAGAAGAATCTTCAAAAATAAGTAACGGGAGAGAAATCAGAGAATTCAGGGCCTCCGTGCTCCTGAACTCGTACCATGGTGGTTACCAGTAGTGGGGCTGTCCCGCCAGGGTTTACCAGACTCCGTCCACTGAAAAGGGCAGTTTTCAAAACCCTTCCCCGTCCTCAGGGGTAGCTGAGGACATGGTGCTTGTCATTATAACAGTATCCAGAATTACCGGCTATGCGATAAAATAAAGTGTTTCCACTCAGGCCTGTTCAAATATATTGCTTCATCTGCTTGTTTCTTTTGAGACTTTCTAGACTTTCTTAAACAATGTATTGAATGAAAACATTTTTTTTTCCTCCAGGTTTCAATATTCAGCCCTCTTAAAAGTAAGAAAACACTTTTCAGTGAACTCCTTAGTAGTTGATTTTGATTGTATTTTCTTATTAGTGTCCCTGAAGCCTTACACCGTGGTCTGAGAAGAGCTTGTTACTCCCAGCAGTTAATAGATTTCTTTATTTAGGGTAAGTATACAATCTGAAACCTAAATATGCATCCTCTGTTTTGTATGTGCTGACATCTTCAAAACCTTTTGCTGATCTATAAGAAAAAGAAAGGGAGGATGTTTATGCATTAGATGCTAGTGTTTAATTTTCTTTAAAAAGAAAAAAACAAAAGCAAACATGTCTCATTGGTGCCACCTTTTAAAGCCACATTTTGTAACAGATTCCTTCCTATCAAATTAGGTGATGTTAACTTTCAGTAACACAAAAGTATTTTCTCCTGTGTCATAACAAGCTGTTTGATAAGCACGCTGTGAGCAGAACTCGTGTAGAAACATGACCTCAGCCAAAAATTATTCCATCACCTCAGTGTGATTTACGTTATCTCCATCCAGAGTTACACGTCATTAACACCAGATCATTCTGACATCCAAACTTGAGCCTTGTGTTTGCATCAGTGCCAATAGAGTGTTGTTACCTGTGGATTTGTCCAGTGCACTTATGGCCTCCACAGACCTTTCTCTGTTGGATTCATTAGTGGAACACAGGAAGAACAACAGGGAGGTTCAGATAAATGGGTAAGCCTGGATTTGCCATCCGAGGTTGGTGCTAGCTGTGTTGAGCTACATCTTGATAATGCAGTTCTTCACGAAGTCTTTTGCAATGTGCATTCACCTGGGTTTTCACAATGACAGCCAGCTTTTAATGAAAATGTTGACTCATCTAAATATATTTTATTTATTTTGTAAGATTACAAGATAAATCAAAATTAGAAGTATTAAATCACACTTTTCCTGAATGATTACTAATGATCTTTGTAAATCAGTACACTCATTTACGTATTTTAGTCACAGGCAAATTTCTGGATTAAGAGAAGCAGATGATGTTTGTGTAGAGTCTTGAATGATAATCACATTTGTTGGGTCAATGTTTTGAGCCTCTTCAAACAGATAATAACTCCTCAAGTAAAAAGTTTTGTATAAAGAACAAAATGGATTCCTCATACAAAGTAAAACCTGAGTTATCTTGGGTCAGGGCAAGGGTCTGTAAGATGTGGTGTGGATGTGCATTTGATAGTCTTTTCATTCTGTCACAGATTGCACACCAGCAGTCTCTAATGGTTGAGTGCTTTAATCCTAGCATGAATACTGAGATGACTCACTGTTTATCTAAAGTATCAAGTAACTATACCTGTATTTAGTTGTGTACTATTTTCTTATCCCTGTTTCTTTCTTCACTTTCTCAGCTGAGAAAATAACAGTGAGTTTAATTTGTTTAGAAAAATAAAAAACACTCTGGGATGTGTTCTCACCACTAGTTTCTTTAGGCTCTTGGCTTCTCTTTCCCATACCATCAAACAGAAAATACTTAACCTTAACAGGTCACAGGTTACAAGCTGGCTTAAATTACATATTAAAAAAATAGCCTTAGCTACTTTACTCCTCCACTAAGAAACTACTATTGAATGAAAACATCAGTCCTTAACCATGGATCAGCCGCCTTAACTTGCTGCTGGATCGAACTGCTGACTTGCAAAGGTTCAGAAAAGGAATCAATACTGTTTTTCCATCTGGCTGCCTTGGGAACTGTGCAAATTAAAGCTAGTTATCTGTGCTTTAAAAAAAAAAAAAAAAAGTATGTCCACACTGCTACATTTGGCAAGTGTGAGCTGCTGCTGCTGCATGTGTTGCTGTTAGGAAGGCAGCTGGCTGCATATGTTTGGTTTTAAAGCCATTGCAGGTAAGTTTGCCCGAGCACTTAGAGTAGCAAGATGTAAATAACATACAGTAATGGCATTTTTGTTTTGTTTTTCTTCTGTTTTTCCTTCTCACAAGCTTGGAAAACTACAGCCTAGCAGGTTTGAAAGGTACTGTGGTGAGCAAGGAGGTGCTACCACCTAGAAGGCTTTCTGTTTTCTGGGGTTTGCTGCCTCCTAATACATCTTAGGTGTGGGATTTTTTTGCCCCTTTCTTTTGGGCACATAATTATTTCATTTTTTTCTTTGTTTGGTCTTGTTCTTTTGTGTGCATTGTTTTGTGTGTTTGTTTTTTTTGCTGTTTTGACAGAGCAGACTTCTCAAATGTTGTGACCACTACCAGCTTCTACAGATTTCATGTATTTTTTTATCTCTAGCCTATCTAGCATATCCATAATTGATTGGGCTTCATACTTCTTTCTCTTTGCATTTTTATTTACTTGAGCAAGCTATCTGCAAGTTCTGTCAAACATTAACTCAGTATTCTGCTGCAGGAAAGCTAGAGAAGTGGCATGAGATAGAAGATATTCTAGCATACAGTCTGATTAGAAGGACTGGAAGGAATCTCTGACTCTCCAGCTCCTCTCTTTTGTTAGTTTTGGAGCTGGAGAAACGTGCAAGCAGAAGCCTAAAATTCTGTGACTGTTGCAAAAGGTAAAACAAATTTCAGGCTTCTCCTTCATGCAATCTCAGATATGCAAGTTAAATCCTATGTGCTGAGTGAGTAAAGAGTTTTCTGAATGTAGTTACTCCTTTATCCTAGCATAAAGAGTAGTTAAACAAGCAAACAAACAAAAAGAACATGCACAGATACCAGATTTGCTTTTTTTTTTCCCTCACATCCCCTTGTTTTGCTGTAAGATGTAAAGCAACAGTAGAAGTTACTGTTTCCAGAAGTACTCTACTAACTTATCACAAGAGATGATTATATTCTGAGCACATGAAGAGAAAATGAGCCTTTTAAGTTCTTCTTAACACCAGTATTTCAAAGTTATTTGAATTTGTTTATAATGAAACAGAAAATTTTGCAAATGGGGCGGTTGTAAGTACTCAAAATAACCTGAATACTTTAAAAGAATAAATGACCAATTTTTGAAGGTTAGACATGCGCACACTAACTTGCATGCTGAACTGATCAGTGTGAAAGTCGAGTGCTTGTATGCGCCTGGTTACTTACACTGCTTTCCTTCAGTTCTTCTAATTACAAATGTTTAAGCTAGTGGGTGGGATCTGGTGGGATTGTATGCGATAGTTCCACTTAGCATAGAAATTATGGCATTTAAGTGCCATAAAATGGGGCTTCTGTTATCAGACATAAAGACTATGTACAGTGCAATCAGTGTTAAACTCTTGGGAAACTTAGAAACTTTCCAGTGTTTCCCTTTGCTACGAGAGCTTTTACTGTGGTTATGCTGGTTATGTTTTGTCTACAAGGTGCTGGAATTTGCTTTGAAAATATCCATATCTGCTTTATTTGCTGATTACCTTTGAAGTCTCCTCCTTTGGAGACCCTGAATAAGACAGATTAGGGAGCAAGGAGGATTTTTTTCATTTATCTAAAGACTGCCTTATTAGAGTGCATGCTGGAGATACGTTCATGAATGCCTGCAGAAGCTGTGGTTCTGACCTTTTTCTTAATTCTTGACTGCTTGGCTTTAGACTTGTGTTTCTTGTGGTTTTGTACCTGATTGATTGTTTTAGGGACAAGGGGATTGGTGGTATTGCTATTATGCTGTTACTGACTTACTCTTCTACCTCTGGTATGTCTGGGGCTTCAAGTCTTACCAGAAAGGAAGAACAGGTCTGTATTGGGCCTGAGAAGGGTTTGGGAAGACAATGCAGTAAGCAGATCATTTGCCCCCCATCAGGATATGCATCCTGGAAGCATGTTTCCCTTCCTTTTTAGAGCACTCTGTAGCTCCCATGCTCGTGTAGGTAGGGTTATTTCTTGGTTTGGTTGATGCAGGAAAAGTATCTATTCAAATGGCGAGAAAGGAGAAGACAACAGGAGTGTGATGCATTAGGCTTGAGGGTCAGGCACTCATCTGTTCTCACCTAAATTATTTTTTCATAGCCTTGGTTAAGTGAATTGTATTTTTGCATTTCAGAAGAATTGGTTAAAATCCAGGAAGAGCTGTGGAAGCAGGGCCAGGAATCTTACCTGTGCCACCAGCTTAAGCCACTCGGTTTCCGTGCTGCTCCAGATGCAGGAATGCTGTTGTTCTGGAACATTATACCGAATAAGAGTCCTGAATATATTTTTTTCATAAAAGGGCTATTGACTTACTCCATAGTGTAATTAAGCCTCTCTTTCTAGAAAGGTTCTTCATCTGTTCTGGCAAAATGATTCTAGTTTCGTGTAAAACTGTTTTCTGGTGTAATGAGTCACAGTTAGTGATCTTAAAAGGAAGCACTTTTCAGACAGTAAATTGAGACTCCTTCCAGGATTAAAATCAGAAGTTATTTTACATCTAGTTGAAAAGTTTTAAGGCTGTCTTTAGACTTGCTAGCCTTGAAATGTTAACCAAAGCCCATGCATACAGAACTAATACCCTTCTGGGATCCATTGCGTTGAGTGTCTTCAACTCGTGTGCAAATTAGTGAGATCTGAGAGTTGCTTTGAAACTCTGAATTACCCAGCGCTTTGCCAGTGAGGACTGGAGACGTGGAGTCTCGAAGGTTTAGATCTCTGCGTCCACGCCGAGCTTGCTGGCGGCGGCGCAGCTTTTGCGTGTGCGTCTGTGCGCGGTGCTGTCTGGAGAGCCACCTCCTGTACTGGCAGTCACACCTCGGCTTCCTTTCGAGTTGTGTCTTGTGGTTCAACCTGGGTACGTTCTCACACAAGAAGATGTAAGAGAGGGGAAAACAATCTTTGAAGGATGAAAAACAGTAAGCTTTAAATAGCTTAATAGGTCTTCATTGTCATCACACAAGATCAAAGAAAGCCACAGTGCTGTACTCTCTGCTCAGAAATTGAAAGAACATTCATAATTACAGAAGTGAGCAACTCTGACTTTTTTTTTTCCTTCAAAGGGAGGTATGTTAGACTTCATTCCTTCCCTATTATGCTGCTGTTTGCCGCATAGCATTTTTTTAAAAAATACACTTGTCCTGTAATCAAAAACTTGCATTTAAAGTTTTCCCAGGCCAATTTATGTATATCTCCAGTATATATACTCAGCATCTGACAGTGTGTCACAGGTTACAGCAATGCAGTTATAGTCAAAGACACAAAATTAAAGAGGGAAGGAGAACATGCCAGTAATAACAGTGAAGATTAATAACGTGGAGGCACTGGAAGTATGCATGCTGTATGCTGAGGTTTTCCTGCCCTTCCGCTAAGGAAGATCTGGGAATGTGTCTGTACTTGGCTGTTAGCTTTCTGGCTCAAGTGCCACTCCTGGTGCCTATTTGCTTCTGTATCAAGTGCAAAAATTAATCTTCACTTGCAGAGTCCCTTTTTTGGCCTGTACGAAAATAGATTCTACTTCCCATGTCTAGTAAAGACTTACTACTATGTCTAGTTGAGATTTGCTACTGTTATTCTTCGTATTATGACTTCGGGATCTTAGATCAATTATGGTATTTATTGTCATTTTTTTGACCTGTTTGTTAGTCTACCAATGTCTCTGACTCCCTTTGCTGTTTAGAAAAAGCAATTTTAATATCATATGCAGTCTTTTGCTCAGTATGGTAGTGATCATTGATGTATTTGTTGTATGAGGCCTAGGATCCTATTTAGGTCTATTTCTAAGGCTCGCAGTGTAACTGATGAGCAGTGTGATCCCTTCTGCCCAGAGAGGTCATGGAGTCTCCTTCTCTGGAGATCTTCCAAACTCACGTGGATGCCACCCTGTGCCATGTGCTCTTGATGTCCCTGCTGGAGCAGGGGGTTGGACTAGATGATCTCTAGAGGTCCTTTCCAACCTCAACCATTCTGTGGTTCTGTGTATGTGGTTCGTGGCCGAGACTTCTGGTCAGCTGGTTAGGCAACCACGAGCCACGGCTGGGAGGTGGATTCTCATCCGCAAACGCCTGAGCTGTGCAGACGGTGCCTTCCCTTTCCATAGCTCATTGTGCATCTCAACTGCTGGGTTGAAGAAGGAAGAGTTAGTGAAGCAGCCATGTGGAAGGGCAGGGAAGAGGAAAAGAAGTGGGCTGGAAAGACAAGAGGGCATGGAGGAGATTCGCATAGTGTGAGGTAATTGCTGAAATACGTTGTGGAAGAGGAGGGGAGAGAAAACGTTACAGAACAGCAGGAGGTTTCTATCAGGATGTAAGTGTATTGGATTGGTGTATGTGTGAGGGGAAGCATATTTCATGGTGATGACGTAAAGTCTTCAGAATGACCTGTCATTTGAATTTGGCATTTTTGTGTTCTTGTAAATGCTAAGGAATAATCCTAACACCTGTGTTCTCCCACATCTGGTTGTGCTGGCAAAGTGTACGTGCTCAAAGCAGTTAAACTCCTCCAGGCGCCGCTTCAGATATTTCTTCACTGCATTTGCTGGAAGTGTCCATCAATGGTAGGATGAAATGGGCCTTACTGACAGCTTAACCACTTCTCATCTTGTTCTTGGAGGTAGTCATGACAGGTTGATTGTGTTAATTTTGGTCAGTTGGGCCTTGATGAAGATATTGCCAACATGTCAGCAGATGCAAGAAGACAGAAATTCCTTTTAGAACATGTGGACTTTTTTTTTTTTCCCAGGAGTACATCATATGCATACTATGAAAATATTCTGTAGCAGTCAATCTTAGTGTCATCTTCCAGAAACTCTTTGTATGACATAAATACTGGGGCTTCTCTCCCTGTTATTAAGCACCGAGAGGAACGTTGTCACCGAGATCATGGTAAGCCCAAGGAATTTCCATGTTCCGTAACATACACTCGAATGTTTAACTTGGCGCCATCCTTACAGCCCAGCGTTTCTAACCTCGTAAGAAAAGTTCAAATGATGCATTAAGCTTATGTTTTCTTCTGTCTCTCCCTCCATGAATGATGGTGGGTCCTCTGATTTTTCTACCAAGATGCAGACTTGTCAAAATCCATCAAGTACTTGCTCCCTCCTTTTTTTGAGCTGTATAAATATGAAAAGCGCATCATATCACTCTTTTAGATTTTTCTCTTTTTATTAACAGTGCATACCTGTGCAGTGGTTTAGCTCACTTTCTTCCAAAAGCTTAATGAATGCATCACGCCAAGTAAAATATTCATTAGGGTAATTGGTTCCGCTCTCAAGGCTACCGCTTGGAAATGTACACACTGCTGCCCTTAGAAATGCAGCGTGTTGATTCACCAGCCCTTTTACTCAACCCATTTTCATTCCATATGTTTACTGCCATTATGCAAAATCTGATTAAGTAACTGTGGTAGCTGTTTCCTAGTAATATTTTGTATCTGAAGTCAAAAGTTGTGTTATCTGGAGTGAAATCTATTTATTTGTAAAGAACATAAGTTTTTTTTTGTTGTTGTTTTGTAACCATTAGCTATATATGTATGTTACAAAAGCTATTCGGAGATTTAGCCCTACATAACTTGCCACAGGGCTGCAAGTGTCAGAGCCCCTCTAAGGGGCGGTTTCCTGCCCCAGCCCATCATCAGAATCGCCCGAAGAGCAGGTGTCTGTCCCTGGAAGTGCCAGCGTTGCAGGTGTTGATGGAGATGCGTCCTCGCTGAGGACCCAAATCATGGCCCAGTCTCCAAAGTGGCAGCGCCCAGCAGGCACAGCTGCCGGCGCTGCACTGAAACAACCTGCAGGGATCCCGCAGGGGCAGCCAGCCCTTGACGGGGACATCACACGAGGAGACCCACGTATGGGCAGAGTGAGAGTTCTTGGTCAATTTGGGACCTATTCTTCACGTCTTGGTGATCGGTGAAGGTTTCCTCCTGGTTTGGATTAAAACAGTGCCTTCTCCTCTTTTTTCTTCTCCCCCCCCCCCCCCCCCCTTTTTTTTTTGTTTGTTTGTTTTAGTTTCTTAATGCTATCTGAGCCTTTCCAAGAGCCGGATGAGAAGACTGGGAATCAAGGCCATTGGAGGCCTACTGCTGGCAGGGAGTGACTGTGAGCAATTTTCACGGCAGATTAAAAAAGCTGTGACGGCCATTTGCATATTATCAATAAATACATTTTTTTGCACTGTTACCATATGAAAGCCTTGTTGCGTTAGCAGCATTTTATGTAGTAGCAAACTATTTTTACTACTGAAGTAAGTATGATGCACAAAAATATTTATAAGCCTTTGGTACCACATGCTTGAACTATCCCTGATATTGTATGGTGCTAGTGATAAGAAAGCAGAGAATTAGGGAAAACACTGACGTAGGCACGTAGGAACTCAACTGTATTGCCATGGGGTTCAGAGGCTTGCTCATGTGTTGCTTTGGATGCTTTTTTCTTTCTACGTAGTAGAATGCATTAGTTACAACTGTTGGATTTCATGAAGCAGCTGCTTAGCCTTTAGAAAAATCAGTCATATGTTTGACCTAACACCTCCCCACCTCTGAAACCTTTCTGACCTCTGTAGGGCTTTAGGTGGCTGCGTAAACTATACAGCACTGTAAACTTCAGACAATTAATTTATTTGCGCTAATCAAAGAGATTAATTGAAATATACCTTCAAGGAATATTAAACTTCAGGTGTCAGTATCTTTTTCTCATTATTAAGCTCCTGCTGCTCTGTAGCCTGAATTAATTTGGAAGCTGTCAGCATATGGTATGACGTGTGACGGTCTTATAGATCATATAGATCCACAAAATTAGAAAGTCTCGGTATGTGTTTAAGATTCACTTCCCATGCTTCTCAGAAGTATCTGTTCATGAAAAGCATGTTCCAAGTGAATTTTGTTGTTTTGCGTAATGGCACAAATTTCCTTGGCCTGCCACCATCGCCTCAGGAAAGCCGAGTTAAATATGAAGTACCCGTGCACAAGGAAGCCCCGCGGTCACGCGTGTGTCTGCCCACGTGTACGTTTCAAGGCCGGAGGTGAGGTTGCCCTGCGTTTAGGTACCTCCTTGATCTGAGGTCTAACTGTGAAGCGTGGCAAGTGAATCAGCCGGAGGTGCAAAGCCCGTATTGTGCAGCTAACGCGCCTACTCGAAACAAAATGAGCTGCTGCCTTAGTCTCATGCTAATAGATCCGGCCCACGACAAGTGGTCGGAATTTGAAAGCGGGCTCCTAAACGCCTCTTTTTTTTCCCAGAGATGGAGCCGACGCCGTTTTTCCCACCGCTGCAATTCCGCTGGAATCCCATCCCTCCGCAGCCCAGTGGAGAACCCCCGCTCCCCGCACACACACACACATGCACGCAGAGCACAGAGCTCTGCGTGCGGCCGCAGCGCTTCCCCGGCGCTCGGCGTGGGCAGGGCCGCGCGGCGCCGAGGCGAGCGGCCGGCCGCGCGGCGGAGCGGCAGCCGCAGGGAGCATGTGCCGGCGCCGGCGCCGCTCTTATTGGCGGGCGCCGTTGCTGCCTGCCTGCCCGCGCGCCCGCCGCCTCTCCCCAGGAGCCTCGGTGCTGCATCACGGCGCAGATAACGGAGGTGCCGCGCGCGCCGCGCCACGGCGGACGGAGGTGCGCGGGCAGCAGAGCCCGCCGCCGCAGCGCGCTCGTCTTTGTTGTGAGGCGCCCGGCGCTCGCGGGCTCGGCGGAGGAGTTTCACTTGGCGGTAATGACTTGCGGGTCTTTATCTCTCCGGTAAAGCACAGCCGTGCATGAAAGGAACGCCGTTAAATCGCGCCGTCTGCCTAATGGGATCCTGCTCTCGGTAGCATCGTGCGGGCTCTGGTGGGAGAGCCACCAGGTTATAAAACATAGCGTTGCAGAGTGGATTTAGTAGGAGAATAGAGAATATTTATACCGGAATACTGCTTTCTTTTGAAAGCTTGAGCCCTGTGCATGTGAGTAATTATACTGATTGCCTTTTGTAATGCTAATGGAAATATTTCTTTTCTCGAGATGTTTTCTGCAGAACAATTGAATTAGAGCATTTATGACTGTTGGTGCATGAGGATGGATTTCTAAACAGAGATTAGTTTAAAGAATAATTTTGTGAAGTGTTCTGTAATTTGATCAGAGCTATAACCATCTTGATGGTTCTTTTGCAAAAGAGGAATGAGGAGTAATATGCTATTGTTCTTCCAACAGAGATGCTGTAGCCTTCATGTTTGGGTGGATTCTTTGTTTCATCCACTGGGTTTTATACTAAGTAGCTCTTAGAATAAAACTAAAGCCACCCTGGCTCAGTGACTGCAGTATATGCTTTGCTTGCACGCACAAATATAAATAGCTATATCTGCATTGTTTTTGAAGGCCAAATTTTGGCCTAAAGCCTTGTTTATTGTCAGAATTGCCTTCATCAGTAGAATGAAACAAGATTCATGTGCCAGCCTCCTCATCCGCGAGTCTGAGACTGTTACGGTGTTTATCAGAACATCAGAACTCATTTAAGTTGTTATACTTTACCTACACATCGATTGATCCCAACTTTTCCTCAAGAAAAAACACATACGTAATAAGCACCTTTTGCAGCAAAAGCTGTTCAAAATAGAAGGAAACGAGCATGAAGTGCAAACAAGCCTCTTAATGTAGTCATGCTTCTGGGTATCGAGGCTGCCTTCAAAGTTAATGCCCTTCAGAGCCCATGCAAACTTGTGCATTGAGTCACCAGTCGTGGAGCTGGCTGGCTGCCACCATGCGTCGAGGTACGAGGAGTTCGTCTCCGCCGGCCTCAGCAAGGGGTTGGGAATGACAGCGGTTTTGGTGCGAGTCATCACCCTTCCCTCTCTACCTAGTCTTGAAGACGTGATTCCTACTGTATAAAATGGAGCGAAATCAAATTGTTCGCTTGTAAACTCTTTGTGAACCTTTGCTCCCTTTGGAGAAGCAGCCCTTGGAAGTGGGGGTTTATTTGGCAGGTAACTTTAAATGGCTGTGGGTACTATAGTTATGCACGCTTTATCTGTGATGTTTTCCAAAGGGAAAATATGTGTGGGGTGTGTGTGTGTGTGTTTATAGCTCCCCACTGGGTGTTTCTTGGTATATACCACTTTCCTTGAATTTTTGCTACTGAATTTTTACTACTGAATAGGCTACCTTACTGTTTGTATTCACCTGTGTTTTATTTCCAATTTGTGTCCTTTAATAGAGACTTGGAAAATTACTTTTTTGCATAGCAACAGTTAAGTCTGGACAGGGGAAGATTCAGGATGTTAGGGCTTGTTGTTCTTGCAGTATTGCATATTCCTTCTTACTGCAAAATACCAAAAAGAAAGAAAGAAAAAAAAAAGTTTTAAACAGGCTTTGAGCTAATTGGTGCCCTATGCCTTTTTTAAGAGAGGCTTTCCTGAAATAATTCATCTAGATCTTTGTGACCTTTGCAGCAGAAACCTGTGAAGGAGTAAAAATGATGTTAGTTAGAGAAATAGGAATAAAATCCCCAGCTGAATTATACGTTCACCATATCTAGTTTATTTTTCTTCAAGAAGAGAGACTGATATATCTTGTTCATTTAGTGTTTCATGCATTAATCTGTCATTAATTCTGTGTAAAATAAAGCACAGCTATAAAATGCTGTAAAATATCATATTGTTAGTGCTGGAAACAGATAATTGCATCAACCAGTAGAACTGAAACACTGTACCACTAGTTTCTGAGGTATGGACCTCTTTACCTCCAAAAAGAGCTGTAATGATCTATGTAAACATCACCAGAAAAAAATGACAGTCATGAAATTAGCACAAGAAAGATGATTTTTAACCTTCAATTCTTTAACAACAAGGAATAAACTACATTGTTATTGCTTTGCTTTTCAGCATAACCTCATTTTTCTTTCGGGTAAACAAAGAAAACAAATTGATGCAACAGTTGATATAGTTGGCTCTCTAAAAAAAGTTGTGTTTGCCACTATCTGCATATTTTAACCAGACCATTGCTGCAGGAAATCTTCAGATTGTCAACGAGATCTTAAATTAAGCTTTTGCTAGTGAATTTCTTAACTTAAAAGCTTTGAGTTGCTCTTTGCAAGGAGATACGTGCATTACACATCTGCTGTGTTTTTGCCTCTGTGCGCTGTTCTTATTTCTGATAGATTATGTAGCTAAACCTCAAAAATCTTCATTATGTAAAACGGAAACTTTCCACACAAGAATGTAGTGTATGCAGACATATGCGTGATAAGGACACAGCGGTAGTTATAAATATCAGTGCCTCCACTGTTACAGTGCTTCATATATATTTGCTTAAGAATCACTTCCACCATCTAGTATGAAAATGTGTTTGTGTAGCAATGAATGGTTTTTAGCATTTTCAATGTCATACTAGTAATATCATAATCCAATGGCATTATAAATATCCTTTCAAGAGTAGTGTTTTCAGAATCATTGGCTTTGGCTGCTAGCTGGAGATGGATATATGCAGTAATCTGAGTACCACTAATAAACAGTGTTACGCTAGCTCTGGTTTATTAAAGTATTATGTCTTTTTACTGTTACATGTGTAAATGAATTTTGCATTACATAAAATCATACCAAATCTAAAGGGGAAAGATTATACCTAAGGTTAATGCATTTTTTTGTAGTCTGTTACCAATGAAAGAGATGCTCCAGAAAAACAGACCTAGGGATTTGAAGTGTTTATTTTGCAGGATTTGCGCTTACATTCCATATGGTTTTTAAGGTCAAGTAGCAGTAAGTGATATATACGTGCCTGTGTTTCTAGGTTTACGTTAAAATGGGAAGTGTCCTAAAGCACCCTTGTCCTTTTCTTGTTTTGGAATCAATTGTGATTACTGCTTTCGTGATGTAAGATCAGTCTTTATAAATAGTAGAGGTATTTATGGCTATCGTTCCGCATGTGAATATGCGTGAGTCTAAGTACGCATAGGCCCACGGAGCACCGCTGAGTACGGAGCGGGGTTCCTTCACATTCCCTGTGTGAACCGTGGGTCTGTCCCACGTCGCGTAGGAGCTGCTGAGGACTCGGCTCCCATCTCCAGCGTGGCCCCAGCTGGCCCAGACGCTCTCGTGAGAAGGACGCGGGCTGCAGTCTCAGCAGCCTGGAGACGTGAGCAGGGCCTCGCGCTGGGGCCGTCTGCGCTTCCCTCGCCACAGGTCTCGCTCAGCTGCCACAATTTATTTAGTAGGCTAACTATATGAAGTCGGAAACTTAAGCAGAGGATGAAATATGCATTGCTCTCGGCATCTGCGTGACAAACGTTTGCAATATATAGAGGAGGATTGGGCTTTATTGAGCAGGAGAATGAAAGCAGCAGTGCCGCTTTCTTTGGTTCTTGCAGTGCAGGATTTTCCCTCAGTTGTTTACTTCTACATGAAAAATTAAAACATCCCTTTTAGATTTACTCTGCTGTAGTTAACAACATTTTTTTAAAAATATATTATAGAAGGTATTAAAACAGACTTGGTGTGGTGTATTTAATGTAGAATATACCTGGCAAATAGTAATCCTCGCTGCTGTTTTCTCAGAATAATGAAGCAACAGGTTTCCTCGTGGTTTTTCATATACCTGCTTCAGCCAGCTGTAGGCACAAACACTTTCTTCTGGTCTTTCTCTAAAGCAGGTGAAGTTTTCAACCCAGATCTTTGCTTTATAGATGAATAATTTAATGAATACGAGCATAAACATGTATTGTCATTTCATGGCAGAGCAGATATTATTGTCTTTTATGCCCCACTGTGCAGCTGTGTCTGAGTTATATTAGTTTATTAATTGAAAGAGCGTTATTTATACTGGCAGTGATTATGACCATCCATTTCATTGGTTGTATAACTGGGTTTTCTAGGGTGGTTTTGCTGCATCCATTCGTGCCTTCCAAGTATGAATGTGTGCACATTCAGCAAAGAAGCATATTAAATTCTTGTTGCTTTAAAGTAACTTGATCATTTTGGAATTTAGGAGACTAGCCCAAACACAAGACCACTCTGCTTCTTGATTAGCAAGTCTGTTGAAACTCATTCTGTAGTGAAGTCCTATAACGTGGCCCATGATTTGTATGGGTAATTACTGGCATTTAATGGCAGAGAAGTTCAAAGACCCAGATTTGCACAGGTATCAATGTTTTCAGAAGCCTGGGAATATTCAGCAGCTCCTGTATCTGTTCAGGGTCCACAGCTATGATCAATGTTAAGGCCTTGGAGCTGTGTTTGTTGGCGATGATTTAAAAGGAGGGTGGTTAATATGATCAGGCATGTTGGCCTGCAATGGAAACACGTAACATGATGAAAAGCATTTCCTCCCTGCATCATCCAAGCTGGGATAGGGGAAAACACAGCCCATAGAGATGGGGCATCTGTGGGCTTGTGCAGCAGCCTGTGCTTGGGAGCCATGGCAGCCGAAGCACCAGCACAAATGATGGGCAGAGGGTGCGACTGCCCTTGCCCGTACAGGCGCTCGCGGTAGGGACTTCCTGGGGCGAGGACGATTCCTGCATGATGTTTCAGTGTCGTGATGGGCAGTGGGTATTTTGGGCACTGCAGTCATCCGGAAGTGAGAGTGCAGTTTTGTTTCTACCGTGACGTTGCGAGAGTCTAATCAAAGGTGCATGAGGGACTGGGTAAATGATAGGCTCTTTTCTTCCAGTACCGCTGTCTCCTGTTATATACTGTTCTATATATATAATCCTAGTGCAGTCCCTGTTTTCACCACAACCGTATTTTGCATTAGTGTGTTGTGGAGTGCAAAGCCTGTCGTTTTGGCCCTTAGCTGTTGATGGGGAAAGGAGTCCCCAGGGACTGGGTGAAGGCTGGGAGAGTCTGCACATCAGGAGCAGCACCTTGACATAGGCAATACCATTGTCCTTCAGTATTTGGTGCACTTTTTTTTTTTCCACAATGCTTTTCTTCCTGCCCTGCTGCCACCTCCATTCTAAATTTATCTGTCTGCCCCATTTTTCCATTCAAATCTATTGTCTCTTCTTATTCACGTCCTCCAGTCAGTCTCTCCCCGCCTTTCAGCTTATATCTGCCATTCAGCCATGTGCCTTTCATGTCTCAGAGCCATCTCTCCCCTGGCGGGGAGTGAAGGGGAAAACATCACAAAATACCTCCCTGGTCAGAGGGGCCAAGGATGGTGTGCAGGTGAGGAGCTAGGTCTCTTACCAAAGAGGCTCATTTTGGAGCACGATGACCTTGGTTGCTGCTTGGAAAGCTCATTCTGGCAAATATAAATCTTACCCCTGACCTTTCAGATTCTGACATATCTACTTTCCTTCTCTCACCCCGTTACCTCTTTACGGAAAGCAAGCTTCTCTGTTCATCTTCCTGCCACCCTCCTGTCATCTCGAGATCAAGGCTTTCCACAGTGATTAATGAGTTTTTCTGCTGCTTTCTGAAAACAGGGCTGCTTTTAATAACGTCCCCATGTGAGTACCCCAGATCAGCAGGGCTTCTGTAAAATCTTGACCTGCGTAGCTACTTGTACCACTCCTGCTCTCCATGGGGTTCTTTGGCTGCAGCGGCAGGATCCTGACCTGAATCTTGACAGCTTCGCTGCTGCCTACGGGGCTTCGAACCGCGTGGGTGCTTCCTGGCTTGGAGTCTTGTTAATTTTGCTTTTTCTGCCTGCTGCTTGGCAAATTTGCTGCACTGGTTGCCTAAGGATCCTGCTTGAGGCTGACAGCTCTGACTCGGTGCTGGGAGGAGGTTTGCAGAGAACCGTCATTAAATCCTCGCAGAGCAACAGCCAAGCAGGTCGTACCCCATTCCATGCAAAGGTACAGAGGATTTGGGATCCATATCTGTAGCGGGGCTAGCTTTTCCTGTGGGGTATGTAAGAATACTACTACTACTTCAAGAAGCTTCCTAAGCTCAGATTGGTGCTTCCCTCACTTCCAAGAAATATATGCATTTTCTTCGATTATAGCTGCTTCTGTGGAACCCCAAACTAAAAGCATTAGGATCCTATATAGAGGATTTTTTTTTTTCTTTCAAAATTTGACAGTCATGACCAAGTAGGTCTTTCATCTGCTTATCCCTGTCAATCTGTAGCAATATGTATACATATCTCTACCTACTGGATAAATGAAACTAATGCTAGGGCAAACTAAACTAGTTTTGGGGCAATTTGAGATAGAAAAGAGTTGCTTGAGGAGGAGATTGCCTTTGTTTTACTTGAATATATGAGTTGCACTTCACACAAGCCATTCCTCTTTTCTTTGCTTAATGTTGCCACTGTCATATTTTCCCTTTAAAAGTTTCTTACAGCCTCTGAGAACAGCCCCAAAAGTGCAGGTTACCTTGCAAAGAGTTGAGTGAGAAGGACGGCTACCTCTACCAAGCAAAAAATGTATTGGTTTGTCATTAATTTATTCTTGGAATTAATACAGATAATAGACAAAGTCTGCACAGGCATGACTGCCATGCAAGAAAGCTTAACAGAAGCTTTATTTCTTCTTAGATGCTTTCTGTTTGGCACTTACATAGAACTACATTGTCGTAATGGACCGTGCTAAGTCTAAGCGGGTGCATGGTGTGCAGGAAGAGAGACAGACAAGGAGGACCCTCAGCCAGCCTCAAATCCCTAGTTCCAAAGTAATCAGTAAACATGGAAAAACTCTCTCAACTTGAGAGCACTCTACAGAAACTTAGTATTTATACAACTACATTTTGAAGGTTAATTAGCTCTCTCTAATGGCATTCAGTCCTGTTTCTACAGTGTATGGTAGTTGTGTAGACTTGTTGAAAAGTCCCTTGCTGGAAATGGGAAAGCTGAATGAGCCTGGCTACTGAAGCTACATTAAGTCAAAAGTCATTAAGACTTACGAAAGTGAAACACCAGGTGACCCTCAGGGCCAGTGCTGGAGGAAGCTAAGAGCATTCTTTGTAGCATGAAATGGATATTTTGTGGGAAAAGGTGATACTTGCAGAGCTCTTCATCCTTAAAAAAAAAAAAAAAAAAAAAAAAATCCTTATAACACCAGCATGGTTTCAGTTTCCTTGTCAGTCCCCATTCCAGCTACTTTTTCCCTTGTTCATATTGTCATTGTTATACAGTGTTTGGGTTTGAAGCGGCTGTCTTGTTCTACATTGTGACCAAGTTAAGTGACAAAGTGTGCAGACCTTAGGTTTACATTTGATGTTCTAGAAACACTGTTTGTGTTCCTGTGACCATTTGAAATTTACTATTTGAACGCAGGGCTCCAGAGCAGCAAATGTGTATTTGTCGCGTAGGCAAGCAAAGTGTGGTGTTTATCCTTTCCTACCTGTTTGCAGGTTAAAAAATTATGTCTTAAAAGTGTTACTTAGACAAGGTGCTTCTTGCATTGAAGACACTTGAAAAAATTTGCAAAAAAATGTTTTGTAGATGAAAGAAACCAATGTCTATTTGTAAGGACTTGTCTAGTTCCATGCTTAACACATCAGCCTCAGTCAGAGGCACTAAAGTCTTGAACTCTTTTCTACTGAGTTGAAAAAAAAAATAGGTAAATCCTTAAATCCTTCTGTCATGGTAGAGTCTCTTGCTTTTTGTTTTTGGTTAGCAGATAGGCCTTTTACTTAGTTCACTTTCTCTGGTCGTCTACTCAGTTATCTTTTAAAAACTGCCCTAATCAGTGCTAGTTACGAAGTTGCATCTTGCCCTGCATGTATGTTTTAAAACCATTCTTTCCTTTGTACTCCAGCTGCTTCTGTTCCCAAAGTGCGTAGTGCCCGGGAGTGCTGTGAATGTCAATTTGGAGGTCCATGTGGCTGTCTGTATGAGGTGGAAAGTACTGTTCCACACTTTAAAGTGTAAAACTTGCATTTCCTGTTCATTTTATTTCCAGAAATGTTGAAAACACGTGATACAAAATTCTTCAGAAGTGGGACTTCCTCTCAAATCAAGCTGTGCAAATCAGAGATGTGCTCTGGCAGCACTGAGCTGTCACCAGAGTGACAGCTGCGTTCTTGTGTGATTCTGCGTTTCCAATCTCCTCTCTTTCCAAAGGAGAGACAAAAGTAGCAGAAAGGGTTCACGTTGAGCTACTAGGGGTGTTTATGTGGTGTGTATGGAAGCACTTGCTGGCTTTTAGGATGTGTTCTTCCTCAAACCCATCGAGACCAAGAAGAGTATTGTTAAAATAATAATCACAGGCAGCACAAAGGCAGGTATGCACTAGATGCTTTTTGGGGAATGACACTTATCTAAAAATGTGACTTTCTTAGTACGTAACAAAGGCAGCAAAAGCCCTAAAACAGCCTTAGTGCTCAGTTTCTTTTGGACAGAAATACAGACCAAACCACTGCTGTTTATCTTGTGTCGCTGCATCAGCAGCCTTGCTCTATTATGCAAAAGTTGGGAAGTTCCATATATTTTCTGAGGAGAGAAATCTAGTTGCAGTGATCCTGATGGGCTCCCTGTCTGCAGTTTGTATTCCGAATGAGGTTATATTTATCGTCTTTAAAAAACGGGTTGCTAATGCTGAGAAACAGGCTGATGGGGTTATTTCTAGCACTGATTTATTTCCCTTTTATTGCACTTATGGGAGGAATCAGATGGCACAGTTAGCAATGCAGAACTGATATAGCCTCAAAAAAAAAAGATATTTTTCCCTCTCTCAAAAAGCAAAATGATGATATGTGTAGTTCTGTTTCAGTCCCTGTTTTAACTACTGTGATACTGTGATTTTAGCACAATTTCAGAGTCCAAAGAGATTTCTTTAAATCTGTATTTCACATGAGTTGTCACACCAAGTGTTTTGTAGTTACTCTCACTTGAAAACAAGTCCCTAAATAATCTGGATAGCAGTTGAAAATGGTCAAGTTGCCTCTGATATATGGTTGTATAGCATCCTGTTTCTATTCAAGTCTGATTTTTGACTGTATATGTTTTATGTGCATAAAAACAAGGCTCATTTTAAGAAATCTCTTCCATATTGGCCTCTAAACAACTGGAATCTTCTGTTTGTTTTCAGGGTCTTCTAAACTGCTGAAGTGTCCTAATACTTCTTACCAATAAAGGTCACCTTCCCATATAGCCAGTGCAACTGCTATTACATTAGCCTATGGGGAGCCTTATTTCTTAAGTAGCCTTTATAATCCTTTCAGGCAAAGTAGCTCTTACATTGGAGATACTGGAGCTTTGCAATATTTCCCTGTGGTAAAAATTCTGCAACCTACTTGAATTGGGAAATATATTTCTCTTTCTGCCTTAAGCCAATTAAATTTTTAAAATAGTAATGAAAAATGAATACCTTAGGAGAAATAGGATTGACAGGAGTTATCAAAGGCAGAATTGATAGAATAAAAAATGATCAGTACTTCCTATACCTATTTTATTTATCTCCAAGTCCTTGAACCAGATTATATGTTTGTATCTTGAAGATTCTTATAGCAGAACATGTTAAGATACACCCTCCGCTATCTATTCACTTTGTGAAATTTTCCATCTGCGGATCTTGCTTCTCTAGTGAAATGCAGCGATTTTCTAGCTTGGATGAAAGCAATCTTGCCCCACTTGCATCAATTTTGAATGTTGCTTGAAAGATTTTTCCCAGGCTCATGGCTTTGATCATATCATCCCTCTTTGCATCTTTTCGTTGGTTACTTTTTTTTTTGTTATATCCAGTACTAGAGCTCTTGATAAGATATCATAGCAGTACCTATCATCCCTAGTTTATTATCAGAACTTTGATTTCCTGTCCTCATAATGCCATAAGTCACCTTGTCATTTTGCTTTCAGATGGTTAGCTTTTTGGGGGACTTTGTCTTACATTCTTTCCACCTGGGACAAGCTAATACTGGTAAATCAGTTCAGAATGCTCCGCTGTGTCGTGGCCTTTTAATTTACCCTGTGTCTCTGAACTTGTTTTTACAAAATGGATATTAGTAACTTCTCAATTAGATGACAGCAGTGACTATTGGAGCTTAGATAGCCTTGAAGCATTGCCGTTGCAAGCCTTGTGTCGTAACAGAAGGAAAGCTGACTTGCTTCAGGAGCCAGAAATTAGAATAACAATTACCATGTTGTTTCACTGAGCATGTACTTTTCTTCATGTATGAAACAGGAATGATGTTGGTCAAACCCACACTGCAGTGGTTGGGTTCCACTAAGTAACCTTTATTTGACACCAGTCTGGAAAGTCAGTTTTTGTAGTGTGGTGGTGATTGCTTAAGTGGGTGCCTGAGAGTCGTAAGACCTGTTTTGTTGGCCGTATTATTCACAACTGTGCTACCTTCACTGTCTTCTAGTGAAGATGGTTGGAGATGCTGCTGGACAGTCACAAAATTGATATATGTAAAAGAAAAAGCAGCTTATTTCAGTGTTTACTTCATAAAACACTTGGAATGCATTGCTAGTAAATCGTAAGAAATTAGAAACTTTGGAAATTCTCCCTGGAATTTGCTCTCCTTGGAAAGCTGTTTCTGAATCTAATTGCCCTAGTGGTTAGAAACCTCCCGGTTTCCAGCATGAAGTCTTACTTTTCCTTAGCATGTTATGTTATATTGATAATTGAAAACTTGTTGCAATACAGCTGTCTTCTTTTTTCTTTCCTCTTTTTTGTGTATACTTTGCTGTGGACTGAAGCATCTGCCACACAGAGAATACAGAGATGCGCCTTCCATGTATCATCTTTCAGAGTAAGTAAGTAAGAGGCAGCTCGTGGCAGGACAGTGGGAGAATCCTTGTTCCGTGCGAAGACATTCGATGTTTACGTGTGTAGAGGCGGTATTGGAAAGCTGAAATTGTTGGGNACACAGAGAATACAGAGATGCGCCTTCCGTGCATCATCTTTCAGAGTAAGTTTAAATTAGGGGCAGAGAGGCAGCTCGTGGCAGAACAGTGGGAGAATCCTTGTTCCGTGTGAAGACATTCGATGTTTACGTGTGTAG
>VWPW01032698.1:2438-22827 GCA_013389825.1 Crypturellus undulatus | reverse complement strand
TTTTTTTTTTTTTTAATATATATAACTGAAAACAAGTCACAGGAAAAGTCAGATATACATAAAATTTTGAAAAGGTCAAATGATTTCAGATATTTCTCTCTTAAATAAAGTTCTAAAAAAAAAGAAAAAAAAAGTCCTACATATTTTTCCCATATCCTTTTAGTGTTTTTACAAAGAATTTCTTCTTTGATCCCACATGACCCATCTCAAGATATTTACAATATTCACAGTCTGCTACAAAGGATCAGTAGATTTATTACCAAGTCAAACATTCCATAATCTAGACAAGCTACCTTCACTATGTCAACTTAAAAAATAGTAATAATAATAATAATAATAATAATAAAACAAAGGGAAGAGAAAGTAAAATATAATTTTAAAATTGGTATTTAATTTTGAAATCTAAAGTGTAACTTAATGTTTTAAAGAGTAAAATTATGATCAACTTCCTCACATAAATAAAACCATTTGACCTTGAATCGTCAAATTATCATTTCTTCATCTGTCCCTCCCTGCCTCCATTTTCGATCAGGCCATTTCCACTTATCACAGACAATAAAAAAACCAATAGTCCACACAAAAAGCAGTTCCTCATCACAAAAGCCCTCAGAATTGATGACTTCTCTCCAAGACACCAAAACACTTTAAAGTCAATCACACAGGCACTGTCTGCCCTAACAAGGGGAGCAGCTACAATCTGATCCATTTTTATGCTAGGAAGTTCTGGCTCTCAAGATACTGTTAGAGGCTCCCCTCTTTAGTGGGTACCCTTCCAAAGCACTTTTGTGGGGAACTTTCTGCTTGAAGAAAGGTGATTTTCTTATTTATTCCCCTTTTTGCTGTTCTTGAAAGTTCCAAAGCAATGAGATGTCCCAGACAAAAATACTGATTTCAAAATGTGTAAAGACTGTGTGGATGTTCTAGATGATTTAGGGCAAGGATGGAAAGGCATAAGGCCTGCAAACTCGTCAATACTACCAAGAAACGACAACTGTTCGTGACTCCTTGGTCCTGCAGAGATCCCCTAATTTGAGGTCACCTCTTCTGAGGAAGAGGGCACTTATTCCCCAGGTTAATTCTGTCCTGCAGACCAAGGACTTGGAAGTTCTTTTCGCTGTACTGTCTAGTAGGGTAGGAGAGCTGGGAGCCAAAAGTTCACTTTCCACCCAGAATTATGTTTCTGGTACAGAAAAGTTCTAGTTCTTGCTAGCTCACTACTGTTGTCATCAATATATGTCAGTGCACAAATACTCCATGTAGTGTTAAGAGGTACAATTCTGGCTTTTGCAAAAACTCCCTGTTTCCATCAGGGAAAATGATGGTTAAAGAGAGACTGTGGTTCTTGCCACATCATAATCAGCCATTGGAAAACAGGATTAAAATGAAAACTGACAAGGGTTGACAGAGAATGGGAAAAGAAGCATCTCCTTCATGTAGAAAAACTAAGTCATTGCTTACAAAATTTTAGAAAGAGTCAGACACTGATTTGCCATCCAAGCTAAAGATTACAAGAAATTCTGTTACAGAAAAAAAAAAAGACAAAAATAGAACAAGGCTGGACTGCCATATGAGTAAACTGGGAGGTTCATGGCTCAGGCTTGTAAATGTAAACCCAAAATTTAACGAGCTATGAAATATAACAATAATGTTCAAGAGTCATTACTAATAGCCCTGAATTGGCACTTCAGTCTGCAGACCAGACTCATTCGATGTCTGCACAGGTTTAGTACCAAAATATCTCTATAAAAAGCCTTCGACCAGTCTTAAAAGAAAGAAAAGTGTCAGAAGGTAGAAAACTAGAAATATGTACAGATTCTTTTCATTTAATTAAAATAAAAAAGCAGCTTCTGGAGCCAATGTTTCAGACTAGTGTAAGAACCTGCCCTGGGCGGCCTCAAGGTCCAGGCAGTGAGGACGAGTGTCAAGGAGCAGCCCTGCATTTCTCGCTCCAGAAGGAGCTCAAAGGCATTGAAGACATGGGAAGCCTGGACTCCAGAGTGACACAAGGGAAGGATCACTGGTGGATTCGCACAGCAGCACTATGACCCTTGCCAGGATGATCTCTTCCATTCAAAAGATCAAGTTTTAACCAAGTGTTGGATTTTCTACAGAGGAAAGAATAGAGTACGTGGGTGGAACACACACACTCTCAGCTGGGGATGAAGCCCCCATGTACTGTTGTCTGTAGAAGATCCCACCGTGAAAATAAGGGTAACTTGTGTAAGTAACTAGAACATTCTTCTATCCCACTTTTGAACAAGATGATAAGAAGAGTCTTACGCTGAATGGCGTGGAAGAAGGTCAGAGGATGATGAGTTACAGAAGAAAGTGGGCTACTGGTCAGAACTGAAAAACACAGCAACCCGATGGAGTCGGGTGCCCTTGGCAAGGCCAAGTGCAGCTCTGGGGCCATCTAGCAAGACAGAAGGTTATTTTGTTGCCTCTACAAAAAGACTCAGAAGTTAGGTACAAAGGCTAGCTATGAAGTTTGTGTTTCACAGCACTTGCTTCAAGT
Source organism: Crypturellus undulatus (assembly GCA_013389825.1). Taxonomy (NCBI): domain Eukaryota; kingdom Metazoa; phylum Chordata; class Aves; order Tinamiformes; family Tinamidae; genus Crypturellus; species Crypturellus undulatus. The sequence continues at coordinate 20,312 of VWPW01032698.1, read as the reverse complement.
ACTTACTGAGCAGGGTGTTGAGAAACTGTGGCTGTCTCATTCCCATACATAGTCATTGCAGCTGGCTGTATGTATAGCAGATGGAAGGCAGCTTCTGCAACTGGTTATTAAGAAAAGAAATGGTCTTTAACAATATAATTTGCCCCAGCTGGGGGACTCATGATTAACAGTACATAAGTGATCATATATACCTCAAGGAACTGAGTTTTAAAAAAATATTACAGTACCAATGATTTTTTTTTTTTTTATCTACAACTATACAGCATTTTCAAGCAGTATGGAAATTTAATGAAATAATTATGATTTATTAATTTACATAAAAATACTTTTTACAGTTAAAGAATAAATCTTAAATGGTAAAAAAAAATAAGATTAAGAAGCTCCAGCTATTGAGAGTCATGGGAGTTTGTCTGCTCTTCAATAACTTGTTTTACTATTTCTGCCAGTTTTAGTCGATCCACTTTATCTGTGAATCCTCTGCCTGAAAGGAAAAGCACAGGTTGTCAGGTGGTGGCTAGGCACAAGGAGAAAATCAGTCACAGCTAGACTCATATACTGACTGAACACAAAATAATGAATGCCTCATATAGAAATTTAGGACATTTGCAGGGCACCAAAATAACTCAGTATGTTAAGTTTTATTAAGAAAGAAGAAAGCACACTTAAAAAAATCAGAGTAAGGGAAGAGACATGGGTGAGCCCTTGAGAACTTGGCTGATGCCAGCAGTCACCTTCTGCTCATCACCATCCTCTCCTGAGGCCGAGGTCTGTGCCCTGTCTCGTCAGGGAGCTACCTGAGCACACAGTCCGTGTCACCCCCAGGTCAGCTGTCCTGTTTTAAGTCCCCTCCCTCTCCCAACTGAGCAGAAGAGGTTTTGTGCTGACACGGGTGAACTGCTCATACTATCTGCTGAAACAGCTTGGCTGCAAAGGCAGCAGCCACCACTAGAATGAGAATAAAAAATAGCCAGAGGAAACAGGCTCAGAACTGCTGTAGCAGCCTCTGAAATGATCATCTGTCTATAGTCTTAAGTTCTCAGATTACTTTGTCTTTGAAAACTCTATTCTGAATGTTAATCACAAGTTTTCAACAGGACTTTAAATCTCATTTATGAACACCCACACTGACAACACAGGGGCCCGAAAGTGGTAAAAATCGACACCATTCTGGCACAAAGTCAAGCAGTTCATTTTACTAAGATGCTGCTTCCCCTTCCTCAGCCAGCCTTAGCACTGCTCTCCAGGCATTGGAGGCAGGTCCTTACCGTTCCAGCTGAAGCTCTGCAGAGTGTCCCGCAGCAGCTTACACTCTCGGTTATATTTCCAGGCCTCCTGCATTACTTCATTCAGCTTCTCATCTTCATTCTCTCCTATTTAGGGGAACAAAGATAAACAAGAGGTTTGTGTCATTAAGAGCTGCAGTAAACAGTACGTGCAGTTATTCCGCTTTGTCTCACGCAAACTAGAAAACTGGTTTGAGAGCAAACACTCCTGCTTGAAAGTCATTTCAACAGCTCTGCATGTGACTTTACACTAGGATCATGCATGCGCCAAAATTACAGCCCACAGATAAGAGTCTCCCCTTACAATTATAACAACAGAATACTTGTTTATCCTTTCTCACTACTAATACAGATTTATCTTGCCATGAATTGTCAGTGCCATGAATGTTTAGGAATGTAACTTTCTTAAAAGTGGCAACCTTTACCAGCCTGCGGTAGAATGCACTGCGCTATCACATCTCTGAGCTTCTCCAGAGCCACGTTGGAATCATTACTTCCATTCTCAGGGTCATGGATATAAACACCGTCCTTTGGCTTAGTGCTGCAACAGAACAAGAACAAGGAGGACACAAAAACAATCTGAATGTAACTCCAGTCAGAACTTGACTCCGTTGTTCAGTGCATAACTGAACCAGTAGAGCACACTCTTACACTGGCCGAAAAGCAAGCCAGATTTAAGATTAATTATTACAATGGCCTGCATTATGAGACCACTTGAAATAAGAAAAGCAAATGTTTCTTTAAATCAATTCAAGCAATCCTAGAATGCATCATCATATTTTCCAGACAGGCAACTCAAGCAAAAGAGATATTACCTGACCTTTTCAGTAAATGTCAGATTAGAACAAAATCTTGTAAGTCTTTTTCCCAGTTCTCTCTACCTTATTCAACATACGACCCATCTCCTCATACCAGATCTGCTCCACTCTTTACAGTGTATTAACAACTCACTCCATCTCCCTTTGCTGTGTCAGAAGACACTGCATGTTATGCAAGTATTACTCAGCTGACAACTATGCACATCAGCATGAAACTAAGTGTGTAAACCAGATGGGAGTCTCAGGAGCATGGTTACAAGGGAATAACCTAGCAGGGCTTACAGTCATTCTCCAGCCATCACAGCTGCTGACATTTTGACTATTTTATTCCCATCTTTCAAAAACAGCTTTAGAGAGTTACCCCAGTAATTTCCTTTTGCGCAGGATCGGGTTGTTGACGGAGTGAAGGGGTTTGAGACTGACTTTGAGGTCTTGGATTCTCATGTTCGCAAGCTGCTCTGCGTGCGCCTGTTGTATCCCTGCAACCATTGCCTGGAAGAGAAAAAGTTGGGCTTGAAAAAGATGACAAGACTTAGAGAGAAATCCTCAGCTACGTCTAGTGCCATATTCTGTTCCCCCCTTGCTAACACACAGCTACTGCTCTGTAGCATCCATCTTCAGGCATCTTTATCCGAGCCCAAATTTCAAATGAAACTGCTCTCATTTGCACACAAAAGTCTCAGGCTTCACTGAAGCAGAAAGGGAGTTTTTCTGTGCATAGCACCACATTAAAGGAAATACTTAGGCCCCCCTGGAGCCACCCAGCTCCCCAGTGCAACATTCCTGATAAAAATCCAACACTGTTTAGACCTTGTCCATCATGAGCTGGGCAGAGGGTAGGATGTTGTCCAGGGCCTCGGTGGAGTTGAGCCAGGGATGGTCCAGGACCCCTTCAATGGTCAGACGTTCCTCAGGTTTGACCTTCAGCAGCCTGGGTGAGGAATCAAGCAGTCCATAAAGAGCCCCTTGCTCAGAGCTTCACATAACGATCTGCTGCTCTGCCTGGGACCAGAACACTTGGCAATCTATAAACATTAGAGAGGTCCAGCAAAGAGACCACAACTACCAGGAGAAATATTAAGCTGAGCCCAAAGCAGGCTTTCCACGAGCCATTTTACCTCTATGACTTTCTACTACCTCATTTTACCTCTGGAAATTCATGTCTAGACCTCATCTGCTAATAATCCATGCTCATATCCCAGACACTGGCCATGAAGTATGGCAAAGTCTCAAAGATGGGGAGCTGCTTTCTGCATTAGCTGCTTTCAACATGCAATCGCTCTGCCAAAGGCTCTACTAATGAACAAATTAAGAGGCTACAGGACCTCAAGATAATAATAATAATAAAAAAAAAAAAATCACTCTGTTCTGAGATCTCTGAAAAAAATGTGGAATTAGGTTTTGCTAGGAAAAAAAAAATTCACTGGAAAGGTTTTGCAGAAAAACCTCACATTTTCATGTGAATCACAGCTGTGATTAACTATCAAAAAGTAAAATTTCAGGTCAAATGCTAACAAGTGATTGCAAGAAATTGCACTAGAAACAAAATGACTTGATGACTTTGTCATAGAGTCTCTAAATCAGCTTCCTGACTACACAACAGAATTATTCAATGTACTGAGAAAGTAGGAAAAAAAGAATTACAAAACATCAGGAGGACCGCAGGGCAGCTCATAGGTTTCACTTGCAAGGCCATGCGGCAAGCAGGTAGCCAATCCAGTTTTAATACAAGGTCCATGATACATACACTCCTTTTCTGTCATTTTTCAGAGTCCTAATCTCTCTCTCAAGCATTCCAATTTGTGAAGCCTGAGGTCAGAAATCAATCAGCTCAGCATGTTCAAAAGGAAGCAGCCACTTGAATGCAGAATACAACCTCCACAAGCAAGACCTCACACGAACAGCAGTCAACCTAAACACAATCTAACCTTCTCCAAAGTTACAAAAAGCCCCAAAGAATTCCTGCATCATAAACCCAGACTCAGATTCACTAGCTGGAAAGGACAGAAAAGCAGGAGCAGGAGCCCTGGGTGCATTATTAAGAGAATTACATGAAGCCAAGTGAATCCAAGTAGCAACACCGTGTGAATAGAGTTTCATTTTAAAAGACAATGAAATATTTTGACTGAGAAGCTGCTGTACGGGAAGAGCTGACCTTGGCATAAATAGAAGCTTCACTACAACATACTCCGCAGTTTATTTGGTGAAAGACTCTGGCTCGTTCTCCTGCACCCTTTCCAAAAACCCTCTTTTAAGTCCTCAGAGACTATACAGAACCTCAAAGGACACAGTGACTGTTAAAAATTGTTTATCAGATTGATTTCTTTTTTCTATTTATGGTGCTTGTACATGTTGCTTGTACTTCATGCTGAATATGACAAAAAAATAAAAATCAGCTGCATATGCTGCAGGCAATTCCCTCACCTTTGGAAACAAAGCCCTTTGCAGTAATGCGCTTTCAAGTGATTTCCCAATTTCTTAGTTTAAGTAAAGAGCAATACAACATTTTCTGCGCCTGACTCACTTTCGCACAATGTCTTTTGCCATTTCCGAGATCTGGCTCCACTCTTCCTCTGGAAATTCAAAACTTCCCGTCATGATCTTTTTCCGCATGTCCTTTGGAATCGTCCGGCTGTGGTGCTTGGAGTAAAACGGAGGGTACCCGCACAGCATCACGTAGATGATGACACCCAGGGACCACAGGTCACAGCTCTGAAAAGAAGCAAATCGCCACATTGGGGAACGATTTGCAGCACACAGTCCCTCGAAGGCGAGACTTACCTTCCTGAGGGGGACACTGAGATCAGCTCATGCTGATCCTGAGTTGCCCCCTTGGCTTTTACAAAACACGTGGTGCTGCCGACAAAGAAACCTCTGGCGCTACCCCACACGTATACTTCTGAGCAGGTTGTTTAAGCAAACCCCTGATGGATCTAGAAGTCAAATTCCTATTTAAGTATCTAAACGCTTATTGCTTCTCCAGTGATTACAGAAAGTTTCTAATGAAATCAGTGAGATTTTAGGCATATAAATGGGAATCAGATGTCAAAGGTCTTTGTGAATACATTTTTGGGCCGTAATGTTCAAGAGTCTAATGTGTAGGTAAAACCCCCTCCGACAATGATATATACATGTGCGTATTTGATCATAAAGGCGGATTATGGGCATTTCCAGGGAGTGTCCAAAACGCTGTAGGTGGACAGAGTACCTAGGAGTTCACTGAAGTCTATTTCAGGGAATTAGGCACATGCCAGACACTGCTTTGGCAGCGAGTCACACTTGGCAAGGGAAGGATGAGGCTGCTTTCATTCAGCAGCATTTCCAGCTAGAGCAGCCGTGGGCAAAAGCACTTCAGAGTGAACTGATCAGTTTCTTAGGTGATTCTGTCCCATGTGAAAACAAAAATCACTGTATGACCTTGCAAACCTCAGATCAAGGCAGCTGAATATGCCAAGGGGAAGACGCGTTAGCAGCAGAGTGTTAACCTTGTCTGTATGTAAACCCCAACTGACAGCAGAGGAGGGTTGAACCCATCTGAACCCATCTCTTATGGGGGCAATCCCAGCAGAAACCCTCTCCAAAATCTTGTTAATATCTGATGGTCCTGTTAGCAGCATTTGTAAATTTCTCTTTTAATTAGAGGATCGCTAATTAGGCTTGGATCAAGCAACCATTTCATTTATTCGCTTCACCAGAAAATACAGACAGAGCAGTACCATTTGGCATATTTCTTCTAAACTGCCTGAGAAAACTATCTGCAGAGATCAGAGTCTCCCGATTTATCATTCAAGTCAATTGAACAAAACCTGATCTGATCCTAACAAACTTAATGAGGCTCACCAGGTACACGCTGCATTTCTCTAACATCTTATGGCAGCAGAATGAAACTTGCTTACAAGAAATACAGTGCCAAAGTTATTACTTCCTTCTTACTGGAAGCACACATGCATGTATAAGAGTGAGTAAAGGGATATATTTCCCTATGGTTTCTTGTAGATCCTGCTTCTTACTCAGCATGAGGTATTTGGGTAGTTAGATGCATCTCTGAGCAATAAAATTAAAACAACTTTATTGCTCCTGGCTGCAAGTGTGTGATTTTAAGGCAATAAAAGATTATTGCTTTAGGCATTAAGCGGTGTCTATAGACTACTTCTATGGCATACACACTGAGAGGGCACGGGGAGTGGTGGTGAGGACATTTTACTTAAAATATGTTGATGTGTAGACTAATTCATAGCTTACCTTGTTATAAGTGTAAGGAGTTGGAGAGGTGGGGATAATACCAGACTTTTCTTTCTGATGTCGTCTCTGTGCCTCCAATACCTATTACCACAAGCAGGAAAAAAGAAGAATCCTAAGAAAACTGCAAAATACATCTAGGCACAACAGCAGTGTCTATACCAAAGGTGCTCTAAAGTCAGCCACAATTATTCCAGCTACTGAAGACTCTACCAAACTGAAACTATTCTCTACTCTTTTTGAGACACAAACATTTTACACAGAGGAAAAATTTTGGCTACAATATTTAACTGCTTTGGATGAACTCTACTTTTGCCTCAATTAAAGCAACTGCTCATACCTGTTTTTTAGAAAAGCTCCAACTACTCCGTGCTGAAGAATTAGGACTTAAAATGTGCTTGGAGGGTAACCCTAGCTCCAGATATGTCCCTTTTTATCCCTCCCAACAAAACCTGCTCAAATCTGTAGCAGATTTCTACAAAAACACTCTGCTTAATATACTCAGGGAATAAAAAACAAGAGTGTGGCAGTTCATTTGCTTTAAAAAAACCTGCCTGCACTGCAGACTTCAGTGGATTGAGTGGCTCTGCATGGGTCAAACTTGCCTGCAGCTGCAAAGTCTGACGTCTGCAATTGCTCTTGCCGGTCATTAAAGGCTGCCAGAGTGCCCAGGACCACAATTAAGTGGTGGTCTCTGCTATTTTCTTAAGCTTTCTTCAGGACTCAAACACAAAGAACAAAGGAAAGAGCGGGGAAAACGGCATTACAAAAACCAGCCTGTCTGTCTGTAATTATGGATTATGTCTTAACGCAAACTGACAAGGGGGCCAGGTCAAGGTAAATGGGTAACTGCTCCGTTTGTGAGCAATTGCTTTTACAGAACCTCATTGTTTCAGCACAGTCCTGCTGAAGGTAATCTCATACGAGCCTGAGCTGGAAGAGGGATTGTGAAGCAGGGACTTCTACAAACCAACCCGTTTAACATGGCCACAGAGCAGCCCTCAAAATCCTGGAGGACTCTCGCTAGAGAGCCAGGAGGCAGCAGCAACAAGCCAAAACTGGAAGCACAGCCCAGGAATTTTGCCTTGCAAAAACGCTGCTGCGACCAGTGGATCACAGTGGCACTTGATGTTGAAAGGCAGTTTCCCTACACTGTTCACTTACTCGAGACTCCTGCATCGCAACCCCCTAAGGGTACAGCAGGCACTTTCCAAATGAGATGCTTTGAAGGCACAGGAAATATGGATCATTACTGCTCTAAAATCTAGAAGTGAAATTACTCTTTACCTGAGGTGCTACATAATACGGAGTGAACTGTGGTGTCATCAAGTCACCTTGGTCTATTTTGGCAAATCCAAAGTCACATAATTTAACAGGTGCATCCTAAAACAGAGAGGAGAGGTTTCATTATGAAATGTCATTGCATCTGCTTTTCTGTTACATCCTTACTGCCCTCTTATTCACCTTGCCTTCGCTGCGCACTCCTCTTGTGCATTTATACTCTCGTCACTTCACAAAGCAGCTAGTGAGGTCAGAAATGACCTTTGCAACAATGGTTTTTGCTCTCCTGGGTGCTGTGGTTCAGAACAGCCCCTGTCTCAGCTTTAGAAAGCTCTAAATGCACCAAAGGGAAGTCACTGCATATGCAGGGTGGTTATGAGTAACAGAAGAAAGAAACAGGCCACGAGCTACAGATATTTAGTTCAAATCACCTATACTCCTGCTTAACACACGCTGAGGACATGCAGGTCAGAAATGGGGCAGGGAGGGGTCTCTCCTCTGCAAAGCAGGATTCCATGTGTGCATGGAGAACCTGGCCCACATTCAGCATCTGTGGCATGGACGTGCTCTACTCCAGGCAGATCAGAGTATAGAAAAGTCCAAAGGTCATTTATTTTCGTCACCAAAACATTGCGCTGGTGCCATTCGACATTTTTCAGCTATTCTGAATATCACAGAGCTACGTTACAGAATTCAGTAACAAGCAAAGTTTATCAAGTCTTCATCTTACCAAAGAGTTATCCTTGAAGAGAAGGTTCTCAGGCTTGAGGTCTCTATGTGCAATGTTTAGTGAGTGGCAATGCTGCAAAGCCAAAGCTATCTGAAAAAGGGCACAATAAATCAACTACAATTGTAGAACTTCTCCTTTCACCTGGACAGTTATTTTAGCTTTGAAAAGGACACTGACAGCATAGCTTAAGTTCCAAACATTTTTGTTCCTCTTGGATACAATCCTGAATTAAGACATCCCTGGCCGTACTGAGCAACGGTGCAGCAAAGTGTGAACACTGGGAACTGAAACCAACCCAGCTATTGAGCTGCATTTCACTCAAAGCAAACAGAATAGTTGTATTATGCTTCCCAATCACTTTAGTTTGATTAACTCAGGACGTTCCTACAAGCCCCTGGAGTGAAACAGATCACAACGGTTCCTTTTAGAGGCTGCACCAGGTCTGCAAGGTCACTAAACTTAGTTGCCCCATTCCCAGAAATCGCATTCTGTTCAACAGTCAACAATGAGCTCTTGCTTCAAGATTTTGGTGAATACTTTAATGCATTTGTTACTTGCTTAAGATTCAACATTCAGGCAGCTTTATTCTTTAATTCTTGAAGGGACTGCCTGCAATTTACTCATTTTGTGTGATACTGCACAGAAATATATTACCTGATTTGTGTCTTCCACTGCTGTCATTTAAAAACCTGCCCTCTTGTCATCAAAGCTCTACGGGCTGCACTTTTGAAAGTGCAAATCATTTAAAGAAAACCAACATAAATACTTAAACAGCATTACTGAAACAAAAGATGAAGCCACATTAGCCTTTATAAGAAGTGCTCCGATTGGCTTCTGTAGGATTGTACCAAATAAGGAGGGTGAAGCACCCAGACCTTAAAAGACCCAAATGATCCTGAGGAGAGATCTTCAGCGTTAACTTAGCTCAGAAACCAGCACAAACCCATTCTCAGAAAACACCAGATAGCTTTGAGTCAAAGTTTTAGCTGGGACTGGCTACATTAAAGCAAAGAGTTACTTGGGACATGAATAATGGTATGGTATGGTTTGAAAACCATAAGCAAAGTCAGAATTCAATTCAAATTCTTGTCTTTGGCTTTTATTTTTTTGGTTACACATTAATCCTGGAGATCCCCTTGCACTGTCAAAACCAAACCACCCAAAAGGACATGAAAAGAAACCACCAAGAATAATCCTGCTCCTCTATCAAATGTATTTGCTGGCTGAAGCCCAAAAGGTAACCGCACAATTAGCACTTCATTAGAAACCAATCAAAGCACAAGGCAGAAAATTAAGGTGAAGTGATTTGGCCCTCATTTTGCTTGGGACCAAACATCATCTCCCTTGCACACAGGGAACAATCCGAATAGTGATATATTCTTAAACACTCGTGTCAATTTATGGCAATGCTGGAATATCCTGTCCCTTTTGTTCCTGTTTGCTGCAGTGATCACTCATCGTGGAGCAGGACAGCTGCTGCCCGGGGCCTCTGCTGAGTCTCTCGCCCACAGTTCATGAATCTCCTGTTTGCAATGTCGCTACAACCTCCACGAGGAGCAAACGAGGCCCTCAGCTTCACGCCATGGTGCCCTCTGGCTTGAAATTCCTCCCGGGAGCCCGTGGGTGCTCCAGTGCCGCTGCCCAGCACAGGCACCACAACATGCAGCCGGGCTGCCTTTTTCAAACCTTCCCACCAGGTCGAGCTTGTTCTGGGGCTCCACACCTCATCCAAGAGCCAGGAAGCAGAAGGGAGCACATCCACCCCATAGCCAAGAACTGACACTGCGGATCCCTGTGTCAAATCCCATGGAGCCCCTTCAGCTCCATCATTCTGCCTATTCCAGCAGGAGATAAACCACTGGCAGCGGATACACTGCTAGGAAAAGAGCCTGATGGACACCAAAATCTCTACTAATAAATACCAGCGTGGTATTAAAACACAACATTTAAAAGTGAGCTCTAGTTGCCTAGAAAGATAGGGAGAAGTGACACCAGAATAAACAGCACAGAAAATATGAACTACACTGGGACCTCCTTCTCTGGGTCTTCCACGATAGAAACTTGCACAAAATAAGATACAGAACCCAGGCTGAGAAGCACCGTCTCAAGATACATGAGCATTATCATGAGCTTCACCACCCCAGAGAAAGAGAAACACTCCATCTGCCCCACGGCCAAGAGCAGCTCTCAGCCAGGAGCCACGTGTGCTCCAGTGAGAGGGGGTGAACTGAAGGACCAAACACTGAAAACAGAGGTGAGGAAACAGCAGAGAAACTGCAGGAGGAAGAGAGCTCGCTGGGGTCGACTGCTCTGCAGACCCCAGCAGGAAAACCACAGCTAACACCGCCAGACCCCAGCGCCCAACCCAGAAAACCAGCCCACACCTTCACATTCTTTGTTTCTATCAAAGCTTTGGCATTGTCAGGTTATAACAAAGCAGGCAATGATCATCAGATCAGAACTGAGGATTATTTTAGCTTCCTTTTTCCCCTCCCCCCGCCCCATAAAATTGTTAAATACTTTAGCCATTATCATTCATGGATTTGCTTATACATGGGAATTAACTTGCCTGCTTTGTTACTTGGCTTGCTTGCTTCTCAGTAAAGTGCCGGTGCTGGCTGATTCTGTGAAATAGCTCTCCCCCTTCCATCATCTCCATTACAATTAGAAGCCGTGCCCTGTTCAAAAGCATTTCATTTTGTTACATTAAAAATAATCAAAAAGTAACAGAATTGCTAAGCTAATAATGCATACTTCACATCTATTGATACAGGCCAAAACAGAGAGAAATAGTTGCTGCTTCTACAGTTGTTCTAGCCATTTTGGTTCAGTAATTTTGCCTTTAATCGTGTAAGCTGCAGGATTTTCCGCCTCCCAGCACAATCTGACACACTGATTGTCAGCCAGGAAACTCGCCTGCTCTTCAAGCTGGGCTCCCACTTCCAGCAGGAACACAGACCATGGACACGTCTTCATGGATGGATTCAGCCAGATACCTGCAAGCTCCTCACGGACAAGCCAGCTCGAGCCTGGGAGCCGCTCAGACACCTCACCATGAAATTCCACCCTCAGAGAGGGTGCAGACCAGCAGTAACGAGGCTGAACACCTTCCAAACGTGAGCTGGGTTGCAGCACACACATACCTGCCTGCATCCATCCTTCCAGACGTGCCCATGTGCTCAGCTGCCTTCCTCAGCTACAGATACTCATGGCAATTTAGGAGGCGGAGAGCTGCCTTTAACGCTTTTGAGTCAGGATTTTCCATGGCACCTTCATTAAAAGTTTTACTGCCAACGTCCTGAAGTGTGGAGAGCAGGACCGAGAGGCCCTCCAGAAGCTGACTTCTAATTCTCCTCAGCACACAGCAAAATCAGATACCTCAGAGGCTAAGACAGGTTGCAGTTCTTTAATTCATCTAATTAGAAGACAACATTTGAGCCCACATCATATTACTACATGCAAAATAATCGGTCTGGCTCTTGTTTTGCTGTACTCATTTTAGTCAGGGCAGTATGTTGACATTACAGGACAGCAGCTTTAGAAGCTGTTCTTGCCTTCTCCTCTTCCATTCCCCTTTTTAATTAATACTGGCAATCTAAGTCACCACCATTGCAAAAAGGGACTTCACTTATCATTCTGGGTAGCAATGAAAGCTACAGCTCTAATTCTACTTTAGTGGTGCTTTGAAAGGAGAAAGATGCTCAAATTAAAAAATAAAATAAAATAAAAAAATCAACCCAGGCTACTAAAGCAATATTTAAGCAGGACAGAAGTTATTTTGCCCTCTCAGACAATGCAAGTATCACAAATTATTGCACTTTTCAGTGAAAACCCTCGGAAATTAAGTGCTCAAAACCAATACTGAAGGAAGCAAATTCATTTCACTATACAGAAGTCTGGGCAAGTGCTGCTTAGTTTGAAGTGTATATGCCATGTCTGAAACTCCCAAATACCCGTTCACTTTGGTCACACTGTGATAAAAAATAATAATAAAAAAAGCAAACTCCACTATACCTTGGCCTAAACATGGAAAGCAAGCTGTGGGGATGAATCACCCTATGCAATCTTACCTTGGGCTGGATTCATGTGGGAACTGCACACTGTTAGCATAAACTCCAATAATTTGAACAATATTTGGATGTGTTGCACACATCATGTGCAGACGTACCTTAAAGAGAAGGGAAGAAACGTTACTGTACATGGTGCCGAGCCCCTGCCCCGCTCTGCTCCCCGCTCTGCCCCCAAGACCGCAGCAGCCAGGAGCCTGGGCGCTGCTCGCGTGAGTCACAAGTTAAAATAGACTCCGATTATTAAAAAAAAAAAAACAATGCCTGAAAGCATTTACATGAGTAACTAACAGCCGTTACGTCACTCGGCCTGCAAAGGCATAGAGACCATCCCTTGCCAACCTCTTTGCTACAGACCGTGGAATCAAACCCAGCAGGGTTCCAGAAAACGCCCAATCTTTAGGGTTTTTCTTGGTTGTTAAAAACTAGAAAAAAAGCTAGAAAAGCTAGAATTTGTGCTGGAGTGGCAATNATTATTAAAAAAAAAAAAACAATGCCTGAAAGCATTTACATGAGTAACTAACAGCCGTTACGTCACTCGGCCTGCAAAGGCATAGAGACCATCCCTTGCCAACCTCTTTGCTACAGACCGTGGAATCAAACCCAGCAGGGTTCCAGAAAACGCCCAATCTTTAGGGGATTTTTTGGTTGTTAAAAACTCTAAAGCTAGAATTTGTGCTGAAGTGGCAATAAGATATCTTTTAAACTGGTGCACGTCTGGAAAATTGTGAATAAAAACTGAAGTTCCATAGCCCGTTTCCTTCGATGGCCAGATGGATTAGTTGAGCACTTACAATAGGTAAAAAACTCATCTCCTCTTCAGGCCTTTTGAAAGAGGAAACTAAGGAATTTCACTCTGTTTAAAGCCACCCGAACTGGTATACAGAGATTTTCTTCTCTGCAGAATTTTAAATGCAAATTCACTCAGTAACAGGAAATGGAAGCTGCCTAAACCTTGAAAACAATGAATATTTCTTTTGTTTTACAGCAGCTTTGACAACTGCAAACCGTTTTAAACAGACTGACAAGAAGCGAGGTTACACCGGTGTGCTCGCCAGCCACGGTGACACGCAGTGTCACAGCACTCATCTAGTTTCTCATACAGACTCCTGTAACTGAAGCATTCACAGCAATTCCTACAGCGATGGCACAGGGAAGTGAGATGGGCAGAAACAAAATTAGTTCTAAACAATTCAGGGTCCATTCTGCAGGGCGTGGGGAGAACTCTGGGTTCAAACACAGCTCTATAAATCACACTCCCATGTACCCTACAAGCCCCTTCAGCACATGCACAGCGAGAAGGGCACTCGCCTCCTTCCACCCACCACCTCTAGCAGCAAATCTCGGATCAAACGCAAGGAATCTTGCGTGGTGGGATTTGCATAGCAAAGCTTTAAACCCCCTGAAACCAGGGAAGACTTTGCAGCACATCGGCAGGCAGACAGTGCGAGCAGGAACCGTACCTCATTTCTAGCTTTTGGACGATCGAGAAGAATTTTCAGTGCAAAACGTTCTTGAGAGGACTTTTTCACGCAGACTCTGGTATTACAGCAATAAAATCATTCAGTCAGCGGGCATGTTAGAGACACGTCACGCACTCGCCTTTCCGTTCTGCAGGAGCCCCCCGACACGACACCCAACCCCACAAAACTCGAGTGTCAACGTCTTCTACAACAAATACCCACAGAAACACCCTACACAAGACTATACGTCCAGCCACGCTGCAAGAGCACCTCAGGGCACGGGGTAACTGCTGCACACGTTCGATTTAGGAGACACTTGTGAAGAAGAAGCCCAAATCACTCCGTGGCAGCCTGGACATCTCTGCTGCAGAGCCCAACGTGCAACGCACAAAGCGCTGCCTAATGGAAGCCCTCGGGCTGACAAGGCCGCGGCCGCACGCGTTTTCTTCTCTCTTTCCCCCATTTAACATTAACAATTGAGCTGCGTCACAGGGACGGGCCCACCTAGTAACGGGCAGCAGGAGAGGGAAGAACAAAGGGACATTTTAATAGAGAGCGGGACAGCACGGCAACGGAAAATGGATGTGGAGAAACCAAGTGCCTGGACAGGAAGATAAATGGTGGTGAGAGGACATCACGCTGCCAGCAGCCGGGAGCACAGGCACCGGCTGTGGCTTTGCAGAGCTCGTGCACAGGCTCCTGCTCCCAAACGGGAGACGGTCCCCAAAAGGGGAGCCCACACTTTGCTCTGCAGAAAGCGCCCGGTTCCTGCAACGGGCAGAAATCCGTGACAGGCAGGTCTGGCATCAGACGCAGAGCTCGTGGCACTATCTGCTTTGGCCTCACATGATGATCTGAAAAAAAATAGCCGGTAAAAATAGCTAAATGGCGCCGAGGGCTGACGCCTGGGCGAGGACATCGGAGATGGGAGCAGCGACCTTTGCTCCGGGCCGCCTGCAGCATCAAAAGGACAAAGGTGCTCGAGCAGCCTTCCCTGCTGCCATCGTCTCCCAGCCCATTCCCGTTGCCGCTTTGCTTGGGAAATACAACGGTGAGACGGGACAGAGCAGAGGCGTGAGGGGAATTTTTATTTCAACCATGCTCAGCAACAGGCAATACCTTCCTTGCACATCAGCTACCAAGCACACGGAGTTCAGGGACATTATTTATTTTAATGAAAAGAGTCTTCAAGTTATTGCATCCTTCTGTTATCAGCACGCTTAAACATACTCACTTCTCCCCAGGTAACGAAACAGGCTGAGATTACATACAAATCCGCAGGGTGTTCTCTTACCTAACAGGACCACTGATCCCAGCTCCCAGCTTCTGAGTCCAGTTAATGTTGTACTCCTCTAAAATGGAGGTTTCCTGGATAAGAAGGAGCAGGAGGAGGGGAAAAGAGATTAAAAAAAGAAATTACTAAATCCCTTCAAAAAACCCAACTCAGCAGACCTGATCTGCAAGACACCAGCGCAGAGAAAGTCTATTTGGGCATTTTGCTTCACCTAGGAAAATTACACAGAAATACATCTGTTCACTTAATAACAGAAGGGCTCACATACTGCAGCTGCACAGCAGTCACTTTATCTGCTCACCTTGGCATTTTGGAACAGGATTATTGAGCACAGCAAACAGGAGCTGGGGCTTTTCATGCAGAAAGCTCATCCAGGAAACATTCCCTCCCGACTCCAAGACCCAGCTCTCCCGAAGGACCCCGTTTCAGCACTATTATTCACTTTCTGATCATAAAATACAACCGACCAAATCACTTTGCTTCTTTTCTTAAGAGTTTCCAAACCCTCAGAATCCTTATGCTGTAAACTCAATGCAAGACTAGTTTTAGCGTGTCTGATAGTGAAGGGCACTCATGTTTATAATCCCTGTGTCCCTTTCATCAGCTCCTCCCATACATTAGTGTTCAATCAAGACCTGCTGCGTTTTGGGATTTGCTCATGATACAGACTACCAGAAATTCGTGACGAAGCAAAGCAAGAAAGCAGGTATTTCAGGCAAGATTTGCAGGAATAAGAGAAGACCTGTGTAAGTGACAGCCACAATTACAAAACTCATTAATATGAGTGACTAATATAAAAGGTCCTAAAATAAAAAATTAATTATGATATAACTGGAAATCTTAGGACAACAGTCCAAGATCAGCGGACATGTAGCCTCTTATTTTCAAGTAGAAACCTCCAAGAAACTTTAGCTCTATCAATTTAATTAAGTGAAATTTCACTGAGCGAATATACTGAAAAGTGTAGCTGGGAAGAACAAATCCATTTTTTCCCCCACTATTCAGATATAGAGCACTGAAATTATCACACATGGGGAAAAAAAAACAGAACAAATCAAACAAAAAAAAACATGCACATCTAGAGGAGCATTATTAAGATGAGAAAAAAAAAGGGTGTTCTGGGATGTGCAGTGTGTTCTCAGCACATGCTTTTGGGATCACACTCACTGTCTATGGTTTGAAGAAAGTCAAACCACTGAATTGAAGAAAAAAACGGCAATGCAGCTTCAAACTGCATCCGGATTAAATGATAACAGTTTATTTTTTTTAAATACAGCTTTGAGGTCTGTTGCTCTTGCTTCAGAAATGAAGAGGAGCCTGGGAGCCTGCCCCAAAACTTACCCAACCTTTTCAACTACACGAGTCAGCCTAAAAGAGCTCCTGCCTCCATGTACAAGCCTGGGCTCGACCAAACAGAGCCGCCTCTGCTACAACAGGGACTATTCTCCCCATTTTGGCTGAGCAAGGAGAAGCCCATCAGGAATTGGCAAGTTTGGGATCTATGAATCAGAAGAAGAGAGAATGAGATCTGATATTTCTCAACACCTGAAGGGTAAGGTCAGCAACTACAAATAGTAAAGCCATTTGTTTTTATTTTATTTATTCCTCAGCAGATTCTGCTCAGCTTTTAAATAATAAGCATTTTTTTCTTTTTCTTTTCCCAGTGGAAAAAGTACNTTTTTCTTTTTTTTTTTTTTCCTCCAGTGGAAAAAGTACAACAAAGTATTTCCCAGTGGAAATAGCATGACATAAAAGCACTTGAAGAATAATAACGCACGTTCAAGGCTGATTAAAAGCGTACAGGCTATTTGGACAAACGCCACATGTTCAGCAGGTACCTGGCCCTGCTGCTGAACCGGTGGCCTTTCGGCTTCACAAGCAGCGCTCACAGCCCCAAGTCCCAGGGCTTAAACCCGCACACGCGGATGAGAACAAACCTGAGCAGTACGTGAACACGAGCGGGACAGGGATCAGTGTGACACCCAAATGTGCTAAATAACACCTCTACTTTGGACGGTGTTGATAACCCAAGACAGTCACCCCGAATCTGCAGCCAGGAAACCTCCCTGGTTGTTTTCAGATCAAGAGCTGGGCCACAAACCCTGACTTTGACAGGGAATAGTGCTGCAACACGCAGCAAAGTGCTCCCGCCGGCAGCCTCCTGGCCAGGTGCCCCCTGCGCTGCGCTGAGGTCCCTAAGGAAGGGCCGGGAGCCGCTTCCCAACCCCGCGGCTCCCTCACGCCCTGCAGGGCCCAAACGCTGCACCCGGTCGGCACCGTCCCGAAGAGCAAGACCCACTGCGGCTTCCAGTGCAACCAGAGCTTGGCGACGCAGGAGCCTGCTGCAACCCCCATGAGCTACAAAAGGCCAAACCCCACGGGGGAAGACAACAGAGTTGAGGGGAAAAAAAAAAAAAAAAAAAAAAAAAAAGGACAAATTCCAGTGTTTTGTTGTTGTTTTGGGGCTTTTCCCACCCAAATCTACGCTCTCTGGCAGTCGTTTGTCCTGCTACATTTTCATTAAGGCAACCAGCACCTGCGGCCGGGAGCGCTTTGTGCAAGGCAAAGCCAAAAGGACGAAGCACAACAACCCCCCGGCGGCCGCCGCGCCCAGCGCGCCCTTCCACCGCCCCGGCTGCTCCCGCTATCCCGGGCTGAGCGGGGGGGTCCCGCGAAGCTGCCGCCGCCGCCGCCCGGGC
>VWPW01032697.1:784814-926380 GCA_013389825.1 Crypturellus undulatus | reverse complement strand
GATGCCCATGGTTTCTGTGTGCAGGTGACAGTGCTGGTGGAGGTCCTCATTGAGAAGCACACGGCAATATTTGGAGAGGATCTGGCCTTTCCTGGCAGTCCCTGTGCTGAGCAGTCCTCTGAGGACACTGGCAGCTCTGCAGGTATGTGCACAGAGACTGCAATGGCTCACGGCAGTGCTTGAATCTGCCAGTACTTGCTAGGACTTGAGAAGAACAGTGCTCACTCCACATAAGGCCTCTCTCATGTTAAACCCTGACAGAGCTCACCTTGTGGCAGCATTGCTCACTATGGGCTAGAATGCAGGATATTGGCCCCTGAACTGTCTCATCCATAGGGCCTAAGGTTGTAGCTTGCCATCTGACAGGGACTGTGTGGTCCCACCAGCAAAGCCCCCTTTTCCTGCAGAGAGACACTCAGAAGTAGCTAAGAGGCTCTTTCTGCCCACAGAATCCCCAGGGGTTGCTCAGGAAGGTGCTTCGGCCAGCCTCAAGCCTGAAGTTTCACGTGTCCCTCCAGTCTCTGTGATGCAGCAGCAGCAGCAGCAGCAGTTCCAGTTCCATGGGAGAAGCCTCAGGTGCAGCAGGGCTTATGTAGCTTGCACCTCTGCCCCTCTGCTGCTGCCTCCTCAGCAAATCCATCACAGCACAATGGACAGGAGCTTCTCTGTGCCAGCCCTGTCCAGCTGGAGTGCTCAGAAAGCAGAAGGCACCAGGAGCAGAGCAGCCATGAAGATAACATTGGAGCATGAGGCCCTGGAGAAGGAGTAGAAGGAGTCTGCCATGGTGCCTGCCCGATTCTCTCACACTGCTCCTCCCCAAGCCTCCTCCAAGCACTCCCTGGATAGTGGCTTGTCCCTTCACCAGTGCCTCTCCACCGTGCCCCTGCAGCCTGCCTCCATGCCCTCCTGCTGCTGGTGGGACAACAAAACCATCTAAGCAGCCACCAGCCAGGATCTCGCATGGCGTGCCTGGGACATGAACATCAGCGCCCAAGTGGCCGTGGGCCAGCATTGAGAAAGCCCTGGGTGTCGTCAGGAGCTGGGAGCTGTCACATCTGGGGACACTGAGGGGAAAAGAGGAGAAGGAAGAGGAGGATAAGCTTCATGGGTGTCCCTCAGAGGTAAGAAGATATCAAGATTGTAAGCCCGGCAACTGTAACCAAACATGTAACCATTGTGGTCTGCTGATGGAAACATCTCAGCATGGAGACATTTTGGACTCCAGTAGTGGACTCCAAAAGGAAAGAAAAAAGCAGCACTGAAGAACAAAGGAGAGGAAACAGGCAAGAAAAGAAAGAGGAAAATTAATGGTAAGAGGAACAAGGAGGAGAGGAAATGGAGGAAAAAAAAAGAGGAAAGAGACATGGATGAGGGAAATGTCCAATGTAAGGAGAATGCGACAGCAAAGCAACTGAAATTCCAAGAAAAGCAAGTGAAGAAAGCCCCTAGGAAAGGAAAGGAAAAAGGAAAGAGAAGTGCAAATAAAATGCAAAAGAAGTGGAGATACAAGGATAAGGAACGATGAAGGAAGAAAAAAGAAAAGTGTAAGGGAAGAAAAAAGTAAAAAAAAAAATGGTGACATGAAGGAAAGAAAAAAAGGAAACGAAAGCAAGGGAAACCTTGTGGTTGCAAGGGAAAGCAAAGGAGCACTGAGCAAGGAAATAAGGGGAAAGAAATCAGGAAACTGAAAAAGGAGAAAAGAAAGAATGGCAAACAGAAAGTGACAGAAAGAACAAGAAGACAGAAGGAAAGAAACAAGAAGGAGAAATCAAAAGGAAATAATTTGTAAAAGAGAAGCAAGGAAAATAAATTAATAGGCAAGAAAATAAGACAGGAAAGAAACAGGAATGGAAAAGGAAGGAAGGAAAAGTAAAAAGTGGAAGAGAAAGAGATGAAAGTAAAAATGGAGACATAAAAAAAAAAAGGCAAGGGAAACCAACCCAGAGGAAAAGCAAATGAGCAAGCAAGCAAGAAAACAAGCAAGAGGAAAGCACTCGGGATAGCAAGACAAAAGAAATGATAATGGAAATGAATATAGACGGAAAAAAAGGAGAAAATAAAAATGGCAAGCAAAAAGGAAAGTTACAGAGAAAATTAATGAAGAAAGACAAGAAGAAGAAGAAAATAAGAAAAAGCAGAGAGATGCAGGAGAAAGAAAAGCAAACAAAGACAAGAGAGAAAATCAAGAAAAAGAGAAAAAATGATGAAGGCAGAATAAACCATAAAAAAGTTAAAAAAAAAAAGTAAAGAGACAGGAAAGAAATAGAAATGGAAGAAAAAAGAAAGGAAAACCTAGAAAGCAGAAGAAAAGAAGAAGAAACTAAAAATAGAGACAAAAAAGGAAGGAAAAAAAACACAAGGGAAAACAACTGGAAGAGAAAGTAAACAAGCAAGCAAGCTTCAAGAGGAAAGCAATTATGAAATAATTAGTAAAAAAGGAAGGAAATGTTAATAAATAGTGAAATAGGTGGAAAAAGAAAAAAAAAGAAAAAATGGCAAACAGGAAGCAAAATGAAAAAGAGAATAAAGACAGAAGGAAAGAAAGCAGAAGGACAAAGTCAAAGCAAATACTCTGTGGAACAGAAAATAAAGAAAAAGAAAAGGAAAGAAAATGGAGAAGGACACAACAACAAAAAAGGGAAGAGACAGAAAAGTAATGTGAATGGAAAAGTAAGTAAAGGAAAAGCTGGAAAGTAGAAGAAAAGGAGAAGCAAGTAAAATGGAGACATAAAGGAAAGAAAAAAGGAAACAAAGGCAAGGGAAACCATCCCAAAGGGAAAGCAGAGAATCAAGCACGGAAGAGGACCAGGAATCAAGATAGCAAAAAAAAGATATGATAATGGAAATCAGCATGTATGGAAAAAAGGAGGAAAGAAAAAAATGCAAGCAAAAAGGAAAGAAGAAATAAAATGAAGGAAAGAAGACAATAGGCAAGAAGAAAGTAAGAAAAATCAAAGAGAAACATCTGGGAAAGAAAAATAAACAAAAGGAGAAAAAAAAGAAAAATGAAAGGAGAGAAAATGGAGAAGACAGGAGCAACCAAAAAAGGAAGTAGAAGAAAAGAAGAAGAAAGTAATAATGGAGACATAAAGAGAAGAAAAAAATGAAACAAAAGGGAAACCAATCAAAACAAAAAGCAAGCAAGCAAGCAAACAAGAGGAAAGCAACTGGGAAATAGGACAGCAAGAAAAAGGAATCATGCCTATGATTCTTCCATGTTTGTGTCAACAGATACATAACAGTAGCACATATAGGCAAAACAGTGAATAAAAATAATAAATGCTGGATAATTACATTTAAATAGTGAATGCCTATTTAAATATAAAAAGTCCCTAAGAGGTCCATCAGTCCTTAAGAGATGAGTGGGAAGTTAGTGACAGATACTGCTGCTGGCAGCCTGAAAGAATTGTTTTGTTACTTCCACAAAGGGTCAAATTCCCAAAAGGAAGAAACAGTGAAATTTCTGGTGCAGTGATTTAAAACCTTTAGAACAAGGAAAGTTTAAAGTCTCTATGTCTGTTCCAGAGTTAGCAATTACAAGCTTTGAGCCTGTGTATTTCACAGCTCAGGATGATGATGGCAAGAGGTAGGGATCCAGAAAAGGTTCCACAGAGGCTTTTTCAAAGCATGTAATGAACTGGGGAAAGAAATATAGTAGAACTGCAGCTGTCAGTAGAACTGCAATACAATAGAACTGCTCAGAGATGGAAATAGGAAAGGAGAATCTCTCTTTTTACTGGGCTCTTTGAGTTGGGTCTACAGTGGGTCCCAGCATTTGCACTTCCTTGAGGACAGAAGCTGGATTCTTGGGGGAATACACAGGAAGAAGTATGGAGTTAAAGTCAAAAGAATCTGAGAAAGATACAGAATCTCCCTATGTCATTCCATGTATATTTTCAGCTATTTTTCCCAAAGGCCTGTGTGTACTCTTCCTCCCTCCTGCTTTAATTCAGCCAACAGTGTCACCATAAAATTTAGTGGTGACAGTGAGAAAAATCGCACGTCTCTTACGGCCACTGTTCCCTGCCTTTCAAACTCAGTGAAGTAAAAAATTACATAAAATGATGAAGAGCACCTGACTCCCTGATGCTCCTGACTCCCTTTTCCTCCAGACCCCAGAGACTGGAGGAAAGAGAGATGGGGAGGCAAAGGCTTAACTTGCAGCCAGACATCCCATAGAAGGCTGCATTTGGAGTTTGCACGGGAGACTGGAGAGCTCTGAGAGCTGTGCTGTCCTCTCCATCTCCCTCCTTCTTCGCAGTGAGATCCTCTCACAAAGAAACTCCTTTGCCTACCTCCTTTGTTTCAGCTATGGCAGTTCAAAGGGGACCAGCATCCAGTTCAACGCCTCATTTCAGGTGGGATATGAGACATGGTTATGACACTGTTCGGTCTTGTTTACTTTTTCCTCCTTCATGCTGTTTCCTTAGGCAAAACTGTCAAAAGGAAATCAAAGGGAATTTGTATTAGAGCAAGGCTTTCCAAACTGAGCTATTTTAAATGCTTGCTGCAACTGAGACAATAAAAAAAAGCTCCTCCTTTGATGTTACTGTCTTAGTGTAGTAGACCAAGCCACAGATGCTCCTGCATGGGTCAGCTACTATAATTTCTAAAATTCTCTCTAGTCTAGTATGTGAATTTGCCTTGACAGAAGAATATTTATGTCCCAGTTCTCTTCCAGCTTTCCTTCTTAGATTTTCTTCTTTTTTATTTACTGCTTGTTTTGTATTTACTGCTTGTCAAACACTGGAATGCGTGCTCAAGTATTTCAAACACTTATGTGAATGTGTCACATACCATTATTAATTTATAGCTACATAAAGTCATCTGAATACATAGATGATGTTGATTTTAGCATTATTAAACTACTGTGCTTAAATTGACTAGTGAAAAATATAGGCCCCATGCTTATAATTATATCTGGACTTCACTTTCAGCACATGAGTTGTTCAAACTAGTCAGAGGAATTATTTATATGCTTAACACAAGGCATCTGTTTAGCTGATTGCAAAACCGTAACTTCCTTCTCTCATAATGCTTTTTTTTATTTGTTTACTTGTTTTTTTATGGTTTTTGGTGATGTGGGTTCAGTTGACTATAAAACTGCCTTCTCATTCTGTTTTACTCTATAAAATAAATTATTAATTTTGTAACCAAATGGGACACTTCCTACAGTTTTTAAAACATTTTAATGTTATGGCCGTAATTCATAATGTGCTTAATAATGTAATTCTGAATGAAACATTCTCTCCCGTTAAAAATAACTGAAAACTCAGTGGGGACCTTTTAAAGGAATTGTCTTAATTAAGAAATCAGATGTAACAGTGTATTTCTTTTAAATTATTTTACAGTCCTTGGTCTATAAAAGTCACTTGGTTTTCAGTCTTATGACATTACACCAAGCAATATACTAGAGTAGAATCCATGGTCTATACTGACTGCCTTAGTAATGAGAATAGTTTAACCTCCTGAGAACACATCCAGTCAGTGCCCACACTTTTCCTGGCACCATCACCTTCTACAGTCCTGGCCGAGCCAACTTAGATTGCCGCCTTCAGGCAACTTACCTGTGTTTTGCCATTCACAACCAAATGAATAGAATGAAAATCATTTGGGGAAGATATTTTGAGCAAGATCTTCAGCTGGAGCAAATAACTGATGTCAGTGAAATTAGGTTGATTTGCACGTATCAATGATTAGATACATTCCAGTTTCTTTCAGGCAGCACTTTCCTGGGGAAGGCAAATCAACATTTCTTGGCAAATCTACAGACCAGCTTGAGTTCCTCACAAGGATAGAGCATACGGATAGAGCATGTTGGCAGGTTGGTCACATCTGTTCTGCTGGGAAGAATTATTTTTGTTTTCTTTTAGGGAACATTAGTACATCAGTAATTTTAGAAGGAAAATGGTGCAAATGTTTCTTAAATGTTAATGGTTTGAAACTCTGATGACCTTTATGTTTTGATTTATAATGGGTAATTTTTAAACAACATTGTTTTTTAACACTGTATCAGGAGACTTTTTAAACCAAACCAAATCAAACCAAAACAGAATCTGTAGTTGAGGGGCCATTATTTAAAACAAAGTGAATTAAAATATCTTTCATATTATTATTATTATTATTATTATTATTATTTTAGAAGTGAAGGAAGTCAATAATTGCCCTAATTCCTTATGGTTGCTCAAAACTCGACTTTTTTTTAAGTTTTGTTTTCTCGGTTACTATATTTAGTGTAAGATGAGAAGCATCAAATCCTTCTCTCTGCAGTGTAGTCTGCATTAGCAAATACATTATTTAGAATCAGTACTCAGTGGACAGTGATTTCTGTGTAAAAAACATTGTGTGAAATATCGACTCAGTGTGAATTCAGAAATACATTAAATAGGATCAAATTGAATAATCAATCTACAGATGTTCTAATTGCTTTCTGTGGAACAGTTTTAGATATTACTTTTATCTGGATTATAGTCAAGGGAGTATTTTGGCTGTTTGTCAGAAGTCAGCAACTGAAGGACCGTGAAGATGAATTTGTCAACACTCCCTGGTGCTGGGACTAGATGTAGATATAACTTGCAGTGAAGTTCTGGCACTCAGTACATTTGCTATTTCAGCTCCTGGAGTTTAGCTAAATCATGTAAATGAGGACCATCTTGCTCATTATCAGATTAAAATGTTGTTAAGTTATGAATTAAAATACAATTTGCCTATGTTTGAAAGACATAAAACATGTTTGTTATCTGAGGGGGAAATCCCTCTGCACTCTCAAGTGTTGCTCTTGGTAATGAGGGTATTGAAAGTGCATTTAAGAAAAGATTCCTATTTTTTATGGTGATTCTCCAAAATGACTTTTAGAGTCAGCAGGAACATCTGAGTCCGAGTGCCATGTTTCATTTTTGCAACAGATATTTAACACAAAGGAAGACAGGAATGGGGAGAAATAAAAACCAACGAAATGACTAAAACAGGGAGAACTTATCATGTGTATTACTGTAACTCATTCCATCACAACTACAGATTATTCATAGGATCCAGTTGGAAACCATTTATGGAGGCTTTTGGGTACTCATCTAAGTCATGAACAGCTTCATGTGCTTCACATCGCTTGCTATCTGAATCCTGTAGCAAACCTTCAGTTCACTTTTAATAAATCCCAGATCTCATTATTACCATGATACACACATACTGAATATTCTAAAATTTTATACAACTTCTTACTAGTGTAGGTAAGTGCTTCCAAGCAATGATTGTGAATAGTTTTATCACATATGGATTTTTTTAGCAATTCTCAGTATTAGATGCAAATTATAGAACATCTAAGGGTAATTGCAGATGTTAGTCAAGTACATTCTAAAAGCCTTGTGTAGATAGTATCTTTATTCTTCTGAATTTTTCAGGAATAGTTTATTCATACTTGATTTTTTAACAAAGTTAGCTAAAAGAAGACCTTTCACATAACCCTGTTTAAAAAAGATGATGTTCTATTTCTGAGATTATTCCTGCCAGAAGAAAGAAGGTGACTAATACAAATTACTTCAATAAAAAGTACAGTTATATCCTCCATCACCCTCTTAAAAATAGCAAATAGACATAAGGCAATAAAATTGATCTGATAAAATACCAAACTGTAATCAACCTACTGCTGATACTGTCTTTCATGGTCTATCTCTATCAATATTCCATGCCCTCTGTAGCTATATGACATTTAGAATTACACATTGAACAAGGTTAGGCTCTCTCTCAGTGGCTATCTATAAAATGTGCCAAGAATCAGTGTAATGTTTTGTTCTTTATAAATCATATTCTTTTTAGAGGTATTACCAAAATACATCACAGCTAGGGATCTAGAAAACAAATTATAAAAGCCTGGCTGAGTAGCATTCACATCTTCCTCACAGAGATACTAAGACAGAGCTGCCTTTTTAGCTACCAGATTTTAAACTTGGTTATTTTAAACCAGTAGTTAATTTGAGTCACATCTAGTGAAAATATGTCATGGTCATTTGCATGCAACATTTAAGATGACTAAAATGGCAGC
The DNA here is from genome assembly GCA_013389825.1 of Crypturellus undulatus. Lineage (NCBI taxonomy): Eukaryota > Metazoa > Chordata > Aves > Tinamiformes > Tinamidae > Crypturellus > Crypturellus undulatus. The sequence goes on along the minus strand of VWPW01032697.1, from coordinate 918,342 downwards.
CACAAACAAGAAAATACTAACATACTTTTGAACAGATAGGATGGTGATCAAAGATCAAGGCAGAGTTGTGCTGCTGCATGGGTTGCTGGTTTTAATTTACTACTGAAGCAGCCATTTACTAGGAAAGCGCTGCCCAAGGAAAGATTGTTTACTAGGAAAGCGCTGCCCAAGGAAAGATTGTTTAGCTTGTTAATGTATGTTACATTCTGAGATTCATCTTGCAATTTCTGATATTCTGGGTATTTAAAAGTGTGAGACAACTTTACCCTGTCTCTATAAATATGGTATTAAAGGCACAACTTGTAGAGTTATTTGTCCTTAATAGCAAAATACTTGAATGTACTGTACGCTGTACAGGCATGCCATAAACATCCAGGTGAACCAAACTCAACTGCAGAAAAACACTCTCAAAACTAAGACAATTAGAAAATTTGGAAATAACAGAATTACCATTACCAAATGCAATCAACATCTTTAAAAAATCAAATAAATGCATTTCAGTCATTAAATTGCCAAGACCTTAGCAGGAGTCAAAAGGCTGGTTTACAGTGTAGCACTTTGTTAATACCTGGAAGTGAATGCAATTACATATAATTAACAAGTATACAGAGTAAAATCTATTTCCAAAATTTGCAAACTGAATATATTCCATATCATGGTATCCAAGTATCACTGTGCATTTGTTTTACATGCAGCAAGTACTCCTAATTAGTATTGGCTTATAGATGGATCCATATCTATGTTTTATATTAAAACACACACAATTCTACATTGTAGCAATTAAAATTGTAAACGTAAGTGTATCTATATGTAAATATACATCAGTTTGCAAGTATTTCGAATGTTTACAATGATAATAAGATTAGGTAGTAATTTACTTTGTGCCTTGCTAATCCAGTTATAACGGGAGAAATCTGAATAAAGATTTTTAAGATTGTATATCCTGCTCTAGAAAACTATTTTAAGAAAAATCTGAAGAATAGATTACATAATTGTATAATAATGATGCTATTTTGTGTCATTATAAAAGGGTTATAAGTGTTAAATCTATCAGAGCATGTGACTGAGATTTCAATTCTAACAATTTTAACATCAAGCCTATATAATTCTGACATAATTTTTCTCCAGTGCTTTGTGGAGGTGGATAAATTTTTGCTAAAATGTATTCACAAGATAACATCGAAATCTGAATGTTAGTGATTCAGTTTTTCTTTTTTTTTTCACCTGCAGGAAGAATTAAGACTTCAAGAAAAATCCTCAGGATCCAGAAAATGCTTTTCTCTGTACTCTAAATTTAACATTTTGGGCTATTTTCTTAAAATGCAATATGTCTTTAAAAAAATTGTAAGACTGTCTAGTATTGCCAGCTTTACGAGTTCAAAAATTAATGCAGAAGAGTCTAAAAATCAGTCATGTCTGCAGACAATAATGGTGAAGATTATGAATTTAGGAGTTTTTTTTTTTTTTTTTTAATCTCCAACTGTCACAAAAACTGGGAGGTTCCTTTTTCAAGTTTGTCTCTCTGGCACTTCCAAGAAACATTCTGTTCTTAACTAATATTCCATTTAGTAGTTTGATTCCAGCCTCTGGGAGTTTACAGAAAGAAATAATATTGCAACTTTCTGCCTGTAAACACTGCAAAAACCAATGCTTTCAAAAAAATAACATATAAATTTTGGGAATACTGAAATTTGCTGTAGGCCCTGAGGCTTTACTAACGTATCTTTATAAAATACAGCTGTAAAATGTGAGATAAAAATCATGAAAAAGTCTATAAAACACACAAATGGCCTTGGAAATCTTGACTTGTTCCTAACTACTGCACCTTAAAATTCTGACATTCATCCCTCTTGCAGACACTATTCTTCTTTCAGTTCTCCACGTCCGTTAATAAAAGACTATCACTGAACTACTATGAAGAACTCTTTAAATGGATTTCAGTATTTTCATTTATGCAAGATGGACAGGTAGATGTTTCCCACAATGATCTTGAGATTGTGATTTGTTCCCCCGAATTGTTCTTATATTTCTTTTTTCCAGGACTGCTAAATATCTTAGCAGTGCACACAGAACATACCCATGCAGGTGCAATATACACTGTGTGCACACTATGGATGTATTGGGAGTGAAGAATATTTATAATCTCACAATTTTAAATAGATAATGAAGGAACTGGTTCCTTGCTTTCCATATTTCAAAACAGACTTAGCTCCAAGCACTAGGAGGAGGATGGGCAGGAATAAGTTGGGGAGAACGGGGGTCAAAAAAATATTATTTTAATTCAACAAAGTAAGGAGAAGTTGGAAGCCACGGAGAGACTATTGGTCTTCTACTCACTGAAAATGTAGAAAAACATGTCCAGTCTCTAACGAGCTATGTTATTGCCATTTCAATACATGAGAAATGGTGGTGGTGGTAATGACAGGAAGCATTACATATTGTGTTTCACAGACAGATGAAAAGCTACCTAATCTGTACTTGGAAGGAGGCCATCACTGTCCTAGACCCATAGAGCAAAATACCACTAGAACAATCTGCCAGAAAAAAATAGTGAGGTTATTTATGAAATATAATTTGATTCCTAACTCACAGATCATTGGCATACATTACAGACAACCAGGATTACAGTGTAAGTATCAGAAGGCATTCCAAGGAAAGAAATATGACTGGATCATAGTTGCATCTTGACTTAGGCAATGGGGGAGTCCACTGCAGAGGGGAATAAATGTGAACTACATTTTGGACCAGAAGTGATATAGCAAGAATCGGTTATTAGGTTCTGCTTGTGGAATTCAAAAGGAAGTAGATACATCATGCAGTTGCTTCTTTCTCTGCAAAGATACATTCACAGTTGGAATCAAAACCTCACCTTTGATTAATATATCGTTTTATTAAATTCAGTAACAAATTTTATCATAAATATACAAAAACTTTATATAGTTTGGCCTCTCTCCTTATAATATCTGATAAATGAATAAAAATAATAATCAAATCGTTATCCCCAAGATTTAGTCAATAACTCCTTTTCCCTTTTATGAGCTTGTTTATGCAGAGAAAGTCCTAAAGGTCTTTATAATTGGATTGTGAGGCATGTATAGTTATACAGTAACACTCTAAAAATATTTCTTAATTATAAAGATTATTTAAGAAAATACTTTTCTCCTGGAAATGTAGCATGACTGAGAAATGATTCAGAACTTTTCTACTCCTCAGGCATATGGGTCAGGAATTTGATTTCACAAAACAGAAATACAAGTTTTTCAGGGTTTTTTTGTTTGTCTGTGGTAGTAGGACTGGTGGCCTATTAAGGTGCTCCAACACACAACTGGAAGACTTACTACGCAGAGCAGCTGACATACGGGCAAGAGATCCAGTTAAAGTTAGCCACTGGAATTACTGATCACTAGGTTTCAGTCTAAACTCTCAGCACTTTTAAGTATTCTGGCATTTGACAGGGGGACTCCAGCAAGCATCTCTCCAGAGGTACCGCCTGGTATGTTTTCTTTTTTTCAAATCAAGGGTCTGTGTCAGTTCTTTTGAAAAAGGGATATTCTGACTTAGAATAGAGAGGAAAAGGAAATTGAAAGAAAACACAGTCCATATTGAGTGATCCAAACATGGTCTGTGGAAACATGTGAAAGGGAGAAATGTGTTTCAAATTAAAACTTTGATGGAAAGATTGAAAGGGCATCCAAAAGAAATTGAGCATTTATCACTGACTTATTTGTTCACCAAAAATGACTGCAAGAGCTTGTGACAAAGAATCATGAGACCTTGCTAAACTAGGTGAGATGAAACTGGATGTTGCCCGCTACTTCACCTCCTTCATTCCTTATTGAAAGTTGTGAAGAAGTAACTTTTGTCAAGAATCCAGATCTCACAAGGCCCTCCCCAAAAAGTTTAACAGGATTTTCTTCTCATCATAGTGCTGTACTGGAAGAGGGATGTTATCCTGCACTGAGTTGTACAAGGATTGCTTTTAGATAACCCAGCCCCTTCTTTGGGTACCTACACGCTGTTATTAGATGTAATGTGAATCAGTTCTTGAAAATTCTACATCCTTAGCATAAATTTGCTTCATACAGATCATGGATTTGCAGGTACCATCCATTCCACAAAGGCTTAGTTTAATGGGTAAAAAAATGTCTTTAAGTCCACTCTTGGGGAAAATTCCTTTTACTACTCAACATGCTAACGTTGAAAGTTAAGACAAAAGACATGGGGCATGTCTCTCAGACTTCCAAAATATTGTTGTCAATGGGATTTAAATATGTATAGTACATGTTTTGAAACATTTGGGCTTGCTATGGTAATATCATTGAAGTCACTGATCACTACACAAAAGTGGCCTATGATCTGGACTTTAGCCAGACTAAGCATCAAAAGTAGTGCAGATAAAGAAGGCACATTTACAGCTTCATGTAGACCCTTGTGGGATTTATACAGGCCTGATTCCTGGGATTTTTATCCATGTGGGGGGAAATGCAAGCATTCTTAATGGTTTTTATTATACACATGAAAAGGACAATAACAACAAAACCTTCTTGCTTCATCAAATCTGTCCCCTTTTTCAATCCACCACTTATATAAATAGAAGAGAGTAGGATAAAATAGACAACACACTTTTTTCTGGTTTGTGTTTTTTGATTGTTTGATCTTTTTTTTTTTTTTCTTTCCACCGTACTATAAAACTGCTCTCACAATAACTAAACTAGATCCTAAATTTCATCTTCAGGCAATCAGGTCTGTGGGTATGTCTTTCTCTCTTTCTAATATTGTCTAATTCTGTCTGTTAATAAAATAAAGAAGGGCAGATGTAATTCTGGAAGACTGCTATGCAACATTTTTTTTCCCCTTTGGACATTTTCTAAGCTGCCTTGAAATCCCTTTTCTTTTACTTACTTCTCCCCAGGCTCTTCAGTACTGCCTTCTCTCTCCATGAGGCAATATATTCATAGAGGTAATACTGAATTACTGCAGCACTGACACTGATTGTTGCATAAACTCCACGTGGGTGGAAATCTACTCCAGCCTAGAGCATCATTGACTACATGGGAGGACAAAGCTGTAATATGCTCAGCAAAACAGAAGCATTGCCAACATGCAAAATTTCCCCAGGCTTTCTGAAAAAATGAGGACAAAATCTGGTGCCTGGGTATCATTTGTATTAAATAAGGCTCGTAAGCTGTACTTTCAGGATCTGTGTTAATGGAGGAAAAGATGCAGAGAAACACCCTGCATTTGTTTATGGCATAGCATTTTCAGCCCCAGGATGTCATAATTTTATACAGGATTCTATAAAATAGCTGTTTTCAGTAATCTTAAGTTTTAAAATACAAACAAACAAAAACTCCAATGAGCTGGGTCAGACACAGATTCTTCAAAAGGTGACATTGCATGGTGTAGAATAAAGTATTTTTATTGTGCTAATTTTTATTTTTAATTTTTATAATTGTAAAGTATTATAAAATTTAAATTTTAAAGTATTTTTATTGTGTTAATCAAATGCAACAACTACTCTTACACTGAAGTTTTAAAGCAAATTTGCCCCCATGCAGATATGGCCTCTTAGAATAACAATAAATGCTTTCAAAATAAATTTTTGAAGCACGTGCTAATAGATACATTTGTTTATGTTCTAGACTACTGTAATTTTTTGATGTCTGTAAGAACATGACACTAACTCTTCCCTGCATTTTTTTCTAGAATTAAATTTGATGTTAAAAATAAAGAAAATCTAAATATTAAGTCAGTTTCTTAAAATCTGAAAAGGAGTATATGTAGTTATTTTATAATGAATATGCAGAAGACATAACAGAATATATCAGGAAGAAAATTACAAGCTTTTCAAAAAAATATAAATAACACATTTGAAAGAATCATATTTTAAGCTATTTGCTGTATTCCTGTGGTGTATCACAAACTTTTCTGTAAAAAGAAACTCTTTAATATAAAGACCTTTCAATGCCAGGAAAGGAAAGCTCCAACTCAAACAGAAAAATGGCTTAATAACTTTCCTCATTATAATTAAAAAGAATTTAGTTCAGCTCACTGTCCACAGTCTATGTAATTATCACCTGAAATAACATTTCAATGAAGTTGAACTGCATAATAAAGCTTCTTTACCCCAGTAATTAACAAGGTTAAATGTCATTTTATCTAGTACAGCAGTAAGCCGCTAGTAAGACTGAAACAAGAGAAATTATCAGCAATAATCAACTTTTCTTTTTTTTGTCATCTGGTTACCATTTAAAATGAAAAACCTGCATACTATTCTGGAAAGATTTTCGTATCACAGGTAATCAAAATACCAAAAACAAACCTTAAAAATAAAAAAATAAAATAAAATACATCACAACATAACAAGATTTTTTCTCTCCCTGTACTGTATGTAAAATGATATGGAAAAAAAATTCCAAATAAAAATGAAAAATGCTAAAACTATGTATGGAAACTAAAGTTTGAGAAAAAAAATGTTGCCTTGCAGTTTGAATGGCCAGTATTACCTTAATAAATGAGTTCAGTATATTCTAATTCAGATCTTGAAATCCCTTCAGGACTCCTGTGGGAATTCTCTTATGACACCCTCTCCTTGCACGAGTTAGTTACCTGCTTTTTTTCTCTGAAGTTAAAAAGCTGGCCCTATATCCCTGCTCTTTTCTCAACTCCATGAACATTTATTGACCATTCCTCTTTTTCTAGATTAAGACACAATCCTGCTTTCTTGTGAAATTTCGTGAAGATGATTGTTAGCTAGTTCTGTTTTTTTTTTTTAATTATACAACATTTTGTGTGGAAAAAAATAAAGTTTGATCCACCAAGAGACTATGTGTCAGTATATAGTTTTTTTTCAAAATACAGACAAATTAATAGTCTTATACATTCGACTGGCAATGGCAATGGACTGGCAATGGACTGGCAACTCCTCTGATCAAGATAACCTCTTCGATACTTTACATATCTAAATGAAATTTTCTAGATTGGGGTTTTCACTCTCTAATATCCCCAAATTTAAATGAACTGCAGGATGCTATATTACAGACAGCATTTCCAGTAAACCTTTAGCTTAAATATTTTACTTCCTGATTTTCTTCTATTTCATCTGAACTGCCTGGTCCCCTAGAAACTTATGTTTCACCTATCTGTATCAGGAACTGGCCACCTTAGAACTAAATTCTCAACATTATTATTGTTATTGGAGTTTCTGTTTCCCTTCCTCATATATTTTCTAAGTAATATTTATATAGTACTGCTTCAAGGGCAATCTACTAAAACTGCACACACATTAGGAATGAGACAATTAAATTAGCTGAAATAATTTTAAACAGAATTTTTCTTGTCTCACCAAAATACAAAAGAAGAGGGCTGACAAAAAAAGTGGATTTAAAACACAAACCCTTTAATTTATTTTTATGTAGTCTCTTCACATGCTATGCAAAGAAAATAAAGAAATGTAGGGAGTTTAGAAGCAAAGAGCATTAAAAATACGCTTTTTAACTCTTGTCATTTTTCTTTAGTCTTACTCTCACATTCTGTTTAATATTTTCGACTCTTTCAGTCCACTTAAAATCTCATTCACTACCTTATATCCTAGTAGCTGGTGATGGCAAGTGAATGTAGTTATTCCAAGAGTTCAAAGCTGCTGATTCTTGATTACGGTTGAACAGAACTGGTGAATAAATTTACACGTCTGCCATGCGGTCACAGTTAACTTTACAGTTTCAAGTATCACTCTACAACTAGTAATTTGCAATCAGATTCCAGTACCAAAAAAAAGGCTTTAATGGAGTCCAACAGTACATTCACTTTTCATTTTAAAAGGATTTATAAAATATTTTACCCTTTTCTATGGGAGCTGAAGCATATTTCATTTTCCCTAGCTCAGTTATAAATCTAAAATCTGTTTATGTGAGACAACTGTAATTGGGGTCAGGGATGCTATAAAATGATCTGTAAAATGAGAACAGCGTAGAAAGATGAGAAAAACTGATATATTCAGTCTACACAACAGAGGAGCAAACAAAGAAAGATGGGTTTTTAACAAGAGGCAGATACTTCTGTAGTTGAGAATAGTCAAGAACATAAACAGTGAAATAAAGCTCTAGCCAGCTGCACTTAGGTTGCACATTTTTGGGTGATGGTGGGAATAAAAATCTGTATTGTTGTGTCAGGCAGCAGAACTGAACAAAAGAGAACTCAGAAACACTAAATATGCAAATGCTAGCAAGTCACCCATCTCACAGATGTGTTGTAAAATATACCAAGTCAATTCTGTTATAATACATGAGGACAGACAAAAAAACTATCTTTTACCTCAAGCTATTCTTAGTGTCAATATGGAATCTGACCTAACTTCTATAAAGGCATAAGACAGACAAAAAAAAATTTCGCTTTGTAAGTTTTGAATTAGGCACTGCATATACACACTACAAAATAGATACGCTAGATGACAACAGAATCACAATGAATTTCTCCTATCAGGCTTGTCTTACCTCTTTCTAAATCCCAGCTCCTTGTGCTCTTATGTGCTCTCTCATTACAGGAACCTACACTTCCTGGGCATCTTCAGGAGAACTGCTGCAGAAGGGGAAGATGAAGAGCCCAACAGTAGACATATTTTTCATTTTCTTCCAGAAAAGAGGAAAAAAGTCCTGAGTGAGGAAATGCAAGAGGAAAAGTAATCAGGCATCTTTATTGATTCAAAGAATCTATCTTTTGGTGTATTTTTTTTAAAAATTTTGAGAAGTGACTATTTCAGTAAATGAAGTTCCTGAAGAAGGAAGATGGTTCTCTGCAGTCTACACATCCACTCACTCACTGAGGTGAACTGATAATAAAAGTTGTCTTTTCAATTTAAATAAAAAAATGAAATATATTGCATGATCGATCTTTCTACAAATGAAAAAAAGTAATGTTTCTGGCTTAAAACTGATAAAGATGCCAATACTTCCTTTTCACCTGAACAGTCAAATCTAGCTGTTGGATGGGCAGATCTGTGAGATACTGACTTTGCTCAACCCACAGAACAGTAGAAATATAAAACTAACACTAACATCACTAAAGAAGTCATAAAAACTGATCTAAATATGGTGAGCTCTGGAGGTTGCCTGAAGTTATCTCCTCAGTATGACTGCTCAAGGCTAGAGAATCCATGACCTAGAGACAGCATGGGAACACTCCTAAAAACAGTTTGGAGACAGCTAGCAGCCCAGCTCAGCACTACTACAGCCACAAAATGAACTAAAAGTCATAGTCAATGCTAGCATATGTTCACCTGCTGAACTGTAAAATATGAGCACATTTGGATAGTAGTAAAGACATGTAGGGTGTTCATTAAGTTTTAATTGAAAATTGCAATTAAATATTTGTGAGGAGATGGAGGAAGACAGGAAAGAAGGAGTCCCTGAACAGCGTCAGACTTTTTTTTTTTCCATTTTGTAATAGATATGAAGGCAATAGTAAATAATATACGAGTATTTTTAGCCTTTTTATTCACCTATCAAGATTTGTGGATCTTTTTGAGTATTCAGAGTTTAGTAGTTTCTTTAAAAACAATCTTTAAACCAAAAGCAAGCAAAAATGAACACGTTTTCCATTGAAATACAGAAAAAGGAACAATGACAGAGCTATCGAACAATGACTATCTCTGGAAGTCACCGAGGAAAGACTCCTCCTCTCCCTTTAGCTATGGAAGTCACTGTTGTTACAGAGGTGAGTCTGCAAGGTGCTCTGAATGTGCCTGGTGACAGGGAAGGAGTTGTGTATTCACACTGTCTGCCGCAATGGGTTTGCCAGATTTAATGAAAACAAACAGGACAGGAACCAGCCGAAAAGGTAGGGCTTCAGCCTTCTGCTGATGAGTAACAAAAAAATTTCTGTGCTTAAACCACATCTTTCTTACAATCCTTTTAAATTTAGTTTTCATTCTATTATATATATAGTTCTTTATGTAAACGCTAGTTGTAATTGGAATTAAAATGCTAAATATGCAGAAATAAATTTGACAAGCTTAGGGAAAAGTATTTACTTCTGCCTGCAAGAAGAGAGAAATTTATTATTTTATCAGCATTCTCTAGATAATGAAAAAGATGCCTTTGGCATATCTATTTTCAGTAAGAATGATTTTGGCTGGAAATTAGCTAGTCTGTACTATCATGTTTAAAAAGAATTAAATTAGGTGAAGTATCAATCATACGTGTATGTCCTACACTATAATGTATTGTGCTTTAAGTCACTTTTGACAAGTTATTTATCTATTTTAACTCAGGTTTAGCACTTCACAAGCTGATGCAGAGGTAAACACCTGATTAAAATGTACACAGACACTGGCCAGCATTTGTGCTATCACAGAGTGCTCTGAAGAACCAGATGAGAATTTCAGCGTTATGAATACAGAATTACAATGGGCCAAACTTTTATAAAAATGTGATTTTATATTACTCGTGTACTTTTTAAATTAGAAAGTTTACCTGAGGATATATGTGTTTTCTTCACTCTTCTCTTTTGAATATCTTTCTAACCTTCTTGCAAGATTTTTGAAGAGAACAGAATCAAAACTGAAATGTTTCTGTTGCGGTGGACGCCCAGGCCGGACGCGTTCCGGATCCGCGCCGGCCCGTCCGTGACGCTCCCCACCACGCGCGCCAGTCTCCGAGGCCTCCCACTACTCAGGACCACCCTAGGATGAGGGGCGCCACTCACCCGAGGCACCGCAACCGGGGAGCCGCCGAGGGGGGACAAGTGGCTAGGTCGTCCCGGGGCCGAGACAGATTGCTCCGGCCCCCATCCTCCGGGTTCTGGAGCGTTCTGATTACATGTCACGAGCTGCTCAGTCAGGCCTGCTGGCCTGACTGAGCATGCTCCAGTCCCGGGGTCACAGGGAGGCCAGGGGTACCCCCCTGTACATCCCTCGTATGTATGGTGGTCTCACAAAAATACCTCTATCCCAAAGCCACACTCTCCCACAGTTTCATCTGGTCTGTTTTTCGTGGTTTTCCTCCAAGCTTGCTAGGCCTAACTGAGCTACCTCTGACTAGTACCAGAAGTTTAAGCTACCCATTGTTTTTCACACAAAGTTTGTATTTATTTATAAGGCACTCATCTGTAGTTCTGATACGGAAGGTGGGCGTGTCTCCCACCTTGTCAAAATGCTGCATTTGCTGTGCTCTCACATGCACTCACCTTTTGTGGGGGATCAGACACCTGAAAGCGGGGCAGGACATCCTGACAGTGTCAGTGACAATTCAACAGTTCATTTATTGCTACTATCACAATACCTGCTCTGAACACAGACACACAGAGGTATACCCATAAAATTAACTGTAGCCATGACCTGCTTCCTATGATGATTTGTGCATGCTAATGGCCTGAGCTGAAATACCAACCAAATAATATTCTTTCCAGGGATTAATTACTTACAAAATGTCCATAAAACAACCTATGTTTTTAGCTTGTGTGACTTTTACAGTATTGGCAGTTCTGAGCATTTGAAAAACAAGCATCATTCCTTGAAAAAACAGATGTTAAGTTCATTGTACTCTTTTTGGCCTTAGGCTATCTTGAGCTCTTCAGGATTGCTTATGCAACCATGCTTAAGTGAAAGTCAGAATACTGACATCATTATGACTTCCAGAGAGCGCGATATAATTGAGATTCCAAATACGGTAAAGAAATAAAATCTTACCGTTATCACAAGAGAGAAGGGGGAAAAAAAAGGCAGAACAAAGAGAATTTCATTCCTCATAGAAGCAGTTTAAGAGGTTAAAAAGGAGAGCAAATTGTTCTGCTATTTCGTAAGAGAAGCAAGTAGAAGGCGTGAATTTGAGCTAGAGAGGCAGTGCCAAGGAAAGCACCCAAAATGAAACTGCTACAGCTAGATCAAGATGCCAGCCCTGTCATGTAGGTACTCTAAAAACCCGGTGGAGGGTCCTACTGTATTAGGGGCAAATTTTCCAGGAGGGAGAAGTAATTCGCTTTACATCAGGAAACAGAGAGGGTCCCCCACCCTTCAAATATTTCACTGTTACCAACATACCACCATCCAGACTTTCCAAAGCCATGTATTTGGGGCTGCAGTCCCAGGGAGGCTGGACATGAAGGCACAGACGACAGAGTTTTGCAGAGTCTCCTAGAAAGGAGACTAGACTTTGAGTCCCCTAGAAAAGAGACTGCAAAAGCTTACTGCGCTTTTCCCTTTGCAGAGTCCATTCCCTTTGCCTTCTGTGACAGGAGAGGCACTTCTTGCCATTACAAGGGGCTTCAAGGGCCGGAGGCAGCTCTGTGGCACACTCCACAGACAAGGGCCTGGAGAGGAAGAACCAGGTGACACCAGATCACCTTGATGGCTTCGGCAGCTTCATGGCTGGGAGTGAAGGAGCAGAAAGGGGACATACCTACAGCTGCAGTCTCCCAAAGCTCTCCATCCCCAAGGCTGCAGGTGCAGGGTCACAGCATGGACAATCACTTTCCCATTAATGACAGGATGGCAGAAATGCTGCAGCATCTCCCCTCTGCCATTCCTTCTCCATATCAAGGTATGTCCCAAAGAAGGAAAATCAAGTAGCAAACTGACCTGAAGTTGAGGGAAGCTGAAGCAAACAAGATTTGAAGCCCATACATCAGCTCTTGCCAGCTCATGACTCTGAAGGATGGAGCAGATCTCTCCATGAACAAGACATCATCGAAAGTCCAAGGACATTACAGAAAATTGCTGGTACTGTCCTCTGCTGTGCCTGCCAGTGACCCTGGCCAGGCCTCCAATGCACCCACATCGAGGGCCCACATGGGGCTGTGGGGAGGAGACTGAGGGAGAATGAAACTATGCCAGAAATGAGCAGACATGGGTCAAGGCAACTTGCTTCAGATTGAATTTTGTGAGTGACTGACAGGCTCCTCTTGCAGAAGTTCTCAAACTTAGTTGTATTACACCCGTTTCCTGCACACCCAACACCACAGCGCTGAACATCACTTGTGCCTCAGCCTGGCAAGTGAGTGGCAGATGCTGCTCCTCTCCGAAGGTGCCCATGGGTGCCAACCTTCTTCTTTCCTAAGCTGGATCCTCTTGCCTAGAGTTGCTCTTACATCTTTTCAACCTGGATCTTCAGCACCATATCACACACACTACTGAAGAGTCTTTCGGCACCACAGCACTGCACCTTGAGCAAAGCAGAGACTGCAGGAGAGCTTCCCAGCTCCAGCCTGCACTGCAAGGGGAGGCTGGCTGTGCTCATGGGGTAGGGGCACTGAGTGGACCATGATTGGGAGAGAAAAAAAAAAAACAAACAGAAAGCCCTCTACCCATCTGAACTGTTTTCCTTGAGCATGCTGTGATTTCTGAGCACAGGGGAGACCTACCAGCACAGCAAGGTCCCAGAAGAGCCTGGGGACAGGCTGAGGAAACACCTTCGTTAGGCAGCTAACCTTGAAGTAAAATGTCACTATTCCTATAATTATGCCCTCCTTCAACACCTTGAAGAAACATACACACTTTCTAACAGCCAGTATCTAATGATGGTTCATAGACTTGAGACCGTGTGCATTCCTCTTCACACATTCAGAGGAAACTTTCACACTTCTTCATTAATAAAAGAAATTCCTCTCTATCTAGATAGTACCAACTGGTTTGCCACATTTAAGTGTGTCCACTTTCACCTTTCAGGTTGGCTGCATAGATGGATATGTGAAAGTGGCTGAGGAGATGCTGTGGCAGACAAACACACTGCACTTTCCCTGCCCTCAGCAGCTGCCCTGTGACTGCGCTGTTTGCGGTGGTGGAGCCCTCACAGCCTCAAGAGCCCTCCAGAAAAGGGCCGCTTCTCCCCCATCAACAGCCAATCACCAGGCTCTGTGAGAATGTGAGCCGATCAGAATGGCGTTGCTGGGGGGAACAGCAGAGCGCCCAAGGTGGCGGAGGTGGTGGGAGTGCCCAAGGGCTCGTGATGGAGGGGGTGCTGGGGAGCCCACCCTGCACTGGTCGCCTGCATTCTCCATGGCTGCCCCGTATGCCCTGCTGTGGGATAGGGAGGTCCCTAGAGGGCGCCTGTCTGCTACTCTGCAGGTCCCCTTCGACTGTTTGGGAATTTCAGGTGTTTCTCGCATAACCTTGGTCTTAACGGCCCGTGAAATTCCGCCATCCCTCACGGCACTGTCTGTAACTTTTGTCGGCGTCTCACATTGTTGTCTGTCACGTCCAGAAATTCTTCATGTCATTTCCAGTCATTTCTCGTTCCTGTTCAGTTAGCTTAACCACAGAGCAGGGCCTAGTCCGCGGCTTAGGCAACTGCCTTAACAGGATGTATCTCCTGCTTTTTATATCATAAAAATAAGTGGGAAGTTGAATTACAGTAGATGTTCAGGAAGACTCTTGACAAATAGTGGAATGATTTATATCAAGGAATGATGCCATGGAGCTACGGAATTATGTTTTATTTGACTCACCAATATTAAAAAGTAAAAAATATTTTATCCACCATAGTGGAATGAGTATAGGAAACTGATGTTTAAATGACAAATGACCTTTAAGATACATTCTCCTGTAGATTCTGCCTTAAAGCACAGGCAGATTTTTTTTTCCATCTGTGCTATCAAACTGCCTTTAATTTTTTCATGTTATTTTTTAAATATTCACATTCATAATCAGGTGTAATTCTTGGCCTGCTGCCTTTACCAAAGCACTTACCATGTATTGAAACTGTATTTTTTATTTCTTGTGGGCAGTGGGGCAGTGTGGGCAGACTGACAGGGGTGAGCTGTTCTCTAGAAAAACATTCATACTGTTGTCAAATAGTCTTTCATCATTATGTTTGCTATTTTTTCCCTTATAAACAGCTTTTTTTTTCCATTTTCCTAACCCTTATTATCCCTTGACATCAATCACTACTCTCTTTCACTATTTGTTTTTCTACCTTCTATATTTTATTTAAAAGATAAAATAATGTATTCTTTTAAGGTTGCCCCCCACACCCTTTCTTTTTGCTCACCCTAGTTAATTTTTTTTTTCTAACTCAGTCTACAGCCAGCATTTCCTTGCTAAAAAGAATAAAAAGAACAGGAATAAAGAGAATGTGTGCTAAAGGAGTACAAGATTTTTCCAATGTCATAGGATGTTTGGCTGGATTTCTCCACAAACAAACCATTGAGTTATAGGACCATGGCAAGTTAAACCACACTTACACACTGAATTAGCTGAAGTCACCTGAGAGTCTGTAACTCAGTGTAGACTCTTATCTGTCCAACTTACATTATTGCCCATCACCATTTAAAAATGTACTTTTTGCTTTGTTGGAGGCTTTTGTTGTGGTTTTACTTTTTGTTCTCTTAAGTTGTTAATAGCTGTTTGTTGAGCTGAGATAGGTAGTGGTACCTTTCTAAGCTGGTTTTACAAAGTCTTCCAAAGCTACTTTGGCTCTGGACATTTACGTTCTCCTTTGGGAAATGTCCTTTTCAGTCAGTTCTGCTTTTTATAAAAGCAAAATAAAAGGTTTCTCGTTTATCTCAGCAAGAGATAGGACTTTTTTTTCCCCAAAAAAAACTCTGAAATGCAGTGTGATGAGACCTGCTTTCAGCTCAACAATAGGAGAACCCAAAAGGACCTAGAGAGGCTACAGGAAAAGGGCCAGCAGGAACATTATAAAATGCCAGGCTGTGCACTTGGGAAGGAAGAAGCTCTGGAATCGGAACAGGGTGGACCTTGCCTGCCTGCCTGCCTGGAAGACAGATCTGCTAAGAAGTCCTGAGACTCCTGGCAAGCTGAGCTGAACCAGGAATGTACCCTGGCACCGAATAAGATTGACAACGTAATATGTCGTGTTTTGTACACCCAGGACAAACAAAATTACTGATAAACTGGAATCAATTCAGCTGAGGCTACCAAGATGTTTGGGGGCTATAGCATGTGGCGTGTAAGGAGATCTTGAGGGAACTGGGCTTGTACATCCTAGACAAGAGCTGGCTTTGGTGCCTAATAGCAGCTTCCCATAATCAGCAAAAAGGTCAGCTGGACAACAAAGCCAAACGCTTCACAAGTGATGCATGGCAATAAGCGCAGGTTGGTACAGCAGAGTTTTTAGTGAGACATGGTGAAAATTAATTTCTCTTGAGGACTGTTCATCAGTGGGGCAGGTTGTCCAGAGAGGCTGTGGATCCAGGGGTTTTCAACTGGGTGTATCTCCCTCCTGACCCTGCTTTGAGCCAGAGCCTCGTTAGAAGACTAGAGACCTTCTGAGGTCCCTTCCACCCTGATTTATCTTATGATTCTGTGAAGTTCTTATGAATAAATATATATCACTTAAATATTTGGAAAAACAAAGTAGCACAGACATGGTAAAAATGCAGATCTTCACTAATCAGATGCATTTTTTGGAAGATATTCTATTTTACTTAACCACAGTAGTATTCTTGATTATCCTCCTTTGTAGAAATCTACTAAAATCCCAAAGATGGCCTCTTCATCTTTTTAAACACGAGATAAAATGCATATAACTTTGCTTGGGCACTTTGGTGTTTTGCAGTTCTTCTTGTGTGCACTTTTAACTGCTTTCCTGTGCTGAATTAAGCACTTAACTACAGTTTTGGTTTTACGTAGCTCAGAGACCACCCACATAACTGAGGAGAGCTATGAGCCTCATTATACCAATCTTAATGATTGAAGCAGACGTGAAGGGTTCTAGCACAAGAAGTACTAGGCTGAGGGAGCCCAGTTTATCCCTGTGGTTACTTTGTTCATTCCAACAGTCTGAATAAGGATTAGTAGCTTTAGCAAAGCAAGATTTATAACAGAAGTTACATCCCCTTACTGAGATTGTCAAACCACCTGTTACAGACAGAAAAAAAGACAAGATATTGAGCACACAGCCCTTTAATAGAAAATTTAAAAAAATCACCCTATAGAAACTCTGTTTTGCCTTAACCATAGCCCATGATAATCCCAAGAATGTACTGCTGATGCTTAAATATTATTCCATCAGGGGAAAAAAGTTATTCCAAAATAGAGTGTTTTGTAATGGCATGCCGTTTTTGAAAGAATGGTAAAAAAAATCCTGAAAGAATTTATTCCTTGTGTGAATGGAAGTATGCCATGGGAAAGAGGCAATCTTCCCCGAATTTTCTAAGGGATTTGGAAACTTAGTGCTGAAACATTTAGACCACACTGAATTTTTAACAGAAGTTTAAATTCTCTAAATGCAGTGTGAAGTCCCACACAGGCAAAGTCTTTGGGAGATTAAGATCTAAATGTCTCAAGATCTCAAAGGTAACTGCATGAAATTTAAGGCTGGAGACCTCTAGTGCTGGATGTGAAGACAGGGAAAAGTATTAGTGATTTGCCAATGGTTTGTTAGTTTGCATTGTACCAGAGTATGGGGAGATTGCCCCATATGACATCACTGGTCAAAAAATTACCCTTTCCTATGAAAGTGGCTTAAAAGTACTCAATGCTACAAATACTGTTCTCATATAGAGCATAAAAAAAATGGCAAAATTCAGGCAAAATTGGAGTATATATTATTTTTTATGCTTTTTATGGTGTAAGGAGGCTAATTAGGTTTCTTTTTTTGTTGTTGTTTTTCTGTCTGGATTTTTGGTAGCACTAATATTCATGCTTTTTTTGCAAGTCCCAAATTCTCCTCTCTGCTTTTCACCAGCTGTAAAATCCCGTATATAAAATATTACAATTAAAGCAGATAAGTTACTGCTTTGCAGATAGATCTTTTGTATAGTAATATGCAGTAAAAGCATCTTAACAGAATTAAAGAGGTAATTTTGTTTAGCCTTATTGCCAGTGCCAGAGGGAAAGATTTTAACCCATACTAAATTAACAGTGTGTTTACTAAAGCAATACGAACATTACTTCTTTTTTTCTTCAAAACAAAGAACAATTTCATGGTTTCAAATTAGATGTTTTGTATTTAATAAAATAAGTGTTGAAGCTAATATTTGTAAACACACAAGTATGAAGTGTATGTATCTGTAATTAAATGAATGCATACTGTTTTGGAAGCATCATTTAATGCTTTATTTTCATCCTGGCTTTTTTTTTTTTCCTTGAATACTTGAATATAACAGGATTTTCTCGTAAATTAATTAAAGACATTTTGAAAACCACAAATTCTATATATTTTAACAGGAGAAGACTGGAATTTTTAAAGAGCTGTTAAGAAGGCAAAGTCCTTCTTGATGTTGAGTCTTAGAGATATATGAAAGCAAGAATTTGAATACTAGGAAATGCAGCAGTTATGGAGCTAGAGGCTGTACTGAGCAGTGAAGACTCTCTCTAAAAGTATAAAAGGCTGTATTAAAATTTCTATAAGTAGATCTTCCACTATGTGTTTCAACATTTTTAAAAAATACCTGCTATATAGCATAAATCCTACACTGAAAAGCTGTTCTCTGTCCCCAGGGGAGTATAGCATCCAAAGGTGCACAGCTCCTCCTTCATAGTTTAGCACATGCTCCATTTCAACGGCTAACCTGTATGGGTGAGAAATGGGTGAGAAAATCAGACCTTTTCTGCATCTATTCAAACATTTTGCTGAGAATGAAAATCTGTCTAATAGTGTAAATGATAACAAGTGAAGCTTTTTATTTTCTGTGCTAATTTGTCCACTCGGAAATGGAACAGTACTGCGAATTAGATTATACATAAATCACACTATATTCAAAGAGCAGCAGCATATACCAGGCAGTAGGAATACCTACCAACTAGAGGGGCTCTTGATCTTTTGCACTAAAACTGAAATCATAGCCTTTTTTTCCAGACTTCATTCTTTTCTAATTTTCCAGTGAAAATGCTCATCTCTTTCTTTCACCATATACTTTGTTAAGCCTACACTTTTTTAAAAAGTATTTAATTTTTACAGCTCTGATACAAAGGTGGAAAAACATGTGCTCATGTTTTGAGGGATTTCAGTTCACGTGTACCTGAAATTTGGCCTAATAACTTGGCACGGGGCACGGGCCAACGCAACAGGGGAGAAAGGGTCCCACAACCCGCCTGCGGGCTAAAGGGTAAAGGAAACGAAACACAAAACCCCGTCGCAGATGTTACATCGACGCGCAAAATAAAATAAGGAAGGTACCCTACAGCCGCGCCAGGGAACTCCCCAACGCGCCTCCAGGCCCCCCCTCTACGCATATTCTTTGATGTCCCCCGGCCCACAGCTTTATTCCTCCCCAAATCCCAGGGAGAGGGGCCCTCCCTTACCGCCTCCTCGAGTCCACACGGGGACCACGCATCCTCGATGTCCAACAGGAGGTGCTGCAATCAAGGAGCGGTGGTGTCACAGCACACCGAGAGGGGTCAACTAGTCTGGCGCGTCACCGACCCGATTCGAGTCCACGCGAAGACTACACGGAGTTTAAGTCAAGCCAAGAACTAACACCAACCCATAACCAGGAGCTAGAACTCACTTTATTGGGGGGGAACAGGATTGATATAGGGTCTATCAGGGGAGGAGTTAGGGCGGAGAAAGGGGAGGAGAGAAGGCGGGAACTATCTGGGAGCCAGATCTCATTGGTTAGGAGCCCGTTACCGGGCGGGCAGCCAGGAGCAGCAAGCAGCTCCTGGCCCCCACCTCTGGGGTTCCAGACCCTTCTGGAAGGTGGCCTCTTGCACCTACACAGCCCAGGTACTGGTGCGGCGCAGGCGCACCTCCTGGGGGGTCACCCATCGGACACCTTGAGTGACAGGGACCCCCCTGTACATCTCTGTACTGCGCGTGCTCCCAGGTGGGGTTGCCCAAAGGGCACCATTAGCCCTTATGAGGATCCCAAATCCCGTTTTATTCCCCAACAATAACTAGTAGGAAATAAAATTAGACTTGTCTACTAAAATCTTCTAGCTTCCATTTTTTTCCTGACATTGAGATTTGTTTCTGATTAAAAGTATAGAAACAAATTAAAATCACGAGCAGTTATTTTGAAGTTGTATAAACTAGCAAAGAAAGCAAAGACGGAGAAGGACAATGAATTAAAATGCTTAGCTGACTTTCTGGAATTTAGAGATTTCTAAATGATATTAGCACATTAGTGCTCTTTCTTTTACTAAGTTCATTTAGGTTTTCATCTGTCTTCACTGACAACTAGAAAGAAGTTAACCAAAACTAATTTCATTCTCATTAATAAAACTTGTGTTCATTCATTCTAATGTCTAAGACTTAAGATGAAGGTGATGCTGCATAGCCTAAATTTCTATATCAACAGTCAAGGTTTCTTGCATTCTGCAGGCAGTACCGTTCACATCAAACTTTTACTACAAAATACTACTGTAAAAGTCACCAAATGGCAAACGGAAGGTCAATAGGTGAGATTTGTCCAGAAACTAGCACTTTTCTTCCAACTCTAAGATAAAAACATGCAGTTTGGCAACCTTTTATGACCTTATACTCAGATATAAGTTGTCTTTAATTCCTGAGTTGTGATTGTAGTTCTTCGAGGCTGCAGAGATTACATGAAGTTAAATGGTGGTTTACTGTAGCCCCTAAGAGAATTCACATTATACCCCACAGATCCTCAGGGCTATATTTTTACTTAGTTGCATAGCATGGTCAGTAGTTTTCCCACTGTGGGAGAATGTGTGAAAACTATTTATAATGAAATAAGAAATTAATCTTTGTGTAGCATTTTATTTTTTAAACTGCATTGCAGAAATGCTAAAGCTCTATGTTCTTAGGAGACTTTTTCAGGAAATGTTTCAGCGCCATTTTGAATGCACTTTATTCACCAAGTGAAGAAAATGCATCATGGATATCTTGTCTCTAGGAAACTTAGTTTTCTATAATCACCTCTGCCAAGTTAAATTCCACCAAGCTGCTGGCAGAGCGAGAAGAAATACTGAGCAAAAGGCAGAATGCCCCAAAGCAAGAACATGTTGAATGAGCAAAGATTATTTGGCCTCAGAGACAGTTTAGCAACTGCCAGGACAGATGCACTATGCTAAATTAAATGAGCTGGGGTCCTGGTCTGCTGTACTTTAATTTAACAAATGCACACAGGAGTCATCAGCTAGAACTTGCCCACTGGCACCTCTGACTCCTCTCTTATCTCACCCAGTTGTGACAAATTAGAGAATACCATTGGCAGAGGCAGCTATAGAGGCATCCAGCTTTTTCTTACAAGCCTGACTTCATCTGGTTTCAAGTCGTTTAACCTTAAATCATTGTTAGACTGATCAAGTGTAAAACACACATTTGGACAGTTCACTCCATATGAAGAGTGATGCATTTCAATTCATTTAAAAACTTTCCTTACTATCCAGATAAACCAAAGAAGCCATTTGTTAAAGCAAAGTGAAAATAAATATTTATTCAGTCACAGATTACTGGAGGGGCTGAAAAATTGAGGAAAGGGTGTTTTAGTGGGACTTGGTTTCTTTCTGCAGCATGTGCTGGTAAATTTGAGTAACACAAAAGATTGTCCATGCTACTGTGCAGTCCTTCCATTGACATCAAGCTTACATTCATTTCTGCACACATAGAAGAATTTCTATTAAATGTAGCCTGTGTAGCTTGTAACCTAGTGCAGCTTGTAGCCTGTTAAATGTACTTGTAGCCTAATGGAGATGTCTGAGGAGATAGGCCATTACTCTTCCCGGAGATGCTTTTAAAAGACGGGCATTCATACCTGGACTTTTTCAGGAGGGAGGACGCTACCCTGAATACCTCCCTGCAGGAACCTGGCAGGTTCAGTCTCTTCCCTCTTCAAAAGAGACAGGCGCCTGCACAGCAGTTAGTTCTGAATCATCCAGAGCTTTAAGAGCTCAGGGAGGCAGCAAAAGAGTTCAAAACCCAGCAGGAGTCCTGGCTTCTCACAGAGTCAAATAGACTCTGCAGAATGCAGCCCCTCCTGGTTTCCAGCTCCCGCTGAGTGCTGTGAAGCCCACCTCTGTCTGAGATGGAAACCATTATCCCATCTTTTTGTTGTCTCAAACATACCTGAAAGGTATTTCAATTCTTACCTTCACTTCAGCCACAGCATGTGTCTTGTGGATGGATTTCTCCAGATAGGAACAAGAGCAAGACTAGCAAAAATTATATTTGTTTTTGTTGGTCTTTGTCCTCGTATTTTTAAAAAAATCTAAATTATGCAACTTTAAAATCAGTAACTGATCCCTAAGAAACATGATTTTATTTAAACATGAGATTAGTTTATATTTAAACTGAGATAACTTCACTAAAATATGAAAAAAATCTTTAATGTGCATCACTTATTCACACATGAATTTGTTGCTTATTATTTACTCCTTCCAATTGTATCTTGAAAGAAATAGTGTATGTGTTTTGGCAAAGAATCTAATATATTTCTGTAAACTCTAACTGGAAAGTAGTTTAAGAGAATAGAGCAAATCTCTGTGAAGGAAATTTCAGAAGTTTGCTCTCATGTCACCACTGTTGGGAGAAATTGTATGGCCCCACAACAGCAGTTGCTGCCGGATATTTATCAGCATATGTGTAGCCTCCGAGGGAAATGCTCAGCTACCGAGCTGAGGAAAGACAGTGACTTTTAATGTCATTTAGAAGTAATGCATAACAGGATGAGGTGCTTTGCTCTAGGAGGCTAGAACTGCTTTTAAAAGGTACCAACAGTATAAGGATCTTCTCACGAGTTACATGAAAATTCACAAGCAAATTCACTCACGTAAATAACTCTTACTGATGTCACTTTGACAGGATCAGTGGACACTAGTTTAAGCAACATGTGTCATATATACTGTTGAAAGAGATCAGAGACATCAGAATGCTGTGTGATTTGTAAATCCACATGGTTCGATGGCACAATATGAATGTTTTACTCATGCTGAAATTTTATCATATCTTCTGTAATCCATCTGCCACAAAGACAGGTGAGTGATAATTGAATTTGATGCCATACATTTCAGATCAGACCAGTCTCCATCTTTTCCATATGTTTCCACATCTCTTGAGAAATTCCATTTCAGTGGCTGGCTTATAAGGAAGCACTGGAAAAGATTGTCTCTGCCTGTCTTAAAGACCTCCCAGGCCTTCAGAAATAGCATCGCTGGCACTGTGCTGAAAGAGAATTGGGTTCCAAACCACACATTAGATAACGACTGAGAGCCCTTCAGCTCTTTGAACAGCTAAGGTGGCTGACATAAGAGACAGGAATCACATGTGTGTTTTATATAACAGCAGTACAAAGCATTTCCTGCCAATTAAAACCAAATCTTATTTACTACCTCTTTACAATAAGGATATAAAACCACTATTTTTAGAGGCAGAACTGAATAAACCGAAGTTCAAGGATAAAATTTTGTTTCCTCTTCCTCCAAACCTCTCTTCCATTTTCTTTTTACTTACTATGGGTCTTCTGTATTTTTTTTATTCCAGTGAACAGAAATTTTTGGCTCCTGAGAGCTCTATATTTTCAATACCTGTAAGTCAGGCAGCTTCTAGCTTCCACCGACCGACACTTCTTTTACAGAAGCCCTTCAACTTCACTGTACAGCCCATCGAAATACTCACTCAGTGGGTTTCTAGAGTCCATAATCTAATTATGAATAAATTGTAAACTAAACCATTTCTCTGGCAAGTTCGTATTGGCATCAGAAACATCAGGAAAGCATCAGAAAAAAATAAAAGGTTTCAGATAGAATCAGTAAGAATATTGTCTTTCAAGAGTAGAAGGTAGTTCTGTTTTATGCCCTTATTATATGTTTTCTGTAGGAATCACAGAACCACAGAATGGTTGAGGTTGGAAGGGAACTCTAGAGATCATCTAGTCCAATATGCTAAAAGATATTTTCAAGGTTTGGAAAGTATTTCTAAACATAGGCAAACATAGCCATGGTAGGCCAGACTAACAACTAGTAATCATTAGTTGAGCTGAGGCATTTCACAATAAAATGACCTAACATTAATCATGTTTTTTTTTTCAGAATACAAAAAGTTTAGAAACAATTCTGGAACTTCAAATCATATTGGCAGTAAGAACTACTGTTTTGTCATAAACTCATTTTTGTTGTGGAATATTAAATTAAGGAGAGCAGTCATTACTCTATGATAAAAAGTCCCTTTCATTACTGCACAGAGGATTAACATGTGATTCAAATGAAAGAGATTCGGATAAATTCCTCTGCATCAATAGGAAGTCATTTCTCACAACCTTCATACATAATACAATTTTATTTCAGGTATGAGAAATACTCCACAAACTGCAGTGCAAGGGCAAGACAAATGTTTCACAGGCAAAAATAAACTAAGCTTAGATTTTAAAAAACTAAAATGAATTATTAAAGTGCTTTTTAATAAAAATATTTTGGTATCAAACCAAACAAATAGGGAGATCTAATTTGATCTCTGTATATGAAATAAGAAATATAATACATCAAAGTTCAGAGTTAAAAATACAAATAGAAATATTTTCAGTACGGTAAGGTATTCATAAAATAGCACAGTACCATTTAGATTTGTTCATATTAAAGTATTTTTGCAAACTATTTTAGTGAAAGATTATTCGTACCCCCAAGCTGCATTCTTATGGTAGGGTTATCCCAGTTTCATATATTAAACAGTCAGTTTAGCCTTAAAAATAATAATAAAAAAAGTTTGCTTACAATGTTTATAGCATGCCTTTAATTAAATATTTTTTGCTTTAATGTTCTTTGAAAAATTCAGTTAGTATCCAGTCATGTTTCTGAAGAATGGATGAAAGCATCCTCATATAAAAAGAAAATCAATTTGTATCTCACTGTGACCATAACTTCACTTCTGCCTGAAAACCAATATGATGTTTCTGATTTTTGTGAAAGAATTACAGATAGACAAGAACAAAGCTACTTAAAAGATTGGATCCAAATTATGGCTTACTGAACTGACTTATATAAATCTTAGTGGTACTTGATTTTTATACTCAAAGTATCAATTCAAGAAAAAATATTGGCTACTGTTAGCTCTTCCCATCACCATAATCTTCTTCCTGAACATTTATATCTACCTCAGTCACTTAAAATCCACATCTATCAAAATACACAGCAAGAACTGATGAATGTTTGTTAAGTACAATTCCTAGGCTATACCTATAATAAATGTAAGGAAAGCGTTAGGATGAAAGTCAAGATCTACTGATGCCCACGTGCCTGTAATTTCAGTTTGTGCTGCTGATTCTAACATAGCTGCAGAAGTCTCTAAAAGAGATTGAGTTTTGCCAGTCCTTATAGTCATGGATTTAAAACAATCATCGTTCTTGTTATTTACATCTGGTAAGATAAAAGGAAATGTGTTACAGCACTGCAGAGCTGCATGAGAGGCACCTTGGTCAAAGACAGTGCAGACACTGAAATTTGTATTACTGTGATACCTGGCTCATGAATTCCCTGTTAAAATCTGCCACTAGCATCCACTGCTTAGCTGGATTTATATTTCCCTCATCAGAATTGGCTTCAAGGGCGACTCTTTATCCTACACTCTGCTACAGCATCACATTGACACTTCCTGCTCCCACCAGACACAAGAACACAGTTAAGCAGCACAGCCTCAAGTAGGGGTATTTATCAAGATAAATGTGAAAAATCTTGCTCATCATATTTTTGAGCAAAGATTTTTTTTTTAATGAAAAAAGATGCAAAGTAAAGAAGCTGAAAAATTACATGCCAGCATCTAGGCAAATAAAAACAAGGGAGGGATCAGGCTTCAGCTGGCTCTACCTTTAGGTGAAGGAAGTTACAACTGTATCTACTGTTCAACCACACTGCCCATACTGGCTGTTAAAAAGTCCTTTCTAATTTCATTTCTATTAGAATTTAAAAGCCATATAAAAGAGACATTAAAGGCTGCTATTTTTCCCCACATTGAACCCAACCATTTCCTCCAGCTTACAAAGAAAAAAAAAAATAGAAAAATAGAAAAAAAGAAAATATAGAAAAGTATATTATTCCCTTTGGGGTAAGTGTTACTAGACCCATGGAGGGGGAAGATGTAATATTGAAGTGAGGAAAATGTAGTATTTGGGTAGAAATTCTGGTCCCAANCCACACTGCCCATACTGGCTGTTAAAAAGTCCTTTCTAATTTCATTTCTATTAGAATTTAAAAGCCATATAAAAGAGACATTAAAGGTTGCTATTTTCCCCCCCATTGAACCCAACCATTTCCTCCAGCTTACAAAGAAAACAAAACAAAAAAAAAAAAGAAAAAATAGAAAAATATTTAGTATTTGGTCTATCCCACTGAAAAGAAATATCCATAAAATATAAATATATATATATATATTATGGTCCCAATCAGCATCTATAGGATAGTAAACTGTTGCAATCATTAAATGAAACTCAGTGAAATAGCAGGGAAGGAATTATACACAGTGGTGAATATTTGAGCCAGAATGTTATCAAGGCTGGTCTTGCCTCTGTATAAGACAGGCACTGCCCCCTCTCCACAGCTTGAAAACACAGTTTCTCTACAACTTACTTTAAAAAAAACCACTCTATCCCAAGCTGTTGTACATCTTACCCTATTCCACATTCAGGTGTCTGTGCAACACTTTTTGCCACCTGCACACAAGCTGAGGTGTTCTTGATTAAACTGAAGTGGCAAACTGAACTAGCATAGATAAAATGAGGAAAGACCTATCGGAGATACATAAAAGGTACATAACACTTTTTCCCCTAAGAAGGTGTTATGAAAATCATGCTGTCAGTGTTCGTCAAGCTGCATCTCTGTCTGGTACTGTTAAAAATTCCAGATGGGCTATTTAAGCAATCTGACACCTGGAAAAATCACACAGTAGCATCATATTTGGTATGCCCTTCCATATGCTAATGCTGTGTCTTAACCAGATTGTGGTAAACTACCTATTGTTCACGGTAGGATCTTACTCAGTTGCGTTGGGGTACTAGAGTGCTACTTTCACTGATGTGAAATCTACAGAGGTGCAGGTAGGTAGAGAATGTAGATCTCAACCTTTCAAAGCCTCTCCTGCTTTGCAAATCAAAAGCAATCAAATAAGAAGTGCGTATTTAGCTCATTCCTGGGACAATGTCACAGCCTTTATTTCTGCAGTTCACGTGCAAGCTTAAATTTCAGCAAACTTAAAAAAAAAATGAGAATAACCCCAGGCACCAGTACAGATTAAGTGTTGACCTGATGGAAAGAGGCTCTCGGGAGAGGGATTTGGGAGTCCTGGTTGACAACAGGTTGACCATGAGGCAGCAATGTGCCCTCATGGCCAAGAAGGCCAATGGGCTCCTGGCTGCATCAGGAGAAGCGTTGCCAGCAGGTGGAGGGAGGGGATCCTGCCCCTCTGCTCAGCTCTGGTGAGGCTGCACCTGGAGTACGGGGTGCAGTTCTGGGCTCCCCAGTGCAAGAGGGATGTGGAGCTTCTAGAGAGGTCCAGGGGAGAGCGACAAAGATGGTTAGGGGACTGAGCGTCTGTCTTATGAGGAAAGACTGACAAACTGGGGCTGTTTAGTCTGGAGAGGGTAGAGAAGGGATCTGCTCAATATGTATAAATACCTGAGGGGAGAATGTAAAGAGGATGAGGCCAAACTCTTCTCTGTGGTGGCCAGTGACAGGACAAGGGGTAATGGGTACAAGTTGAAACACAGAAAGTTCCATCTCCATGTGAGGAAGAACTTCTTTACCATGAGGGTGACAGAGCCCTGGCACAGGCTGCCCAGAGAGGTTGTGGAGTCTCCTTCTCTGGAGATCTTCCAAACCCGCCTGGATGCCACCCTGTGCCATGTGCTCTGCATGTCCCTGCTGGAGCAGGGGGTTGGACTAGATGATCTCTAGAGGTCCCTTCCAACCTCAACCATTCTGTGATTCTGTGAAATTGTAGACATAGGATATATAGTATCAAATTAATGAATGTGGCTTGCAATTAAAGACCTTGAGGACTGCTGAGGATTCAAGATGATTATTATCTGTTCAGTATAGTTTTGTGCCGGTACATGATTTGAAAGTTTTCTGCTTTTCGTATTAAAGAATAAAATTTTAGGCACTTAAGTTTAAAATCTAATAATCTTATCTGTTTTTCAAATGAGTATAATAAGCCAGCTGCTAGGAATATGTATATTTGTATGTATGTATGTACGTATATATTTTTTTCCTGTCTGTAGCAAGTTTTGTCATCTCCTGTAGCTAAAAGTTAGGTCAGGAATTACAGAATTTGAGCTTGGTTTCCATCTGCTTCTGAAAGGAGTACAGAATCTGCAACAGTTCATATTATCTGCTGGCATGGTATGTAATATACAGCACCAACAACATGGAACAGTAGGACATTCTCTAATGGCCTTATTGACAAATACAAATTCCAGAACTCTGTTGCATACTAAGGAAGACACTGGCTAGGCTTTCATTGGATGAATATGCTATATTCAGTGTGGAAAATAAATCTTAAAGAATTGGCTTTTTAAGAACACAATTGTAGTGACACACACTAATGGAAATTTTTGTATGTTTTAAGAATCATCCATCTCATGGGATTAGCATGGTGGCTTCTGGCTTCTGGAAAACTGAGCACCAAGTACAGGTAAAAACAAGTTTGGTTCCATGCATTCACTGTTTACTTCAACTTACTTCAGCAAGCCACTGTTGGAGTGGGGGCATGACACTTAGAGCAAACGGAGAGTGAATAGGGTAGTAGCTGGGTTGAGATGTGTCATATCACATGTCTGGAGTGCTGATAGATGTATACAAGGTCTTCAGGAGCAGATGGGAAGAAAATGATGGGGCAGTGGATGTCACTGCTGTGAAGGAGCAGCTCAGGTGTGTAGAGCTCCCGTACCAGCAGGCTAGGTAGAAGCTTGTGGATGAGGGTCAGAGAAGAGGCCAGTGATGGTGGTGGTGTGAAGGGAGTGTGTTAGAGAGCCAGTGAGGGTGAGGAAGTGGGCAACATCTAATGTAAATGACTTGGCCTAGAGAAAAGAAAGCTTTGGAGGGACCTTATAGCAGCCTCCCAGGACCTGCAAAAAGGTCATCAGGAATAAAGACAAGAAGCACAGGTTGCTGGATACAAAAAAAGCATATATGTGAACAGTATGGAGCGGTACAAAGATTCAGAGCTTGTAGGGTTTACTTCAAATTCACTGCTGTGCCCTTGTGTGATCCCACTGAAGTCAGAGGTAGGCCCTTCACAAATGGGGCTCTGAAACTGAAGTTCATTTGGAGCTCAGAGGTAAGCAGATTTTACAGGCCAATACTTTATAGTGAAAGCCTTTAACCATTCATGTCACCAACACATGTAGCTTTTCAAGTCTGATTCAAAGGCCACTGATGTTAATTGGAGTCTTTTCTTTGACTTGCTTGGACACAGATTCAATTTCAGCCTTTTTACCCTCCTGGCAGGAGGCATAGAAGATGAGGTAACACATGTAGTTTAATGAAACTATCTAAAATTTAAAGTATTTTTAGGCAGTATCTGTCTAAAGCTTATTCAGTTTTAAAGTTCCATTAACCACATTCATTTTAAACAAAAGGATTACACAAGATCTTTTGTGCATATATGTTTATAAAATCAGAATGGAATCCAGATGTATTTGCAAGATCTGAAAAAAGGGGAAAGCCAAATTCATGCTTAGGAATACCGAAAAAAAAATACCATGCTTTGCAATACCTTTAGAAAATATCATTGTTGGGTGCTTAGAGCTATAATCTGAAAATACATTTCAATAAATGTATAAAGTAAAAGCTACGCATTGATCCTAAACTAGAAGGCTAGGCAAAAAAGGTAAGGAGAGAAAAGTATTCAAAGCACTATGGATACACATGGCTGAAAGTATCTCTGGGAATAGCAATAGATCTGATAATCTGCACCTCCTCTAGGAACACACACTTTGTTGCTCTTAACTCAGACACCTAGCATTTACCTGATACCACCCCTGCAAGCACATTGTACTTCATGCTGTATGCTGAATATCCTTGCTATAACCTTGCTCCCTTGCTCCCCAAGAGCTTACAGTCTGAGACAATGTATGAACAAAATGGGAAGAAGTCTGAGGGGAGGAATTGGAAAGGGCAATGTAATAACGAGCCAATGCTAGCGCTATCATTGCACATCATACCTAGCATGCTTAGTCATTGTTGTGATTTCCAAGAAACAAATTGTGTGATCTTTTTTTTTTATATATATAAATTGCTGTATTTGGCCCTAAATTTCTTATTTTTAAAAGTCTCTACACCAAATGATAGAAAACACAGAAACATTGTAATTGCTGATAATCCTAAAACATTTTTGCAAAGCATTCTGGAGCACTCGGGAAAAGACCTCATCTAAATGTTATATAGTGTTATGCCTTCCCATAAGGTACCAATGTGCTTACTGAAAGGCACTGTACCTTTTTACTGGAACAAAGAGATCAAAACATTTATGTTTTTCTTGGGCAGGAGGGAAACTGCAAAACAAATGAAAGTCATTGTCTTTTCTTTCTCTCCAGTTTCCCCGCATTTGCCATTTTTCCACCTACAAAGAAAATACTGCTCACAAATACAAAAAGAATTCTTCTATTCCCACAGAGAATTTCATTTTAAAAGCAAGAATCTTTCTTTTAAAATGTAAATCAACTACTGTTTTAATATGAAGAAAAGAGGCAAACATGAACAAAATAAAAATTAAAATGAAATAAAGTAAATAAGGATCCCTTTTTATTAAACAGTGTAGGATGCAGTGGGATCAGTATATATGCAGATAATGCGGTATACAAATTCTCAAGCAGGTTCTGATTCCCTGGTGAATAGAAAAATATGCTTGCTATTTTTGAAAAGTGTATGAATAAATCAGATGTCTTAAGTTATATGAAAGTAATTTTTGAATCTAGAAACCTGTCGATTGATACACAAATAATGTATGCAGTAAAGCAATCTATCTATTATTTATGGCTGTAATTGGGGGTGGAAACAGGGAAGAAATGTATATTCAGACCACAACACAGAAGCAGCTCTTGGCGATGAACCTTGAAAGTAAGTATGGTTATGATATTCAGAATTGACTAAGATTACGGCACAACTACCATTAATTTTAATGAGTACTGAATGTCTTAATGGTAGCTTTTAAAATCTCATATCTTTTTCTTGTCATCTCTTCAGACAGTTCAAAACAAGGCTGCAGAGGTAACAAAAAAATTGCAAGTAAGAAGGTATTCTCAGTAGAAGTGTGTTCTTGTTTCCTTGCCTTTTCCAGTTTATTAAAGACATCAATGAGCTGAGATTTCAGGGGAAACAGGTGTAAAAAGGAGTTTGGCAGATACTGTGGGTCTCTAAAAAGAGCATGAGGGAAATGCTGATTCAGGCAGCAGCAGAAACAGACGCTGAAACAAATGTTCACAGATGTTGAAACAAATCCACTAGAAGATCTCTGCCTGGAAAGTTATGCATGTAAAGTTTCAAAGGTAACATGTCATTAGCAGAAGTCATAGGCAGATAAAAAGGAATGGCACGTGGCTTAAATTTAATCAAATTTCTCTATTTAAGGTACTTCACCAGGGGAACTGAAACACAAAGGACCTCACAGTCACAAAGGAAAACAGCACTAGAACAAAATTGATGTCAGTGTCTAAATGATCCCAGCATCCATAGGACCTGCAGTGGATTGGGGCCTTGCAGATGCAGAGTTGCAGAAGACAGTCTAAAATGCCTCCTATGATCGTTCATGCTGCCTGTCTTTCAGTCTCACCTTTTCGTTTAAGGCCAGTCTCCTTTTACAGCCAACAGAGAGCAAGTTGCTTCTTCAGACAGAATTAGTGAAGTGGTCTGCTTTAAACTGGCCTTCAGAGGTGCATCGTCCACCTCCCTCACCTACACAGAGATATTGTTGGAACCAACAACCATGGATTCCTGAAGTGATTTTTTTTTACTTCCTTCTGCACCACTGGAGGGTTCATGTACTGTCAAAGCAGCTACCCAGCACATTTCCTAACCTCCTCAGCTAATCCTTCAGAGCTCTGCTGCAGTCTTCAACTGAAGAAATTCCAGAGTCAGCAAACTTATTTTGTCCTTCCTCCCACACATTTTAAGCTATATTAATAGGTATTTCCTAGTGCTTTTATCCCATACAAAAAGCTAAAAGAGACTAAATTCATAGAAAGATTTTTGAAGAAGCTTTATATTTTTAATAAAGCATAAAGAAGTTGGCGAAGAGTAAGTGGAGAGTATGTGTGGGAGGGAAAAGGAGAGGGAAGACTGTTAAAAGGTGTGGAGAAGTCTGAATAAGTATATGAACCTATTGATGTTAATCCAAACAGAACTGCTTGAAGTTTGTCTCAGCATGGCTGGGATAGGATATGGTGGTCGTCAGCACATTTCTGATCACCATGTTACAGGCTCTGTGAAATGATAAAGAAGAGAGAAAAGGAACAATGAAGAGATAATCCAAATGTATTATGGGATAAATCATGTTGGCTGTAGCTGAGAAGAAAGAAAATGCAGTAACTCAGGTGAAAAACTACTATTTCCCTCAAATATAAAAGATGCTAATATTTCAACTGAATCTTTGAAGACATTTAAATACTTGCCTGCTTATATATTTACTTCATGAGTAGCAAAGGGGATGTGCCAGCTCATTTAAAATGACTGGATTTGGAGAATCAAAGCATTTAAGAGATGCAGGACTTTTTTCTATCATCTATCACACTATCACAACTCCTGCTTCTTGAAAATGACTCTCTTTGCCTAATCATGCAAGCAAGATGTAATTAATGGTTACAAAAATAACAGCCTTACACACACTTTGTATATTGATTTGCTAGTGAGATATTTTGACAACATGCACTCTTTTTATCCAAAAATTAGTCATTTTTTTTGCTCCTTTTCCCCTTCATTTCTGTTTCATATAAAAGCCTTTTTTTTNAAGTTACCAATGCAGGACATGAATCTGTGACTTTTCAGTGTTAAGATTTTCAAGCAAATTTTGATTTCTTCTCTCATCCTGCAGATGGAATTGTATTCTGAACTACATCAGAATGCAGCTGGATGAATGTTTATCTTTGTTTCACTGTGGATATATTTATGTTAGTTTTCAATTTAAAACATGAGAACTATGTATTTGTCTTTAATGATTGGCTAGTTTAAGGAAATTCTTCACTGCAAGTCCCCCAAGTCATACCTCTCAGTTGTCTTTAATGAGTCTCAAGGCCACTCTTAGGAAAGAGGTTCTCATAGTGATCCATGAAATGAATTTCATATCAATAATTCTCATTCTTTCTATACAAATACAAGAACTTTTGTTAATCACTAGAGAGTTTTCTCTGCTTACATGTATTATTTCAAACTTTCATACTCAGATTTTAGAAAAAACTGTTCCAAACTACTGCAAAGCACTGTTTTGCATTTTGAAATGCTATATGCTGATTTTACCTCAGATTTTGTCAGGGATGTTCAAAGAAAGACTTTAGGATAAGGAAAAATGAATTTACTCACAATTTCTACCATCCTTACTTTTATGATACACTGACGATGCCCTGACTAAACCACAGTTGATTATAGGCAGATTATCCTGTGCTTGTTTTCTTATAATAAGAAGACTTGCAACACCAAAAGAAACCCTTCAAGCGAGGCTTGATTAGAGCACTAAAACATACAACAAACAAAAATTAAAAAAAAAAGAGATGCAAAAGAACTAAAAATACCCTGTGAGTATTTCCTCTGTGTCCTTGCAGAATAGGACCTTTCCTCAACTTTAGCTCCCAAATATCTTTCAGAAGATTTCTGAGGTTTAAAAACTTCTATATGGGTTCCTTTTGGAACCCTTTTGGATCCCTGGATAAAGTATTACTCCTCTGGATGGCCACACTCTGTGTCTCTTTTTTGCTATTCCTAGTATTTCTCATCACCTCCTTTGCTACTGCAAACTTGCCATATGTGGATGTTTGCCGCGGCGACTCCCGGGCAGGCCGTGTCGCGAGCCCACGCCGCCCGTCCGCGACCGCTCTCCAGCCCACACGTCGTCCCAGTAGGCCTCCCGCTGTGTGGGATCCCCAAGGGATGGGAGGTGCCACTCACCTGGATCCCCTGAGCCGGTGCCCGCCGAGGGGGATAGGCGGCGATGTCAGAAACACCCCGGCTTCCGGTCTGTTCCTTCTCTCAGGTCAGGAGGAGCGGCTAGGGTCGGTTGCCCAGACAGGAGCCCGGCCGGACCGTCCAATAAGCACTCGATGCAAGTTAGGGTGGACGGCCAACTTTATTTTCTCACAGTACAACCTTTTATAACTTGAGAGAAGGGGTGGAACGGAGGTGACTGGGAGAATGTTAATGATAGGGGCTTCGGGATTGGCTGCACCTTGTTGGTAGGTGGTCTGGGGGGCCGAGGTAGACTGCTCCGGCCCGACCCTGCGGGTTCTGGAGCCTTCTGATTATATGGTATGAGTTGCCCAGTCAGGCCAGTCAGGCCTGCCAGCCTGCCAGCCTGACTGGGCATGCTCCAGTCCCAGGCTTACAGGGAGGCCATGGGTACCCCCCTGTACATCCTTAATATGTGTGGTGGTCTTACTAAAGCATCTTTATCCCCAAGCCGCACTCTCCCACAGCCACATCTCCTCTTGCTGTCCTATTATATATAAAAGGCAATTACCTATAATCAAATAATGTATCTTTCACACAAACTGCTCCTTCCTGTCAAAAGGAGAANAAAAAAAAAGAGATGCAAAAGAACTAAAAATACCCTGTGAGTATTTCCTCTGTGTCCTTGCAGAATAGGACTTTTCCTCAACTTTAGCTCCCAAATATCTTTCAGAAGATTTCTGAGGTTTAAAAACTTCTATATGGGTTCCTTTTGGAACCCTTTTGGATCCCTGGATAAAGTATTACTCCTCTGGATGGCCACACTCTGTGTCTCTTTTTTGCTATTCCTAGTATTTCTCATCACCTCCTTTGCTACTGCAAACTTGCCATATGTGGATGTTTGCCGCGGCAACTCCCGGGCAGGCCGTGTCGCGAGCCCACGCCACCCGTCCGCGACCGCTCTCCAGCCCACACGTCGTCCCAGTAGGCCTCCCGCCGTGGGATCCCCAAGGGATGGGAGGTGCCACTCACCTGGATCCCCTGAGCCGGTGCCCGCCGAGGGGGATAGGCGGCGATGTCAGCAACACCCCGGCTTCCGGTCTGTTCCTTCTCTCAGCTCAGGAGGAGCGGCTAGGGTCGGTTGCATATNCATCCTTAATATGTGTGGTGGTCTTACTAAAGCATCTTTATCCCCAAGCCGCACTCTCCCACAGCCACATCTCCTCTTGCTGTCCTATTATATATAAAAGGCAATTACCTATAATCAAATAATGTATCTTTCACACAAACTGCTCCTTCCTGTCAAAAGGAGAAAACTCTGGCCTTGACCTGATTTTAGCTATTTAAAAGTTACATTTATTGTCTAAACTAGTCATTGATGGGAGAGAAGGGAATTCTGTGAAATACAAGTTTTGGTTGAAATTAATTGCCTTCTGGAGGTATCTGTCTCTAAAGTATGACTACGTAAGCCTATACAAGATACCTAAATTTAGCTGCTAATCTCATCAGCATCCAAAGAACACCGTCAGAGGACATGTACTAAATATTAATATTGTATTTGGAGCATTATGTTCTATAATTCCTTTGAATAAGAGACAGTCAACCAATACAGATGTAGCTTAGAAGGAATTTCTAGAAACCAGTCTCTGAGGAGTTGGTGATGTGCCACAAGAAGCCACCAAAAGCTGGACACCAGTGCACTGTGATGAGTCCTAAATAGGGACCAAGCTTAGAATAAACAATAACTAAGCTGAAAACAAAGCCTGCTGACCTTGCCAGGGGCCAGCAGAAAGACAGGGTGAGGGCAGTACTGTAACTACAGAGAACTAGCTAAACTAGATAGGTCTGAATGTCACATTTGGCCTTCACATAGCTACTGCATTTTGGAGTAATGCAACTTCTGTTTTCTAGATTAAATGAGGACAATCTCTTCTCATTTTGAATTAGCAAGCTCAGGTAGAACTGTGATGAGAATTTCAAAAATGTTTGACTATTTTGAAAATTTTTCTCATTGTTTTGGTGTGTGTGGAAGTTGTTTAAAATAGGATGTATGTGTTTATATTTTATTTATAAATAAATAAAAGTAGTTTCCAGGTTGAATAGCCCATGCAGTAGATGCACCAGTGCTTTTTGAATGCTATTGCTTGGTTATGACAATGTATGGAAAATGGGGATTTAGACATGCAGCTTCTGTTATTGTCACAGAAATTCTATGTCAAATTCTAACACATTGTCCTGAAGGATAATCTCCCAGAATCAGATGTTCTCTCTCAAGATTGGTTTATAATAGAATTGACTTTCATACCTAGCTTGAATAAAAACAAGCAAAGGCCACTTGGCAGAAGGGAAAAAAAGATAGGTAGAAAGATAGAAAGAAAAGAAAGAAATGTGGAAAGGAAAGGAAGAAGGAAAGGAAAGGAAAGGAAAGGAAAGGAAAGGAAAGGAAAGGAAAGGAAAGGAAAGGAAAGGAAAGGAAAGGAAAGGAAAGGAGAAAAGAAGAAGAAAAAAGACCAATGATTAAGAGTCAGATTGATTACTTCGCTTATTCAATTGTTTTTCCAGTTGTCATTTTTGGTTTTTGTTTCTGTCTGTACGACACCTCCAAGTCTTCTGTTGTGACTTAATTTCACATTGAATATTCCTACCATCTATTTAAGTGAAACAGATAATATCTGGAATATAATTATCTTCCCATGGCATCTACCTGTCTGAGAAGTATATGAAAAAAAGAATCGGAAAAAAAATCAGAGCAAGGCAGGCCAAGCTTTTAGGAGGTTGGAGGAATAGCTCCGATAAGCAGTGATGAAAAATAGAAAATATATTGAAACATATTTTCAGTATCAAAAATATTGAAATTATATTTCAAAATATAGACAACTAGATAATGATAAGCAGCTTTTAAGGTACCTGACAGATACAGAACTGTGGATTGTGTTCTCATTTAGATTTCCTTAAGCTGCCTGTGGAACAGCAGATTAATATTAGAGGATTTTTTCTTGCAAGCTAGAAATGTTTGTCTAGTAAAGCATGAGGATTTTGTTTGGTCCAAGTTGTAACTTGAACACAGTACATGCGGCTGACTGCTGTGTACACTACCTCCACAAGCAACCTGCACAGTTCACGGCAGTAGCAGCAAACTCAGGCACCATTCCTTTGCTGTTATTTGCAATTCTGCTCTGATCTAATCAGTTCCATCAGCCTAGCTGGTACGATGTTAGGGAATGTCTTTACAAGTGCTAGAGGAAGTTGTGTGGGGAGGGAAGAAAGTTGTGTGAGGGAAAGTTATGTGGGCAGGGGAGAGGAAGCCCCACTGCAGTTCCTTGAGCTAACTGCAGTGACAACAGCCCTTCTGGGCTCCCATGTATCAGTGCATTTCACAGCAAATCAATCACCAAATAACAAAAACAAACAAGCAAACAAAAACACTTAGTTTAGCTTGATTTATCATAGTGAATGTGTGTGTAAACTCTCCCAGCAAAAGGAAAAAAAAAGTGGACAAATCTGAAAGCAGAATAAGAAGATAAATTAATTCCATAATGGTTATTAAAGCAAATTAAATTTAAATTGAGATAATTACAGACAAAAACTTTTAGCACGCTATAAAACTGATTCATCAGTCACCAGAAATGTGAAATTGAGTTTAGACAAAAGGTTAGTGCAGGAAATTAATAACCTGAATATAGAAGAGTCATGAAACTCGTGAAACATATACATGTTAGAGCCCAAGGACTCTGACAGTCCCGCCTGTCCCTGGATTGTCCAGGTCTTCTCCCACTCCAAACTCAGTCCCAGACCTATCTCAGCCCAGGCTTGGGCCATCAGTCACTGGTAACACTGCAGTGGTGGTTCTTGTTCCTGCATTGCCAACCACCCATCCCCTGCCTTGACACAGCACGCCCCTGTGCCTGACCCCATTCCCATCCCTGCAGCAATGCCCAATGCTCCCTGCCAGGGTCCTGCTCCATTGGGAGTGGAGGGACGGCCCTGGTGGCCAGGAGCTCCTCCAGGACTGGTCCCAGCACGTAAGGACCAAACTAAAGTATAAAAAACTTCAAAACCAAACAGGTAGGAGATCATTCTTCTGCATTGCAACTTTATAACAAATTTGCATATGTTGCTCAATATCCTCATCCAGTGAAACACAAGAATATCTGCCAGGAAAGTATATCACACTTGTCAGGACAGTCAATGCTCTGTCTTCTATAGGCCATATGTGCAAAATCTCATCATCCACAAATTCTTAGAATTTCAATATACAACTGTTAGCAAAGTAGTGAACTGCTGTTCATCTCACTAAGAATTTCAGGGATAAAATTGACCTCAGAAATACTTGAATCTTTCAATGAGCTTTTACAATTTGACTGTCAGAGAATATTTGAAAAGGACATAAATTCCATGTTTAACATGATACAGTAAAATTTTATAATAAAATACAAATTTATTGCTTAATATAATAAAATACATCAGCACCAGAAAACATAATTATCAATTGAGCTATACAGGTCTGGATCTTCTGATGGTTCAGCACCAAGGATTCATTTGTTGCTTCCATTCAAAGATGCCATGCAATTAAAAAATTAAATTTGTTCATTATCAGCAGTATCTACCATTGTTAACACATCACTTCTTATGTTTGTGGTTAAAAGCATTAACTACCCTGTGTTTCTTATCTGCATTTTTAATACATTTTAATACAGCAAACGAACTCTGCAGGTTGCTTGTCAAGATGAGAGCAGCTTCTCTGAAAACCTATTTGCACTGGAAATAATGATAAATAGTGATCTATTGCAATCAGTTATTCCTAAGGGTGGACATTTGGGTGCTTTTCATCTAACCTGTCTTCAAATATTTACTACAGTGATACCTACCTGTGACCTGCCCACCCTATGATCCCTTTATGATTAGTAGAAAGAAATAGATACTCTAGGGCATGATTCATATGACCTACTTTAGACATCCACTTCAGGATGAGATGAATCTCTCCTTTGATTATAAAGACAGTTTTAGATCACTAGCCACACATACAAAGAGATGCCTGGATTTGGTCGGAGGAATCTCACCACCGGTGACATGACTGAATGGGGTCTGACCCAGGCGAGCTGTCTCTGAACACAGCACAGAACTGGCAGGAACAGAAATACAAACCGTGGGTGACCTTGAGACATCCTCTTATTCTATTGCAATGTAAAAGATGGATGCTGATACCTTCCTAGCATTGACTGCATTGTAAACTTCTGCCAGATTAAAAAAAAATATAAAATATAAAATTTATTGCAGAGTATAATCCACCTGTTTTCTTTGATCATGTTCTCAAAAGAGCTGCGTTCATAAATTATGTAGAAGTTGTAATACGTAGTGG
This sequence comes from Crypturellus undulatus, assembly GCA_013389825.1. NCBI lineage: Eukaryota > Metazoa > Chordata > Aves > Tinamiformes > Tinamidae > Crypturellus > Crypturellus undulatus. The sequence goes on along the minus strand of VWPW01032697.1, from coordinate 879,049 downwards.
TAGTAACTATTTTTATTCTTGTCAACTTATTTAAGTTTTTTTCCTTTTAATGAGCATTGCAAAGTTTTTTTTTGATGTTGTTTATGATGGCTTGTGGCTCTACATGTCATTTCACATATTACAAACTTTTCATTGACTCTCATACTCTGTTGAATGCAAAATATATTTTATTCTGTACAATTGCAGTTTGTACTGAGTACGTATTACAACCAATTATTCCTCATTACCATGTAGCTGTCTCTCTATGTCAGACCTCATTACTGTATTTTAGAGTCAGAACTCTGGTACTCAGGAGTTTAAAATATTTGAATACCAAGTAAGAAACTGACATATAAACCACCTTTTATTTTTAGTATGCCATTTTCATCAGACTGATGTTTTAAAAGACATTTACTCTAGGACCTTGACTTCAACACTCATGTATTTAGATGCTATTTTTATGAAATAAAGTGTTAAGTTTTCTGAAACTTTATGTGGCTAGCTTAGTGTGGCAGGAAAATCATTCATCACACAAAATCTAGTTAGAATTTTATAGGACAGAGACTAAGAACCGAAAGAATCTTAATCACGTTAAAAAAAAACTAGTTTTGCATCTTATATACTTTATACCTACATTAAATACTGCAGTAAAAAAGCACTCTTGGCTTACACTGAATTATTATTGAAATTACATCTGCAGTAGGTATCTGAATAGGATGCAGGTGCCCATGTCAAGCAATCAAGTTTAAAAATGCTTTCTTCAAAATCCATTTTAACTGTGATATAATATCAGAGATACTTGAGAGTGTTCCCAATTTTCAAGATTCTTGTTTCCAAAATGCCTCCAGGTCTGCTTCTGGTCCCACCCAGGAAATCCAACTGAAATCCCACTAGCAGACTTGCTTCGATCTATTTTTACTACCCAAAAAAAGAAAAAAAAATAAATAGGACTAACATCTGTATCCTCTTGAGGAGTGTGGGATTTATCAAGAAGCTGTAGAAGTTGTTCTCAGAGTAAGCTTAAAAAGAAGGGGTTAGTATCACTGTAATCTGTCTAACACAAACCCACCAGGAAACAGGAAAGGAAAAGACAATATTGACCTCGGGTTTCTACTAGAGTGTTAGCATTTAGACAGGGACATTAATGCACGAAGGCATTTACCCAGAAAGGACAAGATCTTTACTAGGTTTTGAGACCTTAAAACATGTCTCTCATTAGAGGTGCTGGTTAGATCAAGTGGGATGCCCAGCATCTCTCCTATTGAAACAGGGCAAAAGGGCACAGCACAGGAAGGAAATCAAAGGAAATAAAGCACGTAACACTAGGACATTTACTCTGTTTTTGTGTATCTTGACTACAGAAGTGGTTTATTTAGAGTTAAGCACCAGCCAATTCTATGGTAAAGTGAGTTAATAGGGCTTTAAAGGCTTTCTTATTATTTTCAGGTATGAAGCACATGTGACAGAAAGATCACTTAAAACTGATTTCTTTGTTTAAAATTAAACTGTAATTTCCATACCTGCTAACTGAAACAAAACTCACTCAAATGGAATTGCAACATGTTACTCTTCAAAGTGACTTAATAAAGCAATGATAAAAAAAAAAATGGCAGTGGTAAAGGCTTTACTCTTTCTAAAATGCTGTGCTGCTGAAGAAAACACCAGGTCCTGTAAGAGATGGAGCGAAATTACTGTGCAAAATGAACTCTGGTGATAATGGTTTCTGTTTCAGGATAGTAGAATTGAGCACAATTCCCTTTTGGATTTTAGAATAGTTCCATAACCTTATTTAATTCTGTATAATGTGATTACTTTTGTCCTAATTCAAATTTATCATTTGGGAAAAGAAAGGAGAGGAAGAGGGACTGAAATGCTATGTAACTACTGAATATGAGCAGAAATCTTTATGCCAGGCAGCTTTAACCTCACTTATGCTAACTTTCCATGTACAAATTTAAACCAGACTTCCTCGCTGTTCGTGCTGTATACTTCATAGGTCTGGCTGAACACCCAGCTCTTTTAACAAACCAAAACATGCTGTTAATCCAGATAAAAGGCAAAGGATTATTAACCTGGTTAAATACAAGACCATACAAATCTACCTGATAAAATTGTTTCACTTATAAAGAATAAGTATTTATTTTTGCTGATTAATTTTCTAATAGAAACTTAGAATATAATGTTCATTTTTAACTACATGCTCATAAACTAAGCACTATGATGCCCAAGTGCCTTGTAGTCTCAATAACTAATCCGTTCCTCTACTAGTTGTAATCAGAATTATCTCCTGTTTCGCTTTCTAATGCAAAATGATTCTAATCTTCTCTTTCATTTTTGCTTCTTACTCCTTTATTCTGCTTCTGTTTTTTTTAACTGTTATTTGAAAAGAAGAAAGGAATGATAGTTTTCAGTTTAAATAAAAATGCTTAATAGATTAGTTTTGCTATATAAATGTCTAATTGTGGCTTACTGCTCTCTTCTGAATATACAGAGTAACTCTGCAAAATAATTGGTATTTATCAATAAACCAATGTGCATAAGTAATGGATTTTAATATAACATATTCATTAATACATATATTTATTCTAAATTTCATTACCAGTATATCTCATTGAAAATAAATATTAATGCATTAATACTTATTAATACTAATAATTAATTAATGCACCAAAATAATTTTAAGGCAACTCAGTCCAATGGTGTGTCTTTGTATTTTGGATTACTTAATTTAGCTGTGTGGATACTTGAAAAAAGATTTTGTTTAGGCCTTCTTGATATTTTCTGTTTCATTTGGTTTTACAGTCATAGAAAAATAATAGCTTATTTCAGTTGCAGGAGAGCATGGGGTTAAATGTGTGGAAGAAGACAGATGTATGGACTTTTCAGCATATATATGTAGCAGCTGGAAAAAATGAAACTAGTAAATTATGACCTGTAGCTTTTGACCTTATTTTTCGTTTTAACCAAAGGGACTAGTGGGAAGATCGTGCCTTCCTCTGCTGTGGGAGAGAAGCTTTGCTGCTGTGTGTGACGGGAGGTATCCCACCCTGCCGTGCCTCAGTAAAAGGGAAACAAGAAGTGTTAGCCTCAAAGCAATAAAAATAACACTTTTAAGTGTCAAAACAAAAAGTAACTGTGGAAGATGAGAGAAGAAACAAGCACTGAATATATCAGTCATAGCATGCAGTCAAGAGTACACGCTTGTTCAGTGAAACACTTTGAATGGAAAGCAAGAATATAATTGTATTTTACATTACTGTCACCAAGCTGGATATCATGTATCTATGACTAGTAACACTTTTTTGACTTCTTCATGTTTGTGATGCCTTCCTTTCTTTTCTCATTTTCTATTTTTTTCTTTTTCAGCTAATTTAATTTTTTCATGTTTCATGTTTCTCATTGAGTGTTCATTTGTTTTTTTTCCTGGTCTTTCCTGGCTGATCTCCCAGGTGTTGTTCATTCACTATCAGAAAAAAGGATGGAGGGACTGCATCTCCCAGAAGCCAGTAACCCGAACATTAATAGATATCTCAGATTCATCCAGAATAACAATTTTAAATTCACTACTGCACTTTAAAGCTGTATCACAGAGACAGATCTGACATATCTCCAGCAAAAAAGCCTAAAATCTGCAACAATAATAAGATGCATAGCGTTGTTGTCCTTAACCCATTCCATACCCTTGGAATGCTGCCTCTGAGTCTGCGGGTATCATGTACAGAGCGGGTATCATCAGAGCACCATGGTGACTGGATGGGGAGACGAGTCAGAGCAAACTCTGGGCAAGAGAGCTGCAAGGGAACAATGCACATTCTGATAAGGTCCCNCGTTGTTGTCCTTAACCCATTCCATACCCTTGGAATGCTGCCTCTGAGTCTGCGGGTATCATGTACTGTTCCCTCGGAGCACCAAGGCGACTGGATGGGGAGACTCTGGGCCAGAGAGCTGCAAGGGAACAATGCACGTTCTGGTAAGGTCCCTCTTTGAGTTTCAGGAAAGAAAACGGAAAAAAAATAAAAAGGAAAGAGATGAGGTTATGTCACGTACACCTTGTAGTACACCTTGTCCAAAATGACTTGTTTCCTTTGGCCTCAGTTCTGTCTCCATTACTCACAAGGAGAAAAAGTATTTGGGGTGAGACATTCTTCAGGAGCTATGGAAGAGAAAGATTTTCTCAGAAAAACAAGGCAGTGAAAATCATTCTTGATGTGTTACTTGCTAGTTTTATGACAAAACATTTTAGTAAAACTACTTGGTAAACTTCTTTGATGATTTCATGTTCAAAAAACAAAAAAGAATGTGCATTCTTCACCTAGTAATATAAACATTGATTCTGTCATTTCTACTTTGTTTTATTTTATCATGTTCTTAACACTTCCACTACTTGCCTGGAGGCCCAGCAGGCTCCTAACAAAATCCAGATTTTGTTACTTACTTCATTAACAAGGTCAGCACAAATTTTCTTTTTAGTGAGGAAGGGAATACTTACAAAAGTTATTAAACTTTATAAAAAACAAAATTATAAAATCATTATTGTGAACCACCCTTCAAGACAGAGGAAATACAAACTGTTACTGTCCAATATCTGTCTGAGATTGAATTTTGTTTCTGAAGCATAGCAGTGTTTGTATGTGCATAAGTAAAATTCATATTTCTGAAGAAAGAAAGATCATATTTGTCATAGTCTAGCTACAGGAGCACCTAATAGAGATTGTTAAAATGCATCTTCTAGGTGTCCAAAAGTTTTCAGCCATAATAAGTTAACTTGACCGGGATTTTTTTATGCTGGTGTGGCATCTTCAAGAAGAGTAGGAGTTGCTGCCTATACAGAACACTATTAAGTGGGCTTCAGAGCACTTTCTGCTTTTTTGTTTCATTATCTTTTCTTCTTCTTCTTCTTAAGTGTATTTTGACTCTTTATTTATGTCTGTGTTAATTTCAAATGACAATAAATTTCCAAAAGTTTTCCACAGAGCAGTCATGACCGTGTCTATGCTCTTGTGCGGTTATGATTACAGATATCATTGCGTTTTACTTGTACATTTTGCAGATTCCATACCTTTGCCAGAGTGTGACACTGCAATATTAATTTATCTTCGGGCTTTTAGTTTGGCCTATTTAGTGACCCCATTTCCTACTCTTCCTCTCTTCTACTTTCACCTATTTGATTTTGGCTCCTCCTCTTTTCTATTTCTTGCAGGAGGAGAGTGAAAAGGAGAAAAAGAGCTCTCCTACTTTCATCTTTCTGCCAAAGGAGATAAGCGCCTTTGATGAAAGGAATCGCTTCCAGTGTAAACGTAGCTGAAGATAGCTTATATATTCAGTATATTCTTACTTCTCTCCCTCTGCATTTTTACTGTTAACAAATATTTTTATCTTATTATCCTCCAAATCATTTCCCCTCCCTTCCCAACATTGTGCTCAAAGACAAGAAAAAGTATTGATGAAAACTTCCTATCATCAAATCTCTTTTTGTTTAAAGGATTCCATACAGTTTATTGCATTCTCCTTGCAACAACTTTTATAGAAGGAAATCGTCTTGTTGTGCTTTTTTGTTTGTTTTGTTTTTTCCCAGTGCGGTTAAATACAAAGAGTTTGTTTAAAGTAGTGTAAAAATATGCATGAAAAAAATCTTCATGTAGATATCTCATTGTGAGAAATAGATACACAAACAGGTACAAAATTTGTATTGAGGCAAAATTCAGTAGTATTGGACAGCAAGGTCAATAAGGAGGTCAGTTATTAAAATGTTATGGTCCAAATAATAAAATAATATCTTTCACCTTAAAATCTTATAGGGGCATGTTTTTTATTTTTGCAAGTATCTCAGCAAGTGTTTTTCTTATGCTAATATTTAACTAGTTTTATCATTACTTACTGTAACATATTTGATGTTCTCATTTATATTGTTTTTTGGATTTTTAAGCTAATTTATTGTTCAATTCCACTGAATAAGACATAACATCTTCCTATAAATATACAGTCTTTGTTATATTTATTGATATTGAGTACTTTTTATGTCAATTGATGCAGTGCTTTAATATCTATGGTGGATTTTATGGCATAATTTATTATGGAATTTATGCCATAATCTTTTATGAAAACCAGAAACTTGATAGTAGTGACATAGCATTTTATATGATTAAAAGAGTGAATGTCAGTCTCTAAGAATTCAAAATATGAGTTAAAATGGGAAATTTTCATTTTTTTTATCATTGAATTTGCTAATGGACTCGGTAATATTAATAAAATACAATCAATAAATCACTTCCTTGTGCTGTTGAAATGCTTACAGTGCAAGCAGGGATGTTCTAACTTTCAAAATGCTCTTGAAGATCATAATCAGCAATAATAGATCTATGGTTGTAAGTTTGAAGCAATACTACATCAAGAATAACCTAGAAAGCTTAAGAAAGTTCATTCTCTAGCCCAGATATTTTAAAGGCCTTCAGTTTCCATTGAAATTTTTATCAACATAATTGTTAACTTCTATTTTCTCTTTATACTGGACCAGAGCTTAATATATGAGCTGTACGTTAACAAATACCTTATCAACAGATTCACTTCTTCAGAACCTTACCCATGGAAACAGCTTTAATTGAGTTGTAAAATTATATGCAGCTATTTGAAACCCGTTTGGGAACCAAAAAGAATGCGACAAGTTTTACAGAATTATGACTTTCAATGTTACAACTACCTCAAAGACTCCTTTTCTTCCATATGTTTCAAAGAGATAATGTTGACAATACTTATTATGGAAACTGAAGTGTCTGATGTTCCTAAGAGCCATTTATAGTGCAATCACATGTTTATTTTAAAGAAGATTCATCCGCATTTTCCCTTGCAGGAGAAGTATATTAATCATGTCATAGAATAGCCTAATATGACAAGAAAGATAAAAATAAATAAATACATATACTGCAATTCAAGCTACCCATTCACATCATGCCCCCCACAAATGAGGCTAGATTTATCAGAAAAACAGAAATGGCGTACTGAATTTAGAATTCAAAATGTTATTTTTGTAAAGCTTGTCAGGTACTTGTGATTATAACAGACAATTAAAATAAAACAGGTACCATAGTGTATTCACAGAGCATTCACTGAGTATAATGAATCCATCTTTGGAGCAGATGTGATAAATATGAATCAAATAAAGCTCAGTGACTCTGCTTTTGTTTTTTCCATGAGACATCATAACCTCTCTCCAGTGTTTGAACAGAAAGTGAAATGATCTTACAGTATGAGAAGAAAAATATTCCAGACAAGATTGCTTAAAATAAATTTCTTAAAGAGAACGATACTTAAAAGATAATGTAACTGTTCTGAAGATCATAGATATGTTTCTTAAATGAGTTTTACAGATAAAAGTGAAGGAAAATGTGTATAGATAATGACACACAAAAGAATCTACTGCTACAGATAAATATTCTTTAAGGCTATTTAATGCTATTCTCTATAAATTGTTTTTATTCAGAGTAGCCCATTCGTTTAGCAAATAATTATTTCAACAGGACAAATGTCATCATGCAGAATTACTAACCACTATTACCCCTGGATATTACTATTACTAGTAATAATAGTATGCATGTACTTACACGTCTTCAGACCACCACCAGGCTTTACCTGTTGTGACAGTCATGAGAACACAAATTAGGTAGTCTCATCTTATTAGAGATGAACATACCACAAGCCTGAAAATGAATAGCAAATAATTCTTTCTTCAAAGGGACAAGACAAGAAGTAAGAGGAAGAGAATTGTGCTAATTGTGCATACTAGTGCCAAGAGATGTAGTATATCATCCTCTCTCCCTCACCTCAAATAAAATATCACTGTTAGGTATGACTAATAAAGCAGCTACAGCTCTGGTTCAAAAAAGAAGAGACATTGCATGTGAAAGAACAATTCTCAGCTCACCACACTCACAATTTCCTGTTTGTTAAATCTTTTTCAGACTGTATATTTGTCTCTACAGCAGAGATGAGATTTGAGGAACTGAGTTTCAGTGAAGTGGGAGATTTAAAGATTATGCCTGAGATGTTTTCCTATTCAAAGGGAATATCTGGAGAGATAGTATGAAAATAATTCATCAGAAAAGTTATCATTATAGCTAACATGACTTCAAAAAGCAAGAATGAACACTGACCTTTAAATTAAGAAAAGCAGGGAAGGATACAATCTGCATTTCAGATAATAGGGAATATTGATAAATGATTTTAAGACAGCATAATTAACTAAAATATGAGGAACCATGATGAATGTTTACCCAGCACTTTGGAAGATTTATGTAAGAAATGTTTGGAAGAGTCAAAAGCATGAATTGGCAAGAAATAAAATAGTTCAGGCTCGATTTTTTCAGACTCGAGAAGAAAAAACAGATTGTAGAGGCTTCACACTCATCAATTTAGACATATTTGGAACATTTATCAAAGGAGACAGAAAGGCACAAGGTTAAGTCAAGAGATGACTTTTGAACATAAGTTCAGTCTGGTATTGTTGTTTCTGACAGGATATATAAAGAAGTTTGACGGAAAGAACAAGAATTAAGCAATAGTTAATGTGAATTTCCATATTGTCTTCAGTAGAGTAGGTCCAACTGATGTACAGATTAGAGACTTTTTATTAAAAATAATGTTGTACATCTTGATATTCATTTTTAACTGTTATTTACATTTAAAACTTTCATGTTAATGATCTGGTAAAGTTCAGGTTTTTGGAGACCTATTTAGTCTCAATAGTTTCATCTTTCACATCACATATGATATAATTTTATTATAATGAAATCTTAAATTTAATATAAACAAGTATAATAAATTTAATGAATATAACTATCTGAATTAAATATGATATAAATCTTAAATTCCACACTTACAAACTATAGAAGATAATTATGCTGTAAATTCTAGCTTTTAAATGGACTAAGTATCTAAACAACAACTAAAGAATGTTTAAACATCTCAGGATATTCTCTTAGAGTCTGTTTCATTCCCATGAATCTGGAGAATGGTAAAATCATCTTACAGAGATGGTGTAAAATTACACTTGAGACATTGAAAAAAAAAAACTGTGTACATAGTTCACTTCCTATAGATTCGCTTGCTTTGCACGGAAGAGAATCTTAGATTCTTCAGATTCATTTTCAACTTTAATGAGCATAAGATCAGATATCTGTGTGTCACTCATTCCAAAATCATAGTTTCTAGCTTGTTTTGAGATTTTCAGAACAAACCCACAAATGATCTGACATTAAAAAGTCTATCATTGAAAGCATTTTTCTGGTCCTAATTCCTGCCTTTTAATAATTTTAGGAATTTCTATAATCATGCTATCTACATTTTATCAATTTTGCTTGTGACAATGTTTTGACCTAAAAAAAATCCTTAACTTTAGAATTTAAACACTGTGAAACTCATAAAGCTGAAGAAGGACCCAGATTAACTATATAAAAGCACAATAAAGGTGTTTATTTTTGGCTTCTCTCATTGTCTGTTGTTTCAAGTCGCATTAGAAATTATACACTGCTACAACGAAGCATCAGGTGACCCTCAAGAAGACAATATATGCCATTTTCTAATCAAGTTCTTATTAAAAATAAAAGTATAGAAAATATATATCATTTGAACTCCAGCTATCACCTTTGTTCAAGAAGGTGCCAAACAAAGAGTTCACATCTTTGATACAAAAACATGAGCAGATTGACATCCACGTTGCAGCAGTTGTGATGCAGAGAAACTATAAAAGCAGGCTTGTTTCTGGAGGGCACAACATCAGGAATTTAAAAATTCCCTTCAATGAAAAAGTTGCCCTTTATATGCTAATTGACTCAATTCAAAGAACAAGTGAATTGCTGAAAATACGAATATAGCAGGAAAATTGGGGGAGGCAGGAATCATTAGTGTCTTTGTGAAAAGAAAGCATAAAATAGCTGTCAATAAAGAAGGGAAATTCTACCCAGTTCTCATTAGAAAATTTTTCTCTCATCTACTCCTGGCTTGAAGAAAGGTATCCAATGGAGGAAAAGAAGATTAATTTTTGTCACCTTACTAATCATGTTTGACAGACTAGTTTGTCAACAGAAAATGTGGAATAGTAAACATTTTAAGGCTTATAAACAGCTTATAAATGCAGCTGCAAGTCATCTTTCACTCTGAGGGAGTTCAATTTCTGCTTGTATTTGTGTTTCCATTTTCCCTTCATACTATAGTTTAAGTTTGTCTACACCATATCTATTTCTTTAGCAAATAGATCAGTCTTGGGCAGCATTTTAAGTGTCAGTAAGTATTTTGAAATATATTTTTATGGCCCTTGAGATATTTAGTATCCCATGGATCTAGGCAGTTTTCTCATGTGGCTTTCTAACTTTTCAAAACTTTCTTATCCCTGCTTTGAAAGTAAATTATGATGAGTAAAATGTTTTCACTAAAGCAATGGAAGAGAAAAGTAATGGGGACTGTTGCTACTCTATTCAAGGTAGTGGTAGTTTTCTTATTTCTGAGATGTGGGAAACCCCTGATTGAATCCTTTCCCTCTTCTCAAATGCATCTCCAGCGGCATAGGGGAATGGGATCATTTTCAGGCCACAGACTGACAACACAGTCTCTCACACTGCTGTTTCTCCAGTCTCCATTAAAAGCTACTTGACAGTAGGAATGGAGTCTTAAATATCATCACTTTTAGAGGCAACCTGAGCTTCTGTGACCCACTGAATATCTATGTTCACATAATGTTCTCATAATAGAACATTTTCATAACTACTGAGAGAGAGAGAGAAGCACAACTGTGAAAGGAATATGCTGTCTCCTTGACTGGGTTCAATTTAGGTCTTCAGCATGCTTCTCCATGCTTATCCATTTGCTGGATAGACACCTAACCATTAAGATAGTAATTCTTTGGATGCTCTGCTTTGTCACTTGGATCTGAGAAATCTTTCCTTACTTGATTACTGATGTACCTGCCACATTTTGAAAATGTTTTCATTCTCTCCAATCAACATTTTATGACAAACCTTTGTTAGTCAAAAATTTTATGAAAAGTTGTAAATTGAATACAATAGAGTGCAAATGTACGATATTTTTCATTTAGCACTGCTGTAAGACTGAATGGAAGTTCCCTATTTTGTTTTAATAGTCTTCGTATTTAGAAATGCTAAGAGGAAAATTCAAATTAAGATAATGCTGAAGAAGAGTATAAACACTCTGCTTATCCAGGGTATCCACCTTGCCTTTGATCCTGAAGATTTCCTCTTTATTGAGATGCTAATGGTGGAAAGGTTACACTGGGGAGATTTAAGGACTGGAGCTTTGTAGCAATTGACCACTCTTGACATCTGTGAGAGATGAGGTACTCAGCACTTCCAGGATGAAGATTTTTGAAAAATGAGATGCAACACAGGTCACACCAACTGACCTACTTCCATGGACAACAGTACAACTGTAAAAATTGACAGCATAAATATATAACCAAAACCTGTGTTTTCCACTGCGTAATATTGAAACCAGATTTACATAGGACAGCAGAATGGTCCTGTGCAGAGGACTTTGTTTTTTTGGCAGGGAGGAGTGGGGGCGAGGGATAGGTTTAGGATAATTTTCCAGACATGTCTGTGGAATATTGATCCTTCTTCCCCCTAAAAGCCCCAGGACCAACCTCTGCACTACTCCTACTAGCCGTCCTCCTCATTGACAAAATGACATTCTGTGCTTCTCTACACTCATGCACAGGTTGTCGTCTCTTCCTCATGGCTTGCCCACATCTTGTTCATCACTGCTGGATCACTCTGTGGTGTGGTGTTTTTGAGAAAGCTCCAAGAGTTTACATATATGCTATGGAAAATGGTGCTACTTGTAGAACTAGCATCCATAGTCGGGTATCCTGCAACTCATGGATCATGTAACATACGTTGCCCCCCGTTTCCTTCACTAAGAGCATGACTGGACATAAACAGAAACAGTAAAAGCTAACAGACAGTCCAGAAACAAACAAACCAACAAACAAAAAAAATTACTTATTCGTGTCTAGTGTATCAGTACAAACTTTATCACTAATTTCGCTGATCGTCCTGCATACACGAGCTATCTTGATCAGTAGTATGGACAAGCAAAATACAGATTACCATGTGATTTTTATCAGATTATATATTATACATACAGATTTTGTTTTAGATTAATGCAATGACTTTCAACCATTGCAAATAGCTATTCTGGAAATGACATAAAAGAGGTTGGGTATGCATTCCTGATGGACAGCTGATGCGTAAACACTTGTCTCATTTTCTGGTGTAGGGGGAAGGGATTGACCACCTGTAGTATGAGTATTTTGTTACAAACTTGCAGTGTCTTAGATATGTTGAGCAGAATATTTATTCCTCCACAATTTGGGCAAAACAAGTTTACTTATTGTCAGCACAAAGAAACTGCAACACAAACGATATGTATAGATAGCCCCAGTTCCCAGAATTATTAGAGTACATGAAAAATGCAAATTATGAAATGTGAACTATCTATGTGGCTGCAGAAAAATAGCTGAAACTATGTTCCCTTTAGGCCCTTGAAGGGAAGTTAAATGGGGAGGGAAGGGAGATCTCTTATGGGGAAGAGAGCCTTGGGGCATGAGCTAGCAGGGCTTATCGAGAGGGCTTTAAACTAGATTCGAGCGGGAGGTGGGTGTCATTGGGGAAGCAGGTTATGGGGTAGGTGATGGGCTGTCATGGCGCTCGTAGCAGCCTAACTCCATAGCCTGTGTAGGGTGCCCTAAGCCTGAAGAGGCTAAATGGGAAAATAAGAGAACTTCTGAAGGCCCAGCCAGTCAAGTTCCTGCAGCCCCTGCTAGAATGAGAGGCACGATGGGTGCCGAACTCAAATACCTCTATGTAAACGCACGCAGCATGGGGAATAAACAAGGTGAACTGGATGCGTGTGCAATTGCAGGGCCATGATCTCACTGCAGTTACTGAGACATGGTGGGACAGCTCTCATGACTGCAACGTGGTCATGGATGGCTTAAGGCTTTTCAGGAAGACAGGCCACGAAGACAAGGTGGCGGAGCTGCCCTTTATGTGCAAGAGCAACTGGAATGCATGGAGCTCAGCATAGGGGAAGTGCAAGTCGAGAGCCTGTGGGTGAGGATTAAAGGGCAGGAAAACAAGGGTGACACGGTCATGGGAGTTTACTGCCGGCCTCCTGATCAGGGAGAGGAAGTGGATGAAGCCTTCTACAGGCAGCTGCAAGAAGCTTCAGGATCCCAGGCCCTGGTCCTTACGGGGGACTTCAACCACCCTGATGTCTGTTGAGATAGTCACACAGCTAGGAACGGACAGTTCAGGAGGTTCCTGCAGATAACTTCTTGATGCAGGTGGATGATGAGCCAACAAGGGGAGAGACACTGCTGGACCTGATACTAACAAATAGAGATGGTCTAGTGGGAAACGTGAAGGTTGGGGGCAGTCTTGGCTGCAGTGACCAGGAGATGTTGGAATTCACGGTCCTGCAAGCTGGAAGCTGGACAAGAAGTAGGATTGCAACCCTGGGCTTTAAGAGAGCTAACTTTGACCTCTTCAGGGAGCTCCTTGGAGGAATTTCCTGAGCAAGGGTCCTAGAAGGAAAGGGGGTCCAGGAAAGTTGGCTACTATTGAAGCACCACTTTCTCCAAGCTAAGCATTGGTGCATTCCTATAAGAAAGAAGTCGGACAAGGAGCGCAGGACACCTACATGGATGGGCAAGGAGCTGTTGGGTAAACTCAATGAGAAAAAGAGCACATGCGTAATGTGGAAGAAGGGCCAGGTCACATGGGAAGAATATAGGAATATTCTCAGAGAATGTCGGGATGGAATGAGGAAGGCCAAGGCCCATTTGGAATCAGAGTTAGTGAGAGATGTCGGAGCAACAGGAAGGGCTTCTACAAATACATGAGCAGCAAGAGGAAGAGTAGGGAAAATGTTAGTCCACTGCTGAATGGGGAGGGTGCGTTGGTAACGGAGGATGCAGAGAAGGCAGAGTTACTAAATGCCTTCTTTGCTTCTCTCTTTACTGCCCATGTACTGAGCCTGGAGACAAAAGAGAGAACGAAGAGAGAGGAGGACTTTCTACTGGTCGAGGAGGATTGAGTTAGGGATTACTTAGGCAACCTGGACACCCATAAATCTATGGGCCTGGATGGGATGCACCCAAGAGTGCTGAGGGGAACCGGGAGAGGTTATTGCTCAGCCACTCTCCATCATTTTCAAGAAGTCATGGAGAGCAGGCAGAGGCCAGAGGACTGGAAGAAAGCCAACGTGACTCCAGTCTTCAAAATGGGCAAGAGAACGGAGCCAGGAAACTACAGGCCAGTCAGCCTCACCTCCATCCCCGGAAAGGTGATGGAGCAGCTCATTCTAGAGAACATCTCTAGGTATGCCAAGGAAAGGAAGGTTATCGGGAGTAATCAGCATGGATTCACCAAGGGAAAGTCGTGTTTGACGAACCTGATAGCCTTCTGTGACTGGCTGGATGGACAATGTGAAAGCCATAGATGTTGTCTACCTTGTTTTCTGCAAAGCTTTCCCATAACATGTCTCCCATAACATCCTTATAGGAAAGTCCTGGAACTGTGGACTGGACGAATGGAGAGTGAAGTGGATTGAGAACTGGCTGGAGAGCCCAGAGGGTGATGATAAATGGAGACGAGTCTAGTTGGAGGCTTGTGGCCAGTGGTGTTCCACAAAAGTCAGTACTGAGCCTAGTGCTGTTCAACTTGTTCATCAATGACTTGGACAAGGGCACAGAGAGCACCCTCAGCAAGTTTGCAGGTTCTACAAAACCGGGTGGAGTGGTCCACACTCCAGAGGTCTGTGCTGCCTTCAGAGGAATCTGGACAGGATGGAGGGTTGGGCAGAGAGGAACCTCATGAGGTTCAACAAGGACAAGTGCAGGATCCTGCACCTGGGGAGGAATAACTCCAGGCACCAGAACAGATTAGGGGTTGACCTGCTGGAAAGCAGCTCTGCAGAGAGAGATCTGGGAGTCCTGGTTGACAACAGGTTAACCATGAGTGAGCAATGGGTCCTCATGGCCAAGAAGGCCAATGGGCTCTTGCCCTGCGTCCGGAGGACCGTTGCCAGCAGTCGAGGGAGGTGATCCTGCCCCTCTACTCAGCTGTGGTGAGGCCGCATCTGGAGTATTGGGTGCAGTTCTGGGCTCCCCAGAACAAGAGGGATGTGGAGCTTCTAGAGAGGGTCCAGCAGAGAGCCACAAAGATGATTAAAGGCCTATAGCATTTGTCATATGAGGAAAGACTAAGTGAGCTGGGTCTGTTTAGTCTGGAGAAAAGAAGACTGAGAGGAGATCTGATCAACATATTCAAGTACCTGAGGGGTGAATGCAGGGAGAATGGAGCCAGGCTCTTATCCGTGGTGGTTGGTGACAGGACGCGGGGTAACGAGTATAAGTTGAAACATAGGGAGTTCCATCTCCATGTGAGGAAGAACTTCTTTCCTTTGAGGGTGACAGAGCCCTGGAATAGGCTTCCCAGAGAGGCTGTGTAGTCTCCTTCTCTGGAGATCTTAAAAACCCAGCTTGATGCCACATTGTGCCACGTTTTCTAGGTGTCCCTGCTGGAGCAGATTTGGACTAGATGATCTCTAGAGGTCCCTTCAACCTTAACCATTCTGTGATTTTGTGTGATTCTGTGAAATAAAAGCCAAGAATAAAAGTGAATCACAATATTAAACCCTGAACTTACATATCAAATTTCTTATCTTTAAAAGTGTAATTCATTTTGCTGAAATTTTTGATGTTCACATTTTAAAGATACTCAGAAAATATCCCTGTCATGATTGAGTATTAATTCCTCTTAAAAGAAGCATTTGGTTTATTGCCAAGACACTTTATACAAAGAGAAAACTGAGAAATACCTGAGATGATTAATTACTGTCTAATTCTAATTAATTATTATATCACACTAGAGTAGACATGCAATAACATCTTATTACTTTGCTATACTGAACATTCCAGACATGCACCTAAAGTGCAAGAAATAGTACTTGTCTGCAAGAGATTATGATCTACACAACCTAAGAAAACAGAGGGAAACAGAAGGCCAGACAGATGAAGAGCTCCTACAAAGTCATGTAACAGAGACACCAGACCAGCAATGTGAATCCCCTGAGAACTCTTCCACAAGCCACCTGATCATATTTTTTAAGAAGTCTTTTCTATCTGGAAGTATTTCCATTGTGAACAGATCACTAAAAGTTACTCCATTAACTAAACAGATGAATTGGAGAATCTTGTACTTTTCCTAGGATGCTCCAGCAAGTTGTTGGTGCTGCTAAGGAGTTCTCTTGGCTGCCTCTGGTCAGAGGAAGAAGGAGCCTCTGTTCCAGCTGACCCTGGATGAGAGTGGGTCAAGTACCTTGTTAGGGATGGAGAAAATCTATAAAAGAGCCAGGTCCAAAATGCCTCTCCAGTTGCAGTTGAGTCCAATTCCTCACGCATAGTGTGACATGCCACTGGGAGTATTCCTCAGTAGTTGTTAGAGTTGCTTTGTCTGCTGTGTTGGAGGCTTCTAGCCAAGCAAACCTACTGGCAGCGGATGCAGCTCTGTAGGTCTCGAGCTGCAGAGTGCCTGGGGTCTTGCTATGAGGTCTGGTCTGACGGTCAGCTCTTCTGCAGAAGGTGTGCCCTTTTGACGAGTTTTTGAGGAATTATGGGAGGAATCAAACAGGTTGCATAGCATCTGAGAAAAAAAAGAAGAGATTAGGATATTCTCAGAGATCCTACAGCTACTCCCTATAGCAGTGGAGATACATGCAGGCTCTATGCCATGGGGAAGCCGTAGCTCTGTAGAAGACTAAGATTGTGAAGTGCGCACTAGTCTATAAGGAAGAAGGCTCCTCCTGAAAGCTTGCAGTTGATGAGCAGTTTCCCCTCTCCTGAACTCATGTAGTTTTCAGTGGGAAAGGATGTCTTGCCTTCATAATGAAATTATTTCAAACAAACAGAGTTTCAAAGTTCATGTGTGGAGGTATTTACTCAAGGGAGTCATCCATTTGTGCTAGCAAAAATGTAGCATCTTGTAAAGAAAAAGAAACATTTATTATTTGCCTTAACTTTACATTGATGTAAATTCTGTGAGGACCGTCAATCACCAGAGGAGTAGAGCCAGTGTTATCAGATGAGAAATTATAAAATTGTCAACATGCACACACAAAAAAAGCAACAATTGTGCTTAGCAGTCTGCTAGCACAGATTGGTAGGAACAGTGGAAGAGGTTCTTGTTTCATAATGACCCAAAGGTTCATTTTAGAAAGCATCATTTCAGTAGCTCGCTTTTTTTGTGTGTGTGGTTTTTTTAACTCATCATTTTATAGCAATAGTAATGAAGTTCTAGTTCCTGGCAGTAGAAATACAGTGAATCCATATTCAGTGATGCATGCACGTACCTTTCCCCTCGGAGAAAAGTGGTTGGAGTACTGATCAGCACCTGTTCCTTTCTGACCACTAAGAGTATTGTTTTTGTGAATCTTTACAATGTGTTTTTGAGGTTGAGATGATGGTTAATAATTCTTTCTGCTTTCTGGTACTTTCTCGTAATGGTAATAGAAATTATTCGCTCTGATAAGAACCACAGAGAGGGACAATACTAAAAATTAACAGAAGCAATACTGTTCAGTTGAGAAAGAAAGATAAGAGGTCTGATTCAGAGGTATTAAAGAAAGAATTCTATAGAAAAGTGAGTCAGAACAAGACTATATAAGATTGCCAAGAAGTGAATCAGTTTGCCATTTAGGCCTCTTTGTTATGCTCAAAAATCACATTCTAACAATTTTAGTTTACTTTTTGTATTCAAGGGTGCTAGACTATATGCCTGTGGACTGTGTGACAGGACAGCACTATAAATACGATTGCTACATATCAAAAAGGAGGTGCATTTTCACTTTCTTTAAAATATATGCCACAGCAGGTCCAGTTACAGCATAGTGGGAGCACACCTGTGTAAAGAAATTTAAACACTCTGTGTAGTTCAAGGGAAGTAAGAAAGGACTAAAAGTGAAGCCCTTGCACAAACTTGTCAAAGTATCTCTATATTTTTTTTCTGGAACTTGTCATTAGGTTTGGCAGATTAAATTTTCTGTTAAATTTATATTTTAGCACATGAGTAGTATTCTTTATATAGTGTGAGTTAGTTCACTGTAAAATATTTTTGTGTTCTTCCTTCCTTCCAGACACTGAAAGTTTTCTTTTTTTTTCTTACAGTAAAAGGCTAAATTTTATATAATTTATAATAAATTTGTTAATGGTGTATATATATATATGCATATGTATTCTGATAGATTTTTATTTTTCTGAGATTATTTTCCTTTAAAGGCACCACATATTTTACTCTAAAAAGCTCTTATGACAATTATTTCTGAAACACATTTCAAAAATAATTTTCAAAGTCCCTAATTTGAATATGTTATTTTTATTTATCAAATTTGAAAGATATGCATATTTCTTCTAAAGTGGAGTGTGAACCATCTGTTAGACTGGGAATAATTTATGAATAAAGCAAGAAAATAGTAAAAGATCTTAATTTTGCTTCTGTTTGTTTTTCTTTAAGAAGAAATGTAAACCACTATTTCCTTCCTGTCTGTAGTTGCACAGCATTCAAATGCTTCATCATCTCTCAGTTGACATCCTTAAATAGAGAAGTTTGAAAACCTCTGAGCTCCATTTATCTATCAGGAAAAAAAATATCAAAATGCCCGCTTCAGAGCTGACATATGGAGTTCAAAACCACTTGAAGTCTTTTATTGACAGAAATACAGCATTATTATTTGCTGACCAATTTGCAAACATATGCTATTGCTTTAAAATCTATTTTATTTCCGCTGATTGGAGCAGGTAAGCATATGTCTATGAAAACAAATGTTCCTCATACAACCTTTCTTTTTCTTCGTCAGACAGTTCTGCACTGCAGCATGAAGAAAAATCCATCATCAAGGTGCTATGCCACAGCGTTTCTGACAAATGGGGACATTTTTCACCTAGACAGGATGGAGAGCTGGGCAGTGAGGAACCCTATGAGATTCAACAAGGAAAGTACAGGCTCCTTCGCCTGTGGAGGAATAACCCCGGGCACCAGAACAGATTAAGGGTTGACCTGCTGGAAAGCAGCTCTGCAGAGAGCTCAGATTTGGGAGTCCTGGTTGACAACAAGTTAACCATGAGGCAGCAATGTGCCCTCGTGGCCAAGAAGGCCAATGGGCTCCCGACTGCATCAGGAGGAGCGTTGCCAGCAGGTGGAGGGAGGGGATCCTGCCCCTCTACTCAGCTCTGGTGAGGCTGCGCTTGGAGTATTGTGCGTAGTTCTGGGCTCCCCAGGACAAGAGGGATGTGGAGCTTCTAGAGAGGGTTGAGCAGAGAGCCGCAAAGATAATTAAAGGCCTTTAGCATTTGTCATATGAGGAAAGACTAAGTGAGCTGGGAGAAATGAAGGTTGAGAGGAGATTTCATTAACATGTTCGAGTACCTGAGGGGTGATAGTAGGGAGAATGGAGCCAGGCTCTTATCCGTGGTGGTCGGTGACAGGACGCGGGGTAACGAGTATAAGTTGAAACATAGGAAGTTTAATCTCCAAATGAGGAAGGACTTCATTACTGTGAGGGTGACAGAGCCCTGGCACAGGCTGCCCAGAGAGGCTGTGGAGTCTCCTTCTCTGGAGATCTTCCAAACCCGCCAGATGTCACCCTGTGCCACGTGCTCTGGGTGTCCCTGCTGGAGCAGGAGGGTTGGACTAGATCTCTAGAGATCCCTTCCAACCTCAACCGTTCTGTGAGTCTGTGATTTTGTTTTTCAAAGCTAAGTTTTCTTCTACATACTAAACTTGATCTGGAAACTATTTATTTTACTTAAAATTTGAAAGAAGTCAATGACAAAATACACCAAAGATGACCAGCATGTCTTAGATTGTCACTATTCCAGAGTATGGATATGATGGTTTCAGTTGAAAATAAATCTTCACCTCTCTTCATTGGTGTCTGTACAGAGGTATATTCTCACTGAGTTGGATTACTTCATTACTTTATTATTCTATTACCAGAAGGGTAGGAAGATATTTCTGTTTTGCGTAAAAGGTACAGAAGCACTGGGTAGGTCACTTGCCCCAAATCATTAATCAAAAAAAATAGATCAAAATCCTCTTGGAGATCCAAGAACCACTGTGCTTAAAATGCAGAACAAGGTACACAAACCATCTTGAGGCATTTGTAGAATTTCTCTTACAGTCTCTCTCCCGAACAGGGGAAACACATCTCCAGAGACACTTGGAGTAAGCGGGTCTCAGCAACAGGCCAGCCTCAGGGTGACTATTTTTTTCTATTCCTTCTCCATTTGCTGCCTTTCACCAGATGATTGTCACTGCTACTTCTCCTGTAAACCTCCTGCATTCCCTCGCTGCTGCTGTCTCCTCCTTGCCTCCCAGTTCCTTTTTAAGAGCTCCTTCTGGGAGATGCTGCTGCACTACCAGTATACTCTGAAAATATTCTTAGTGCATGAAGTAACTCTGAATATTGAAAAAAAAAAGAAGTTATTTTATTTCTTTTCTTAGTATTGAGGAAACAAATGCTTCAGATGTTACTGAAGTTAAATATTTTTTAAATACCATATAATGACCCAAGGCAGTAGGCTTCTGAAGAAGATCACCTTTTATTTAAAAGACAAACTTTTATTATTACAAGTAATATGAAACTGGAAATGTTTTAAACTACTACACCTTTAGTATCGCCTATGAATTGTTTTATTTTATGAAGCAGAACTTGGTAACTGCTGCCACTTTTATTTTTATCCCTTAGGCTACTCGATATTAAAAGGACAGTTAATCCTCTACATTTTTTCTAAATCTCTCACTCTCTCTATATATACATCCTTTTGATATTCTACAATTCAAATTGAATTATTGCAGAAAAAATATGTATAGTATCAGAAAATGCTTGAGAGTCCTTTGTGTCCTTCCTTCTCATCTTCTTCCTTCTGATTCATAATACCAGAATGTTTTTGTGAAAGCTTGAGAATATGAAGCTTGTGAAACTTGGAGAATATGAAACCTAATGATGCTTCTGATAAATAAGTTTAACAGTTTTCTCTTTCTATCTCACCTTTGAAACTAGATTCTTCCCTTTACAGCATTTTAATGCTCAAGGGAAATATAACAATTATATGTAATTCATTATTTTTCATCATATTGTGAATAGCATCAATTTCTCTCATTAACACATTGAAAAGAGAAACTTCTTGGGTTAGGTAAATTGGACTAATGAAATTGCTGATAATCATTTTGTCTGCAGAGAAGTTAAGCTCCCAGGTTCACAGAATAATACGTGAAAACTTGTTAACTCATGGCAACTTTAAATTTTCTTCAACATCACTTATAAATGCGGTTTTCAATAATTACTGTAATATTTTTAATCCAGGCAAGATGTTTTCAGAATATGTTTCCTAGACCTACACATATTTCGCAGGACTCAGGCATTCAATTGCAAACTCTGCTCCAGCACTTTTTGCTCCAACAGATCTTGCAGAGGCTGCAAGTATCCATGGGAAATAGGTAAGTCTAGAGAAGAAGGAAGAGTAATGTGGGCACATGGATCTTTCAGCGGTTTCAAGTGCTGGCTAAACAGCACTATGCTGGGCTGCCTGCCTTTCCTTCCTCTGGGAAGCTATACAGATTCCTGCTGACACGTCTTGCATTTTTAAGTTTGAACAGCTGTAACAGGTATGCCCAGATTTTCAAAACCATGGCTCCCCTCTAAGATTTTAAACTAACAGAACTTGCATCTTCTCAGCCAAGCCTGTATTACAAGCTACAAGGTAACTCAAGATAACTTAATTGAAGGTTTTCATCTTTAAGTGTTGAAGACAGATTTACAAAGATGGACCGTCAGTTTTTTTAAAAGCTCTAAAGTTCATGTTATTTCTTCAAGATAATTCTATGTGAACATTTTTCTTTTTTTTCTTTTTACTGTGTACAGCTCATGTTTTCAAATACCTTTTTTTTTTATCTGCAAGCCTCTAAGATTTATCAGAAAATTATTCAACAAGCACAAAGGCTTCTCATGTATGGTATTTTGTCTTCACTCTCTATAATATCTCACTCCAATTTATTCTGCTATAGGTAAGGACTCCTTAACATTTTCATTTTCAACCTCGATTTCTCAGGCAAATATCAGCTGATACTAGTCACATACCTGAAACTAAAACAGGTTTTGATCTGTGAATATATTTTAATGCCTACCTGCAGCATTTGGAATGGTTGACTGGTGAGGAAAACTGCTTCTGCTTTATCCAAGAACAAGATACACTGATTCAAGTTCAGTGAAATTTCTAGACCATTAAAAGGTTTTCAGAATTTTACTTTTTAAAACTTTTATTCATCATATAAAAACATCCTTATTTTTTAACCAAACAAGCTTGGACTATAATTATTATTGAAACCATAAGGAAAATATGAAGTAGTCCTTAAAACTTTTAGTGACACTAACAAGGGCAACATAAATGTTCATTTGATGCAAGATCCTGTCTCTGACAAGGGACAAGAGAAGATGCTCAATACTGTCCATTTCATCATGGATGGAAACCTTTGCTATCAGTCAGTGTCAGAGGTATTTAAGTAATTCACTATAAACCATGGGTTACTCATTAAGAAAGCAAACAAATAAACCTATCTAAATCCTTGTACCTAATGTTGGATGTTTCTTACAGCTTATGACAGGTCCTAGCTAATATGGCTACAGCATTTAGGTGACCCATTGGTCTTAGACTCTGTCTGGTTCAATAGATTTAACTGCTGGTATATTTTGGGAGGGGCTTGAGGTGAAATACTGAGTCCCTCCAACAGCCAATATCCTTCTGCTCAGGAAACCAGTGTATTG
Source organism: Crypturellus undulatus (assembly GCA_013389825.1). Lineage (NCBI taxonomy): Eukaryota > Metazoa > Chordata > Aves > Tinamiformes > Tinamidae > Crypturellus > Crypturellus undulatus. The sequence goes on along the minus strand of VWPW01032697.1, from coordinate 856,183 downwards.
GAATATGGAAGATCCAAGTAAGTTTACATAGCAAAGATTCGAAACACAGCTTCTCTAAAGTTACATCCAAAATATCATAATCAAGTACACATAAAAATAGGTGGCAAGCTCGCCTAAGGGATCGGCCCATATAGGACTGGAAACAGCTGTTATGAGAATCTTGTTTCATGATCTCAGAGCCATATCTCCAAGAAGGTTTGTGGCTGCCCCCAAGTGAAAGTTTGGGTGCCTATGGATTTGGATGAAGAAATAGGATAGCTACCTGGGGAAGCTACGTGCCTAAATATTTTAAAAGGAGCTTCATAGTGGTTGTAGTACCAATGGACACTAGGTAATATTTAGGTACCTAATAAGCCAGATACCTGCCAAAGTTTCCTTGAGAATACAGGTTTATATTCACTGGTGGTTTATAATCCAGGAAGTTTTAGAGGTCAACCTGGGAAGTTTTAGAGGTCATAACTTTCAAGTGCCTGCATTTGAAAAAAAAAAAAGTTTTATAATTTAGTACTAAATTCAATATTAAAAAAAAAAAAACAGCTAATTACTGAGGTCTGGACCAGCAATTTTAATTATGCAGCTGTCCTTTAGAGTGATTGTGAGTATTAGTACTTACAGTGAATTAAAGTTATAATTTAGATGAAGATTTTCTCCTTTTTTTTTATTTTTGTGTGTCAGCATGCCACCTCTTTAATATTTTAATGCTTAAAATTTAAAACTCCCAATATAATTCTTCATTGGTGTTTTCAAGTTAACAAATTAGCAGTACAATTCATATTATAGATGGAATATCTAAGGAACACAGTCAAAGCCCCTCAGCATCCTTCTTTTTTAGATTTATTCAGGCTTACTCTGCCAGGTGTGGACCAAATGACACATCTACACCTTGGAGACTCTTTTGCAACTTCTGTTCAGGCTGGAGAAGTCCATCTGTTCTATTAAGGATTACTAACAACCAGAAAAGTATTCCAAGCAGCATTTGCACAACTTGAAAGTCAAAATTGATACTTCTTTTTTTTCTCATCCAACCAACATAATTTTAATCCAGCCAGCTGAGAAAAACTATGGGACCCAGAGGCAGAGGAGCTCATTAAATCATATAAGTACCTTTCTACACATTCAACGGATGGCAAAAGTTGTATGCTGTTATAGCAGTGAAATGTCTTTGGCATTCCAGTACAAATTATTTTGTATTATGTTTTGATTGTCAGTGAGGCAAGAAGCATATCCTATCAGGAGAGAAGAAAAAAAGTATCAGGAGACTATATAAATTAGATCTGAAGAACTAGCAAACGTGTCCACAGAGCATTTAAAATTATACATTATACTAAAGAATTACATCTGTAGGACCTAAGTTTAAAAACTGTGCTTTTGCATGTTCTAAATAGTATGTTCCCATTTCTTCTGCTGTCCCAATTCACAAGTATCATATCCCCTTCAATTTTCACACAGTTAACATTTTATGTGGAAATTGCATATACTTTTCAAAACACATCAGTTAATGTATTTCAGGTATTTCATATCTATGTATTTCATATTATTACCCGAATATAGTGTTTTCAGAACTTAAGCATCTCAAAGTTGGAACATTTGAGCCTTAAAATTCTTGCTTTATATTTATACTTCCTATTAACATAAAAATCAGATCCAAACCCCTCACTTAAGCATTTAATATATATTCAAATCATGAGTTGTACTTCAGAGTAAAAGGAGGCAGAATAATTAGTGTTATGAGTTCAGTTACAGTCAAGAGCAAAACTTACCATTTCAGTAAGAATTTTTTCTTATTTATTAACTTCAATTAAGGCTGCAATTCAGCAAAAAAAAAAAATGGTAACCAGAAAACCTGTAATGTAAATGAAAGAACTGTACATCTGTGAATGAAATGTTATTATTCATGTAAAATGTAAATTTCCACTTTCTCCATTTTCTCTATCCAGTGGACTTTTAGTACATTCATCAACGAATTTTTTTTCTGATTAAACAGACAGGGCACTATTGTAGAAGACAATAGAGAAAGTCAAGGAACTTGGAGGCAATTTTGCCAGCTCTTTCTCTCCAGTCCATGAGAGAAGAGATAAAAGCTTCACTAGATAGGTGATTGCCCTATTTGTTACCAACTTAGCGCCTTCCTTTGGCTAGTAAATCATATGCCAACTACTTAAGCCAGGGTTGATTATTTTTGATTGTATCCATTATTCATGGCTGTTCAGTAGATAATTCAGATGAATATTCTTCAGAGATGGCTTGTTGTCTTCAGTTATTCCCTATTGGTCATAGAGAATATGCCTTCAGTCACATGTTAATGTTTCTGCACCATGAATGGCTAACTATTCTGTTGTAAAAATCATACAGTGCCTTCCTGGAGTCTGCAGTTGATGACAGTCATTCATACCAAGATGAGTTTCATTTTCAGATTTTCTAGCGTCTGTTTCTATCATTATAGGCCAGTTCACTAAAGGTTAGTTAAAAATGAATTTTGGTGATGCACGAGGTAGAAAATAAAAAAAGTACATTTACAAAGTGGTTTTGGGTGCTTTGTCTTATCGACAGGAATTCAGGGGAGATTGTGTCAAAAAACAGCCTGCAGTTAGATTAAAATGTCCCAGGGACCACAATCTCAGAGATATCTGACACTTTTATGACAAAATTTACTTATTTATTTAATTATTTTATTTACTTATTTATTTAATTATTTTCTGGAAGAATTTCTTTGGAACAGTTCTACTTTGGAGTTTAACTTTTTCTACATTTTATATAAATTCACTTATCACCAGACCTCACAACTTTTTATGAGGTGTTGAGATGCCTTCTACTGTCCCACTGTTAGCTTTAGTCTCTTGGTGACACAACATGATCTTATGCATGCAGAGTAACGGACCAATCAGTTCACACAGAATAGCAGGTGGCAAGCAAGATTAAAGTAGAACTAAACATTTTAACTCCAAAGTGATTCTGCTTTCGTCTCCATTATCACAGAATCATAGAATGATTAAAGTTGGAAGGGACCTATGGAGGTCATCTAGTCCAACCTCCGTTACGTATGGAATGTTTTTAATGTCAGCTTATAAATAAGTATAACCTTTTAAGAGATTAAAAAGTAAGGAACTTTTGTGTTTCAGAAAAACACAGATTTTCAGTTATGTTAAGGAGTATATGCAGACCATTTCTTCATTCATTAACTAAACTGAAATGTTTACTGAGGAAAAGCTTAATTATCCTTTAAAAATTATTTTGTCACACAAATACAAAGTAAATTAATAATACACACTAAAAAGCAAAAAATATAATGTAATTATAAGAAAGAATATTTGATTAAGATCTTCAGATTTGATTAAAATTTGAAAATCAAAATGATCCAACTGAATGCTTGTTGGACATTGACTAATACTAAGAAAAAAAAAGATATTAAAAATAAATAGTTCACCATACATGCAAAAATTTATGAATTTATAATCTATACATTTTTTTTATTCTTTCAGATAAGAATTCCTTCAAAGTCCAGACAGGACTGATCATCTGATCTAAACAAACTAGTTTGAACCAAATGGTCATCGCTGGAAATAACCAATCATGTGTGCTAACCAGTAACAACATAAGCAGACAAATTCATTGAAATGAGCATGTCCTGAACTCCCATCCAGCCCATTCGTTTTTCCTATGGTTCCCAAAGAACTTGCTCACAGCAAATTTAGTTTTACAAAAGATGTAAAAAGTAAGACTTTTATGCTATGCACACTTCTAACTTGCCCATAACTGTAATATGTAGACAAGTTTTCTCCTGTCCATTTTACTAAGGCATTTATCAAAGGAGCACTTTAGAACCGTTTTTTTAGCTAAAGACAGAGGGAGGCAAGGATCTTCACCACAATAGGCAGGCTCAGCAGTACTGATTGTCAATCCTGGCATGTGCAGATATAGTAAAGCATCTTCTGCAACCATAGACATATACTGATGGCACTTTAGCATATTAGCCCACATTACTGTCATTTGTAGTAATTGTATTACTAATATTTATATTGCAGCAGGGGCTAAAAGTCATTGTCGGTAAAAAGTTCGTATTAGGCTGAAGTGTAATTAGAATTCATATCTGTCAGGATACGTCCATGACTTCATGGTGAAATCCGCAATTTTTACACATACTTCTTACTGAAGGTGGTAGATGTCTATGCAGGTACAATCTCAGGTTTTAACATCTCATTGAGTACTGGGTCACCATCACAATAGTATTTCCTTATGTTTTTTCCATGTTGGATGTGCACTGATTTGTATAATTAGTATCTGCATTACATTTCACTACATAACACACACTTTGATGAACTATTTCTGCCCATCTGTTAATAATGACAACACAATGAGTAATACAGACTATGCCTACTTAAATAATATAAGACATTACTAAACAAAATAATGCTTTGCATCTGTAATATACTACTTACCCACTGATTTCATTGACAATTTCATCAGTTCCACTAATTAGCTTGTTTCTTTGTATATTGACTCTTTTCATTGACCTTAGCAGAATGCCACCAACTCATTAATATCCTAATAGACCATACATTCAATAGCTCAGTAATTTGTTTGACCTGTAAGGCATTGCTACTGCTACTTGACACTATGGCCCAGTTTACATAGTCCACATAACAAATTCTCTTTGCTTATAACAAACACTAATCAAATGGCAAAAGCATTCTGGCAGTGTGCTTCAAATATTAAAGATTTATGTCAACAAGATTAACTTTTATAATCCTTGCTTGCATGGTATTTAAACATCCTGTAGATTAATGGATCTCACTGCTACAGCTGTAGATCTTTGAAGTCCCTGCACAGTGAACTTTATATTCTTTTGGCTTTAACTAAGTGAAGATAACTGCTCTGCATAACTACTTGCAGCATTAGCAGTGAAAACTCCCAGAGCTAGAAGAGGAGATAGTCCTTGTTCATCAGGGATTGTGTGATTTAGCTCAATGATGTAACTGGTAGATATGAACTAAACCCACAACTTTAAGAAAACATATTACAAATCTGAAAAGTACTGTCAGAACAAAAAGAAAAACAAAGCAGTACTTTCCCAGATTTACTGCAGCACTCAACAGCTAGAGCATCTGTCACTGAGGACATTTCATTGGCAAAGATGTGTGACATGAGGATGAAGAGCATTATAGAACTGAATGAAAATATCTTTGAAAAGAAAATATTTTGTTTAAGAAAATGGAAGTTCTTTTCTCTAGCATTTTGTATTAAACTAAGTAGGAGAAAAAATATTTTTCCAACACAAGAATGGAGTATTATCCTATCCAATCTGATGTTTATTTCATCTGTGCTTCATCAAGAAACATCTAGATCTAATCAAGTTAGAAATAGTTATACTATAGTTCTACATTTCAACACTGGGCAAAGTAATGGTATATTTATTCATCTGCCAAAGTCTAAAAGAAAACACGTGAATTCTTACCATAGTTAAACTTGATTTTTTTAAGCCATTTTAATTTGAGTACTGGGTTACAGTTTCACAGATAGATTCATGGCTTGTAGTCACAATCAAAGAAATCTCTATAAAATATCCCATGGAGGACAGAATGTTTTTATTATCATCAGTGTGATAAAACATGCCTCATTTTTCTAACTAATCCAACAATTATCTCTTGTGAAAAGCTTTTTTTTTTTTTTTCCCAAAACCATGTAAATGCAGGAAATGTCCTACTGTCTCACAGCAGCTGTCCTTCTAGCCCAGTATTTGGTCTCTGGCAGATGCGATAGGTGATATCACTCAGGGAGAACTTGTCCAATATTTATAGTCTATTCCTGACTTATTCCCTTAACTGACATAATTTTTAGATTCCTGCCTAATCATTTTGATCCCTGCCTAATTGCTTTATAGACCTGACAATTTATTATCAGTGGGATCTTTTCCTAAATGAAAATGTGCAGTCCATAGTAAAGTCACAAATTAACTTTTGAACAGAGTATCTGAGGCATCTCTCTAAAAATAGTTTTCTTCATATTCCTTCACCTAGTTACTTTCAACCTTTTTTTTTTTAATTTTCAAAAACCTATTGAGTTTTAACTTTCAGCTTTAGACGCCAGTACATGGTGCAGTCATGGCTTCACTGATATCATTGAAAAAGGTAGCACCAACTGTTTCTTCCTTATATTCTCCTGTTTACTTAGCTAAGGGTTCACGTTCACTTGGTTACCTAAACTAAGTTAGCTAGGTTATCTGCCTCTCAGCTGGCTTTCCAATGGCACTGCATGACAAGTTTTGTTCTTCTATAGCCAAGTCCTCTATTTCTCCAGCATTCACCTACTGACTCCTGTATCTCCATGGAATGCAGGCTGGCTTAGATTTTCTATGTATGTGAGGTGTGTGCATATATAGCACATTTATGCTTCTTCTATTTAATGGGGTTATTTCCATACACTGGGTAATTTCCTCTCTCTTTGAATTTGGATTGGTTAAGGAATAACTGTCCTTTGCAAGGATGTTATTTCATTGTTCCACAATCTATTAATTATTGCTGATTTTTTTATGTGGCATATTAACCTAAGATGGAAGGTATCTTTTCTTCAAGCTACATCTTTGCACGTCACATTGATCTTCCACTTCTCCTGAAAACATACTCAAAACTCTACTCAATTTGAAGAAAAGATCTGTAAATCTGATAGTTATTGGACTCGTTAATCATTAGTCTGGTTAGAGTAGGAACAGAAAAGGTTGAGGAGACATGTGCTGTTGCTTTGATTTAGTATTTCAAAAGTAGGCAAATAAATGTTAAAGGATTAAGGAAATACATATTTTCAAGTTAAAAATCACTATTAATGGATATCATAATATTTCATTCCTTAGCTTAATATTATTGCCTCCTTAGTGTTAAAATTGACCTTCACCAAAATCTCTTGTCACTATGGGTTTATAATCCCATTAACTCATCAGTCAGACTATGTTTTTAGGTGTTTTTTTTGTTTTCTGATGTTCTGTTTTCAAACTAGATTCATTGCCTATATCTCTCCATCTATTTCTTCCCACTTTTAGAGTAGAGGTGTGTGTTGAAAGAGCCTCAGCTGATATCTCCAGTTTCAGAAATTTTTCTCCCGTAACTTTTCTGTCATTACCTGGACATGTTCTACAGTGGACTTGACACCTCAGTCAAACATATATGTCCCCTTGCATTTTCTTTATGAACTGCTTTGTGGCAGTAAGAGGAAGAAGTGTTGAGAAGGAAGGAGACGATGAAAAGAGCTGTCAGCCTATGGACACCTTCCTTCCTTCTCCCATTTCTCCAACCTATCTCCTAACTGCATAATAGTTACTGGAGCTTATGGCAGAGGCAACAGCGGCAGCCACCACACCTGCATGGGGTAAGTCACCCCTTGTGACCAGATGAGCATCCTCTGCTGTGCCTTTAGTTTTGTCACCAGGCATTCTTCGTTTCTTTTAAATCGTGCTGCTATATACTTTGTCATTAATATTGTACAGTTCACTACATGTTGGATGATCTGGCTTGTCCTAGTGGAGGAGGTGACAGGACTGAATTTCTGTAAAGATTAATCATGGCAAATTTGTTCTTCTGTCCCATAAAAGCAATAGCAGTACCAAGCAATAGCAATATCAACTACAGATTATCAGCTCAGAATCAAGCTCCTGATCCACCTGCTTTCCAAGGAAGACACTTACATTGCTGATCAATATTCATTGCTCTAGAATTTTTATTATAAAAGCAGGGAAATACTTTCTTGTGTGTAAGATCTATCACATTCTAAAGTTTCCTGAGGATGTTAAGATCTGAAACAGCATCTCTTTACATATGAGCACTATAAGTTAAAGGCTAGCAGTCTTAAAGCACTACTAGCAGTTGTATATACTGCCTATCCCAGCCGATATTTTTTTCATCAGTCAGCTGCTCTTCCTTTGTCTCCCTTGCATGCTCCTTATACCATACTAATAAGACACAGAGAAAGTTCCCTCTCTCAGATGGAGGTAATTCTATTGAGTTATGAAATGTTTAATATTTCGCAGTAAGAGAAGCTCACGTGTAATTTCTATGTAAATTGTTCTTTAATTTTACTTAGATTTTATAGATAGTTGAAGGAGACCAAAATGTTAAGTGGCGTATTGAATTTAAGTAGCGTATCCTTACATTTGGTTCCTTTTGTTACAAACTTCACATTTTTACAAGTCATAACAAGCTGTTCCATTAGCACTGGCTAAACTGGTAATTAGGATATCAGAAATATAGAAGTGAGAACACCACATTTTCAACTGTGAAACCTGTTCCAGCTGTGGCAATGGAATGCCAGTATGAGTAGGGGTTACTACACTATTACTACACGTTAGAAGGAACTTGAAGTTAAACTTGTCAAGAAGCTTTTCCAAAAAGAAAGGAAGTACATTATTTTTTAATATCTCTATATGGGAAAGTAGAAAGTCCTGAGCATGGAAAGGCATCATATGCCTTATCATCCTGTAATACCTGTCTGTTGTATCCATATTCTACTTTTGCCTTATATGGAAAGTTTCTCAGCATAGTCCTTTGTGGTGTACATTCACCAGATTATATACCCCATTATATACTAGTTGAGGATTAATATATATTTAGAGATTACTAGCAACAGAATGTTGAAATCTTTTGCCAAGGATCTTAGCCTTATTTTAATACCTCTGAGCAAACCATTGAAGATAGGCATTGCTTTTGATGGGTGATCTTCTAACTCCTGTCACTTGAGACTGGTCATTTATCAATCATGCTCCATGACTCCACTTTTCTCCAAAGTGTCTTTAATGAAGGCTTTGCCTTTCTAACTAAAAAAAGATAACATGAAGTGAATTGCAGTATGGCAGGTAATACTTTCCCAGAAAAGCATTTATTGTTCTCTTGATCATTTTGTCCAAACCAAACTATGAGAAAATGCCTCTCAGTAAGGGTAGACAGACATATCTCACTGTATATATTAGGGAAGACTGTCATATCTCCTTCTCATCTATATTCTCTATTTCCTTTTCTATTTTCATTAAAAAAACAGTCTTTTTCTACCTGGTTTACTTTGATTCATGATCTCACTCAGTGCTGAAGGTGGTAGAATAATCCTAATCACTGGAAAGTTTTTGCTATTACCAGAATTTTTAATTCCTCTGGATCCATTCATTATCAACCTAGGTACTTTCATAAAAGCAAGCACAATTGGAGTCCTCCAACCTCCAACACACAGTAAGCAGGCTAAATGATATTTGTTCAGAGATCACATAAGGTCTGCAGAGTATGCCTACTTACTAAAATATAAATACTCATGCTTCTAAAAGGCCTCATTAAAAAATATCTGCAGGAGACCTCTGAGATCTTGAAAGCAAGTTCATGAAGGTGAAGGGATACACACAGATCAGAAAAGGGAATATAGGTGAGATCACCCTCCACAGACCCCAAAACTGTTCCTCACACAGTACATCGGTTAAAAGTACTCTCACACAGCACATGGATTTTAAATGCTCAAATACTGTGTAATTTGTCTGGAATAAGATCCTTCTAAATAATCCCTATGTAATCATAAATTTGTTGCAGGCACTAATTGTAATCATCATGGATATGATGAGAAATAAGTTTTAACTATTTTTTGTCTTTGGTTCTTGTGCAGGGTGAGACTGGAAATTTCTGCTCATTAGCAGCATTGAAATAGAAGAAAGTGTTCATCTTTCAATGTGGTCTGAAAACCAATTAAAATAAAATAACAGCTAAGATTTGGTAATTACAGAGTGTTTTTAATCCTATCTTCAGAAAAAAAAAACAGCAATAACAAAGAAAAAAACACTTTTAAATCCTCACAGTAACAATGACTTTAATTTTGATGTCTTCATTACATTTTCCAGTAGTGGCTAATTCTCTTTTTTTTTAAAAAAAGATGGTGAAAAAAAATTGTGTACTATCATAATACAGAGATATCTTTCTGCAGGCACTTCTTTATTAGCCTTTACTTCATAATCTCATTGATGGCAAAGTGTCTAATTTCAAATGAAAATGGACATTGAACAGTCTTAAAATTTGCATGATGCAATTCTCACTGAACAGAGGTCATTTGTACATTTTTACCCATTTTCCTCCTCTTTACACTATTCTTGATGTTCAATGTGGATTGTATATTCACAGGCATCATGTTCTATGAAAATAGTACAAAATTATTTGAACAGAACTATAAACAGCACTTCCTTGCTTCTGCAGCATCAGAATATCATTCTGAGAGTGCAACATAGTATTTGGTTTTGAAAGTTAAAAATAATATTCTTGCTTTATTTCTATGGAAGTATTAATGTTCTACTGTCAGGAAAGATTACCGTCCAAAACTGAGCAGCTGTGTGATTTATTCTCAGCAGATATACTAAAACATATGGTTATTAAAGAAAGACAGAGCTTCTAGTGACGGCACATTAGCTTTGCTTTAAATGCATTTTGTCTCTTCTTCCTTCTTGAAATTTATATTTCTTCAAATATATAGAAATAAATATTTGTAGACTTTTCCTATACAGAATAAATGTAGTTGCAAAAGTAAAAAATAATGTTATTAATAATTTCATTAAGGTCTATGATAAGATATAAAAGAAACTGGTTTAATCATTTTAGACAAAAATCTGTTGCATTTTATGCAGTATGTTATCTGTGAAAAATAATACCATGAAAGTTATTTTAGTGTGTTATCAAGGACAGCTCATCTCTTACCTTAAATGAAATTAGTACCTTTATTTGGCACTGGTTTCAATATTAAAATATTTTAATGCATTTGCTATGGGTCCTGAAATCATTCACAGAATCTAAATCACTTAGAAGTTCATAAATATGAATAAACCTTTTTTTTTATTAGTCTTGTTTAACTTTTATCTTCATAGGTGATAACAAAAAATGATTTATCCAGCACTGTAGCAAACACTAAAATGAATTTACACTATATTGCAGGAAGATATCATTAACAATAAATTGGAATTCTTATAATTAAAAAATTGTTTCCAAAGACAGAGCCATGGCAGTATTCCTAATATCTTTTCAATACAATTTAGACTACAAATTTAGATTGGATTCCTATCTTGAAAGCTGTGGGAAAAGACTTGAGATTAAAATCTAGAAAATTAATTTCCAGATAGTTCCACCACCTTTCATTTCAAAAGTTCCACTTCTGGTAAAATGTTTGATTGGAGAAAATCATCAGCAAATTTTATCAAAAAAAGTTCAAGGTCATAAAAGACAGTTCCATAGAAGGTTTCAGTCAAATTGTAAAATGAAACATTTCCAGAAATATTCCCTATTTCTTTAATAGATGAAAATTATAGGTAGATTTAGAGTCAGTGGAAATATTAATGCAAAGGAATATGTAATAACTAGCAAGTCTGTATATTTATATCAACAGAAAACTGCTCCTAGAACCTTTTGCATCTAAATCTAGTGCGTAATTTCTAACAAGGTTTGACCCTGTCTGTTAAGGGAACTTAATCTTCTTTTTTTGCACTCTTTCACTAACTCTGCCTTGAATAAAAGACCAGAAAATGAATGTCATATTTCATTTGCTGAGGATCTCTTCCTCATATAAATAAAATATCTATCTTTTAAAAGTCAATATTTACCTAATGTTTTCACCATATAGTTATAACTGACATGACACAGCTCTTCAGTTTTAATTTTCTAGCTATAATAAAACACACATGAAAAGATTCAAGGTAGTTTGGAGGAAATATTTTTATGCCACCTGCATTGTTTAGTCCTAGGCCTGTTGCAAATATTACAAAGTGGGCACTGCTGGCAAGCTGTAGTGTTGCCTAGAGTATTCTAAGTTCATTGGATGTGCCAGTATTCAAATGTAAATCTAACTCATCTTTCTAAAAGTCTAATTTATTCTTAGAGTCCCATAAATATACTCAAAAATCAAACCATACTCCAAAATATTATTATTTCTATCTTATTAAGACTATTCAAAAAAAAAAGTCATAAAAAATATGCTGTCTGTTTAGACAGGTCTCATACTTTAAGAATTTAAATAAGCTGGAAAAGTATCCAAAATTTCAAGTGCTCATTATACCTGATCTTCAAAGACTTTCATCATTATTCAATTTTTTTCTGTCTTTTTTTGTCTCTTTGAAACTCGTATAAATTTTCATGTTATGTTATGTTTAGGTATATCTTTTTATATATTTTCATAAAGTCTCGACGGCTCTTTTAGCATGAAACAAATTATTTCTGTATAATTTTTCTATATATATCCTATAGTAATACATTGCCCACTGTGGTTTATCTTTATTTTAATTTGCAATTGCAATTGGTAAGTTTAGGCCTTTGTTTTGATTTCAGCTACATAGTTATATATATTTTGAATGATTCCATGAAACCACTCTTATTTTACTGGTGTAAAATCTACTGGGAACAGAACACAATTTTTTCTATATTTGTTTACAGAAAAGATAAACAAAGACTTATACAGTGACTGTTTCAAATTTCCAAATGTATGTGGCCCTTTTAAAGATCACTTAAATCCCTTTTCTTCACCTACACATTTAGCAGGAAAACATCATTGCCTGTTCAATTTTGACTATTAATTCTACATGTATGTAACAAAACCAGATTTCTAATATCTACCAAAAGAATAAGTTAAGAGTAGCATTAGATATAAAATGAAGTACCGATCTCATTCAACAAAGATCACTTCAAAAGAATCCAAGATTCCACTGCGTTACACTGAACTATTATGTATGTGCATTTCCAGTCTGATCCTAGTAGAAAAAACTTTAAATAGTGACATTATTAAACATGATAACTTGAATTTTACCAAGACTATTTTTATTTCTTTTCTAAATTACATTGAAATATCTTTTAAGGTGGAAATCTTCATTAATTTTAAATTAATAAAGCCTTTCAGGAATAGTGACAGATAAAAGAAAAAATATATGCAAAAATATGATGCAAATACAGAAGGAAAAAAAAAGGAGCTATCAAGTACGAAGTCATCTATTTTAGATCTGACACAATTTCTATTATGATCCACTCTGGATCTAATACAGAGTGGCTTAGATAACACTATCTCTGTTCTTGGTCATATCAAGAAATATGATCTCTGTTTTTGTTTATGCTCAGTCCTTATTTTTCTCATTCTTTTATTCCTTATATCCTCACTCAGATGTAATTTCAGTGGACCAATTTTTTTTTTTATCTTCAATCTCCTGTAAACAGATTTGAAGGACATTTTACTTTTAGCAGAAAAGCACTCTGAAATTCAATCTTTAATGCATTTTTTTTGTCCCTGATTCTCTTTTTAGCTTTTTTGTGACCATTTTTATGTGTACTTAGCAGATGGTTTGTGTCTTGACAGCTTTCCATTAATAACTACTTTTTTCTGAGGCCAAATGCTCCGCTACTGTGGATTCAAGATTTGAAGAATATCCCTTCAAATTTCAAGACTGAGAAGATATGGTGGTAGTGCTTTTTCCTAAAGGGAAAAAAAATCACAACCATTGGAAAAAAAAAAATCTCTATCCCATCCCTAAAAGTATAACTAATTATCTGCGTAATTATTCATGAAACCACATCCTCACAGCATTTAAGTGCTTCCCAACTATTTAAATAGAGTAATATCTATAACTGTGTTTCTCTTTTTGTTTCTCTTACTGAAGGAAACAGAGCCCTGTATCGGTGAGCATCAGCTTCTGTCCTCAGTGGAAGTTCTGCCTCAGAGTTCACGGACTTCTAAGTACTGCGGATGTCTCTGTTTACGCCAGTGACTATGGTTGACTAGAAAGAGAGGTGATCTCGGAAGTTGGCAGGGACTGTTCCACGGAGAGCTTGCAATGTGTAGGCTGAATCTTTGAACGGAGTTGTACAAATATACACTACTTTGTTATTTCATTCTGTCTTTAGAAGTAGTGATATTTTTGGTTCCAGCAATTCAAGAATAGCTGTGAGGTTTCATCTTCTATAGTCCAGCAATTTGCATTAAAAAGACAAAACAAGCAAACAAACAAACAAATAAAAATCATTATTAGCAGCAAGAATTCCAAAATTATATTTTCATCAACTTTTTTCAGTGAGGACTGGGTCTTCTTCTGCTGTAAATTTTGAAGTTATGAATAGTGAAACATTAAAACATTTTAAATATCTGCAGCACAGAAAATAGTCTTAGATTATCATGAAAAAGTTTGCTCAGATGATACAGTCACTAAAATTTCAATAGCTTTTTCCTGAGGGTTTGGGTATTTAAGTTCTTTATGTAGATTGGATTTGGTCAAACACAGAAATAACTAATCTACCAATATTATACTGAAAAAGAAAATATTCTACTGTTTATGCTAGGTTATATTATTGTCCTTTACGACTACAGTTCTTAAATATTCATGAAAATATTCATAATCCTTAAAGCATTATAAAATTAAACATGAATAAAGGTATATTGATGTATTTTGTTTCCCTTTGCTATTTGCCATTCATTACTCTCTATTTTTAAAAAGTTCCAGTCACACAATTAAAGAGAAAAAAATATAAAATTTGATTTGTGAGACATACCACACTCACTGAGTAGGCAATGTAAATAGTTTGCAATGAATACAGAGCTAGAATATTTCTGAGAAATTATTAAATAATGAATTAATCAGACAAAAAGAAAGGGTGAGTTTGCATATTCTTTATATACAGCGAAAAAAAGATTAAGTTTAGCTAAGAATTTGTTTCCAGTGAATAATTTAGCTAATTGCAGTAATGATACTTCAATAATTGCAGTGGAAATGTGAAAATTTAGTGAAAAGTGCGTTCCCGTCAGTATTATATTTGTCAGACACAATCTGATCAGCCATTATCACATTTTGTAAGCATGTATATATGTGTGTATATATTTATATACATGTGCACATACACATTCAGGATATGTTAACAAAATACACAGTTGCTCAGCTTCTATTAGTCAATTTTAGTTTTCCTTTTCCCTTGTCACCTACTCCCAACTGCAGCCGCAATGGGACTCTTAGAAAGTTCCTACCCGAGAATCTACAATACTTCAGTTAGAACAGTTTGGTACTACAGATACTAAAGTAGGTCTTTAATACATGGGTACATATTCGTATACATATATGTATTGTAAATAATGTAAGGACAGATGGAATGCTATAAATTATTTAAAAATTTAAAAAGACCAGCAGGTGAAGTGTTTGCAAGATAAGACGAGCTACCTGCAGACTGTTTTCTGATGGGTAATAGCAACTTTACCCTTGGTTCTCGCTGCGCTTTGCTATACCTTCACTTTGACACAGTAGAGAGAATATTTAGTAAGGGAAAATTCAACTAGTTTTCTGAACAGTAATTAACCAAGATTATGTTTTTATAAAATCATATACCATAAAAAATAGTCACTCTTTACAAACAGCAGAGCACAACTCAGATTATTTCATCCTTATGCTTTTCATATAGCCAGTTTCAGGAGCAGCGGTGTATGTTAAGGTAACAATGCTTTCCAGTATTCTTGTGTTTTTCTCTTTGACTACTTCTAAAATATACTCTCTTCATGAAAAGCTTTTAAGAAACTTTGCAGAAAACCAAACTAGTACTTTTTGTGGAAAAAGACAAGCATACTTAAACAAAGATTACTTAATTTTCCAATTTCTCTAAAAGGCTCCATTGCTTATAAAATAGTTACTGTTGTTCTAAACTTTCTAAGGATGCAAAGATTCCTAGAATTACTACCCATCACAAAAAGCCTTGTAGTAGGTCTTCTTATTCTTAATTTCTATTTAATGCTTCCTATTATTTCAATCCAAATGGCATTATATCAGCAGCTCACTTCTCTACTGCACTGAATATGCCATGTTTCCTATTTTTCCCATCCATTCAATAAAGCCTGAAACTCGATATTTTAAACCTCCAATGAATTCCAGTTCAGTGTCCCTGTCATTCTAATATTAATCTCACACAGTGCTTATCTTTGAAAACATGAAAAAAAGATGAAAGAGAAAAAGACTTTAGAATTCTTTTTAATATATTATGCTATGCCATACCAGCATAAGGTTTATAGTTTTACTGCTGTCCTTAGTGATGAAACAGAGTCATGTCTTCAGCTCTCCTTGTTTCATGAAAGTTTCCACAGTTATCTGCCTTAGGGATTTTGTTCAATTTTATTTTTAAAAATGTTCAGCTTTCATTAATGATTTTTCAATTTCTAAGTTGTCTCTGTCAGCTGCAGCAGCAATACCAACTCTTAGAGAGTTCCTAGCTAAGATCTGACAAAACGTGGGTTCCAGAAGATTGCTATTATGTGACCCCAATTCAGCAAGATATTTAAATATAGTGAGCAACTTCCTGGGTGCCTACAGGCATATTGACTCATGAAGTCTAATTACATGCCTGAAATTAGAGGCCTGTACAAATCCGTGCATGAATTTAGGTCTGTACTTGTAATTTTCTTCTAGAAAAGGTGTTTCATTTCCAAGGAATGTGAAAATTTCAGCAATGTGACTATTTTCCTTCATTTTACATGAAACAATGACACATTTACACAGTAAAGGTATAAATTTTTCACATGGCTGTGTGAATCTGAGGCAGGATTAGAGTTTGCAACTGCTTATGCTTTTCTTGACAAATTGTTCTTGATACACATGAGGCTGCTTCATTTTTCCTTTAAGATAAATGTTACTGAATGTTTTAATTAGTTCTTACTTGAATTGCTGCAGAAAATGGTGCACCTGGCTTGATTTTTCCCAACTCTAAGGAACACACACTTGCAAACTTTTGAGCAATTCAGAAGCATTATCTCCTTTTGAGTTTTGAGTAAAACCAATGGCTTGTATTCAGAGACAGTAATTTTCCACTCATATTACGAAGTCTCCTAAAGAAATACGTGATAAGACTGTATTATTTGTTATTATTATTTTTGTTGTGGTAATACCATATACTCCTTATCAGAATGAAGACCCTGTTGTACCCAGGGCAAATTCTAGCATCATGCTACACTTTTACTTCTCTTAAGGATTTAATGCAAAAGAACAAAATACAGACATCCACTTCCCCAAGTTAGTACACTGAGAAGCACTGATCTTTGACAGTATTTTTCACTCCAAAAAGAGAGCAATTGCTGCTGGCACTGGCACTGATTTTGTAAGTGAGAGAAGTTTTCCCAACCCTGTATGCATACATGTATGCATGTATACAAAATACTTTTTGTGAGCATAGAACTTTTGCCTTCTCTGTTGACAAGACAAGAGAACTGAAATATCTGAGCACAAGAGCCATTCTTCACTCTCTTTACTAAAAATAATCCTTTATTAGATTTCAGGGTATCTATTGTCATTTATATATCATTTATGTCTATATTACTAATTTCTATATATTGCTTATTAATTGGCAACAGCTGATAGAATTAAAAATGAACCAAGAAAGATCTTTGAATTTATAAATTAGGAGAATTATATATTTATATATTCATATATAAATTATACACTATATATTATATAATATACAATAATATATTACATATATAATATAATATTTTATTATGTTATATTATTATATAGTATATTATTTTTACTATTAGATATAATAGTATAAAATATATAATGTATAGTTACATAATTACATATTATGTATTTATATATACATAATATATATATTATGTATATTATGTATTTATATTATGTATTATAAATTAGGAGAATTTGCCTCAGCACAGATAAACAGCACAGAGTTTTTTTCCAGACTTTAAAGTAGATATTTGTTTTCAAAGCAGTATTTAAGCTGTTGTACTATATTTCAGTGTAGCGGATTCAAATTACACTGCGTATCTTAAGTAGTTAAAAATTATATGTTACAACTTCTGAATAACCAAATGTAAAAAAAAGAGGAAGGGAGAAGGAAGATACTTTAAAGAAAGTGGGAAACAGCTGTGACACCATGTGGCCTGATCTGTTACATGGATTAATCTTATAAATGGACTGAATAAAAAGAGATTTAGCATACAGTGGTCTTGCCATGTTCAGCCTCCAGGCTAACTTTGCTAGTATATGGCTTGTCATTAAATTAGAGACCTTTACTCATGCAGTGAAGCAGCACTAGAGGCAACTCATTTTTATTAATAGCTTTTGTTGCAAAGCTAAGCAGAATTTCCTATGACAATCTCACTTTCTTGTGGATTTCTCTATTTTCAACAGCCCAAAGTGCACTATTAAAAAAGAAGAATTCTCTTTCTGTGTAGTGGGATGAATATAGACCAGTAATTTTCATATTGTCCATATCCTAATTGTTTGTTTTAAACAGCTTGTGTTTGCTATACTATTTGATTATTGTGCTTAGGCACCTCTACACATTTCCATTTGCTGAAGAATAGCTAATACCACTCCTACTAGAATAGAAGAAAAAACAATATTATCTGTTAGTTGGAAAACATTGAAAAAACAATGTTATCTGTTATAGTGCATCATCTATGGATGTGGTTTTATTCATTGACTTTCAGTATAACACTATCTTGATAGTTTTTCAAACTCTCCCACACTGTCAAATCTAAGGGTGCATCTGTATAATAAGTACAAGTATAGCATCCAATTTATAATCAAACCTCTAGAGTGGGATATCAGACAAATAGAACCAATAGAATATATGTTTCCCTTTAATTATAATAAGTAAACTCCCATATTTTGCTACACAGGATACCAGAGGATTGGTTCCATATACCCAATTCCGTACACACCTGTATACTTAGTTGACTTATATACGATATAAAGATGGCTATACCTATGGTGCGTAGCTGCAATGGGTTGTTACACAATTCTGTACATGTTCAAGTTATGCCATAAAACTTGTCCTACCCAGCTCCCTTTTTTCTTTTTTTTTTTAAAGTTATTATTAATTCATCATTAGAGATTTACATTTCCAAATCTAGGGTTTCTGCATTACAGCAGAAGCAAGTTGTCATTCTTTGAACACTTCAACAAGGTGAGAAACCTTACAAAATTCAACAAGGCCAAGTGCACGGTCCTGCACCAGGGAATGAATAACCCCAGACACCAGTACAGGCTGGGGACCGACCTGTTGGAGAGCAGCTCTGCAGAGAAGGACCTGGGCGTCATGGTGGACGACAGGTTGACCATGAGGCAGCAGTGTGCCCTCATGGCCAAGAAGGCCAATGGGATCCTGGGATGCATTAAGAGGAGCGTCTCCAGCAGGTCGAGGGAGGTGATCCTGCCCCTCTACTCAGCCCTGGTGAGGCCACATCTGGAGTACTGTGTCCAGTTCTGGACCCTACAGTACAAGAGGGATGTGGAGCTGCTGGAGAGCGTCCAGCGCAGGGCCACGAGGATGATCAGGGGCCTGGATCATCTGTCCTATGAGGAGAGGCTGAGGCCCAGCTCTGTTCAGCCTGGAGAAGAGGAGGCTGAGAGGGGACCTGATCAGTGTCTATAAGTACCTCAAGGGAGGCAGTGAGGGGGATGGGGTCAGTCTCTACTGCCTGGTCAGCCTTACCTCCATCCCTGGAAAGGTGATAGAGCAGCTCATCCTAGAGCCCATCTCTAGGTATGCCAAGGAAAAGAAGGTAATCAGCATGGATTCCCCAAGGGAAAGTCATATTTGACGAACCTGATAGCCTTCTACGAGGAGCTGATCGGCTGGATGGACAAGAGGGGAGCAATGGATGTTGTCTACCTTGATTTCAGCAAGGCTTTCAACATAGTCTCTGTAACATCCTCATAGGAAAGCTTCAGAAGTGTGAACTGGATGAGCGGACAGTGAAGGGGAATGAGGACTGGCTAGATGGCAGAGCTCAGAGGGTGGTGATAAATGGAGCCGAGTCTAGTTGGAGGCCTGTGGCCAGTACTGGACCAGGTGCACAAGGGTCAACACTGGGCCCAGGGCTGTTCAACTTGTTCATCAATGACTTGGACAAGGGCACAGAGTGCACCCTCAGCAACTTTGCAGATGATACCAAACTGGGTGGAGTGGCCGAGACTCCAGAGGGCTGTGCTGTCATTCAGAGAGACCTAGACAGGATGGAGAGTTAGTCAGAGAGGAATCTCCTGAGGTTCATCAAGGACAAGTGCAAGGTCCTGCACCTGGGGCAAAATAACCCCAGAAACCAGTACAGATTAGGGGTTAACCTGCTGGAAAGCAGCTCCGCAGAGAGAGATTTGGGAGTCTGGGTTGACAGCAAGTTAACCATGAGGTAGCAGTGTGCCCTCGTGGCCAAGAAGGCCAATGGGATCCTGGCCTGCATCAGGAGGAGCGTTGCCAGCAGATCGAGGGAGCTGATCCCTCTGCCTCTCTACTCAGCTCTGGTGAGGCTGCACCTGTGGCCTTGTGTGGCTTAGAGGAGTTCTCTGCTGTGAGAGAGGGACACTATGAAATTAAGACATTTAAATGTATATGTATACACATACATGTTCACACATAGATATTCACTCAAGCAATATGACTCTAAACGCCCATGGACATCACAAGTTCATGACAAGTTCATTTGGCATCTAGTGCAATTTAAGAAGCTCCAGGGTTGGAAGGAAACATCTGCCCAGTATTGGCAGACCTGACATTTACAGCTTACAAGAAATCTATGTCCTTTCTAAGCAGCATCTGAAAGCCAGATGGACAACTTTTTAGCATCACAGTTGGGACCAGATGCATATGTTTAAGGAGTTGAAATAAGCCTCTAAGTCTAGGCATTTGAATTGACCTAGTACAAAAAAAAAAAAGACCCTATAAATAATCTGACCAATCACAAAGTGACTTCTATAGACAGTTAGTTGAATTAAGTCTCAAGACTTCATTGAGTAGATTGGCTAACTGGCTTGTATTTCATTCACTAAGATATATTCTTTTCACTCTTAGATTGATTTGGGTATGTAAACAGAATTGCCTAGTACTATTTGATACATCACTAGTATATCTGAGACATCCACACAAGGGAACTAGAGTAGATCTGAGGTTTTTGAGATGAAAACGAAGCAGAAAACTGCAGGGCATCTCAGGTCACATCAGAATTTTTATTGAGAGCGAGTCAAGCACCTAGCACACCTGTAGCCATGAACATGTACACACAGAAGTTCATTAAGCCGAAACTTTCTCTCTCCCTTTCTACATAAAAAGCCAAGATTACCATTACCTTAGATGCAACAGTATCAGCTTTGTTTATACTTCTATCATTTGTATTATTATTTTAATAATTTTCATAAATTTCATATTTTTCTTAAATTGCAATAACACATTTTTATGACAGCTTGAAATCATAAGTAGTGCAAGTATAGAACTAAGCTGTGAAGCAAAAAGTGCTAGCTGAGATTCTTAGAAGCAAGCACAGAGATGACCAGATATGACAGAACTTCCTTGAAGCCAAATACCAAATTCATATTATTTCAGGACTTAATGGAATACCTTTCTAAGGACTTTCGAGACCTACCATCATACTAAATCACACTCTGGATGTGGTCACATCATCAGTGAGATTAAATACACACCTAAGCAACACATTCACAGCGAATACTTTTGGTCCCTTTAGCTTCAAATGAGTAAACATTTAGAAGGAAAGCAAAGTTCTTGCAAAGACAAAGAACAAAGTGCTTGTTATGTGTAACTTGTACTGATACATAAATGAGAAATACTGCAATGAAAAAAATGGATGGTCGGTTCCCTTCTTCACCATTATGTAATTGTGGCTGCAGAACCCTAGTATGAGCCTTAGGGATAACAAGTATGTGAGGTTAAGATAATGAAGCTATTTGGAAATAATTTGCTTATTAGATCAAGTTCCTTATACAAAAACAGTAAATATACCACTTGAAAGTACAACAATATCTTCCAAACATTCAGAATTAGTGAATTTTGATTATTTTTCATCTTCTTTCTATTTCTGGGAAACATTTCCAAGAAGCAGCTTTCTTGAGTAATGTGTAACATCTGGGAGCATTAATCAAGGACCTATCTACATAAAGGTTAATGGAAGATCATTCTTATAACCCAGCAGTCAGGCTCTACAAAGTTCAATACAAGATACTTCTTAGATTAACATAGAAAGAGGATTTTTTTTCTTTGCTTGGGATAATTACACTGCTGATGTTACTCACTTTGAAGTGGCACTTAAATAATTGTGATGACATCTGCTAAGTGCATTTTGAGACAGTCCTTTATAATTAATAACTCATTTTCATGAATCATGCATCTATTTGAAGTGTACCTGTTACCACTGAGATGGTGGTAATGGAAATTTAACAGCATTTATTATTTTTTTAGTGCACTGTGGGGTTTAGAATTTTGTCCATCTTTGGTGGACACTATATCTGAGTTATTCCAGGAGGACAGCCTGACAGCTCTGATTCCTGGGATATATCTATAGCAGCTAAGTTAGTGAATGTTCAGACATTAGCAACTGGCTCAAGTGCACAGACATGCACAGGCTGCACGGCTGCAGCAACTGAAAGACTTGTGGGGAAAAGAAGTCTATCGTGCAAAATCAGTCCTGAGTATATAGTAAAAATAACCGTGACATTCTCTCTCTCTGTAAGCCTAATGGTTTGCTTACTTCTTTACCTATATCTAAAACAGTTTCAGATTTCATGTTATCTTCGTAGTACAGTGTGTGTATATATTTGTTTAGTGTCTTTTTTGTATTAAGAATTCCTTTTGACTCTTGTAAAGCTTACAATGCTTGTAAGTATAGCCTTTAAGCTACCAAGTACGTCTATTATTAATCAGGAGTATGTTTTAAAATCAGAATTATTACTAGTAAGCTCTCACTGAGGAATAGGATCATATGTAGAAGGTTATTGAGTCTAAACAGAGTTCTTAGCCATATATATCTCTAAAAAGCTTTATTCTAACTTTCCATGAAGAAGTATCGGGAGAGATTTGCTGACAGACTAATAGTTGAGCTTGGTGAGAGGACAGTCTCCTCCCTCTCTCCTTTTTTTTTAAGTGATATCTAGTTCTCCCACATTTCTCCCTTACCATCTAGTCTGTTTCTCCTACAGATGTAGTCTTCCAACGCATATTACATTTTATTTCTAGATTTATTGGCATTTTATTTGGATTTAAGTAGACTAAAATGTTAATACACTGCTCTAAAAGGGCTAGCCTTTTCCCTGCCCCAACTAAGAATCTTTACTTCTTGAGAAGGCATTTGAAAGACTCATTTGCCTCCAGCACTTACAGTATAAGTGATATCTGAGTAGCAAAAATCCAAAATACCTTATATTTAGACAAAAGAATGCCAACAAAGGCTAAGAAACCACCCAACAAATACAAAATAAAACTCTAAGAAATTAACAGTTAATACAATGCAAGAATGAACAAATCTCAATGTAAAAAAGGGATAGAAAGGGATAGTCTTCATCTACCTGCTGAAGATTAAGGGCAAAGACCTAGAAACTTCCTGGAGGCATACAATAACAGGGCAACAGGGGCAATGGACACAAGTTGTAATGGGAAATTTTGACTAGCTGTCATTTTCCTTCACTATGAATAAGTTCAGCTGAAAATTCTGTCAGCTTTTCAAAAAGCTACACACACGGAGGATTCAACTTTCTTTTAAATAAATACTCCAAAATATATGTTAAAAGTATGGGTTTTCTTTATTCTTTTTGCTTGTTTGTTTGTTTAATACTTTTATAAGAACCCTACACTGACAATTTTATTCAGATGAAGCTGACAGGGTTTAGAAGTATAGTAGAAGTTATTTGTATTATTTTAATTAATGTGTGCTAAAGACAGCAGTTTAAATATCTTTGTCTTTACACTCTTTAAGTTTTATTTTAAAGGGAAGCTAATGATCTGGAGATGCTACTCATTTTGCTGACATACTGCAGAAAACAGAAGATTTAATGTTATGCCTAAGCAAGTTGTATTTGAAATGACCAGGAATTTATTTTGGTTACAGGAAAAGGAATAGTAATCATACTTTTTATTCCTGTTTTCAGTTATTATCAGTAGAGAATATGAGCTTCTCAACAAATTATAAATAGCTTCATTTACTTAATTTTTTAGGATATTCAGTATTAAGAATTCAATATTAAATGACAGTCATTTAAAACAGATTTGTATGCTGCAGTTCATCAACTTGAAATATGCTTTTAAATGATTCTCAACATTTAGTAATTATGCAGTTTTGATGGAATCAGATTATATACATAAACAATACTGTCAATAAATCTGTCTGTATTTGTTTTCAAAGTTATTATACCTGTAAGATGAACGTAGGAGTAACTTTTCAGCTACATGTTTATTCTGAATCACTAAAACTCAGAAATATTTAATTTTAACATAAAAAAATAGAATCGAAGTTTGATGATTTTTTTCAATATACTTCCAGATTTCAATTGCATTATTTGATGGAGTAGTAACATTTTCTCTTATTTGGCCATTGTAGCTAGCCAAAAAACAAGATTGTTGAACATTATAGAACTTTAATAAACAACTCCAAAATATTCATTTCCATTTTTTTTTTTAAAGGCACTTTCTGTTTTTTCACCATCTCTTCTCAAGAACCTCAGATATATGGAAAAAAATCACATTTTTACCTCTCTAAAAATATAGATTGAGATTCACAGAGCAATAACACAGATAATCAATTCACATTTTGATTGAGTTGCTGTAGTCATTTGGCTTGTGGTTTTTTGTCATGGTAAAAAAAAGAACTGTATAAGCAATAAGATGGGAAGTTATTCACTTTCTTTAAACAGTCACTAAAAATAAAAAAATACTGGAATGTATAGAATATATTTATGGGTTACAGTACAGTTGAACAGAAAAAAAAAAAAAAAAAGAAAGAAGAATTGCTTTTAAAATGATGACCAAAAGCAGCTGTCAATCTTGCCTTTATAGAACATGAGCATGTCAATCTTAAATGTGATCTAACATTTAATTTAAACTCTTTTATTTGTCTTGCTATATTGCAGCACTTTATAAACAAAGGAACAAAAATTCCAAGAAAGAAGTATAGCTAAGCCATGAAACAAAGTCAAATGAAAGACATATATCTAATCTGAACTTAATGTGACAGCTTCACATGTAATAGGAATAAGAACAGAGGCATCAGCTACATAGAGAATAAGATAGCAATGACAGTGGTCTGCAGACAGGAAAAAGGGTTGGGCTGGGAGAAGGAGCAGGAAACAAGACAACAAGAGGAGAAGACAGCAGGTGTGAGACTTGGAGAGCTATTATGAGCCAGTAATGTGCAATAAAGTGTCATCTTTTCAATTTTTGTTAGGAATCTTTTCCATTGCTCTCCACATATTTGCTGTTTTCTTGTATTTCAGCTGCTTTAATAAAAAAAGCATGAAAAATGTTTCTCATGTGTTTTATTTTTAGATAACTAGTAATAGGTAGGACTCTTCTTCCACACATATTTCTAAGCTGTAGCTTCAGGTTTAAGTGTTCAGCTGTGAGCTCTATAGCTTGAAAATGAGCTGCCTTCATATAGCTCTTTTAAAGAAAATCCCATTGCTGAACAAAAAAGAGATGCTTGCAAAATTTAGCTGAGGCTTTTGACTGAAATGAGATGCTGGTTAATTTTTCTCTATAAATAACATTAATTGCAGTGTTACTCTTCTTGAGAGCCCAGCTGTTGGGTCTGCTTAGGAAATAGACATCTATCAGACAAGAACTTGAATAAATAAATACTGTTGCCTATCTGGGAGATATAAAAATTCTTTAAACATATACATTTATGCACATATTTATATATACATATTTAAAATTTTGTGTTTACATTGTTGTGCACTGACATTACCACAGCAAAGGTATTATCCTATCCACCAAAGGAGTACATGTTAGAGAGCTGTTCCCCAAAAAGCCCATGAAGAATCATTCTCTTAGAGTCCCTTGGAATTAGAAGAGTTTCAAACTAGATGCTCATTCTCTAGTTATCTCCCCAGAGAAACTAGAGCTTAACATTTGTTGCAATGGATGAACCTAAGAAGTGTTAACATTGTTGTGCTGCAGGTAAAGCGCTTACATTACCAGAAGTAGGCTGATATCACCTGTGACAGACATACAAAATAACAGTACGTTTGAAGTGAAGAAATAAGTTACAAAAATGTAAGTTGTTTGAACAATTCGCAGAGATTTGCCTCAATACTGTCCTCTATTTCCAGAACTCATCACTACTACTAACTTTGACCTAATAGAGGGAAGAAAGTTCATCTGAGGGTGGAAATAGATGCTTTTCTTAACATTTGTTTTGTTTCCTGAGTGTAGGTTAATTGTATATGCTACTGGAAGTTGATATATATCACTAGAAAATATCTATGATTGTTCTTTAGGAATTCACTTAAGTACAAGAGTAGTTTCTTATTTGTGCAATAGGGGAGTCCATCCCCACAGGAATGTTATCACCCCCAATAACATCCTAGCAAGTTTTATTTTCCTCCCTTGCTAGGCATGGATGACACACATGCCAGCACTAAACTCAGCCCCACAACGTCCCAGAACAACTGCAAGAAGTGGACTGGATTGGCCAGGAGCCCTTAGTGTTAAAGACCACCCACTAAAAAGTACACAGACTGCTACTATTTAAGTGATATTTGCATCATTATGATTAGAATAATTTTATTGTGATTATATTTTTTTCACTTTTTAAATTAAAACATTTAATTTAGAGATTTTAATACTTGCTTCTGACTTTATTCTTGGCAAGACTCTGTATGAGATGTTGAAACATGAGTTATATTCTAGTAAAGTTACATGTACATTATGTACAACCATTGCACATAGCAGAGATTTGTGAAAGCAGCTGCTATCCTGCCATCTATTCCTCCTTCAGAAACCAAAGTTGCCTCCTAAATTGAGGATCAAGAATCTCTGAAAATACAGCTGTGGCAAAACCATTGCTTTGTTGTATGCCCATGTTGCAGTAGGTAAAACAGAAACTAATATGCATACTATTTAAGAGACAAAAAAAAAAACCCAATATATCTGTAGCATTATTAATTACTTCTCAGATTCCTGACTCTGGATTCACAGGTTGTATCTATACTGGCATCAGAAAATATCTCCGGACACCACATATTTGCACTGAGCCATCAATACTAATAAATTTGGGGTTGGTCTTGATCCAGGTAGGTAATAAGTCTTCCCAAAACTCCCAGTATTTTGGATGTAGTGTGCCTCCAACCTCCATTCCCTAAAATCTGGAGCCTAAACAGTTTAATTGTTGCTTGTTAACACCCTCAGTGCCCAAGAATGGTCCCTGACACATTTAATTTGCTGGTAGAGATATAGCCTGGAGGTCTGTGAAGAGTGTCATCAGAAGTACAACAGATTTCAGCCATCATCTGGAATATTATGATTCTTAAGTTTATATTCTTAAATTGGAATAAGCAAAGCCAATAATTAAACGCAAGAAAACTTGAATTATGGCTTGAAAATGTTGTACTCGCTTAAAAATCTATGTCAATTGGAAACCAGAGACATCCCTCAGACACAACATAAAGCATGTAACTCTTGCAGAGAGATTATTTTATAACACTATATATTTTCCACATGACATGTTCACATTTTTAAAGATAAGATTTTAATTGTATTTCAGCCAATTAACTATATTTCCAACACGATCATAAAGCAATAACAAAAATAGTTAATAGTTATGCAGGCCTACCAATACTTACAACTTTAATTTTCTGGTGAAAAATTATAACGCCAATAGTGAGCTCAGTACATTGTACCTCTGTAGTAAAATAAATGACTTAATAATTTTGGAGGTGCTTAAAGCATACAGCTACTGTATTTCCCATGTTAAAGCATTTTCATTTCATTGTCCTGGAGAAATAATCCCTCAAGTATTTATAAGACATAGATATATAACAATTAGTATTTTTGTTTAATAGTGAATAGAAAATAAGGATAATGGAGTTTAGAAAAGAAAACTTCAGTATCCTCGGGGAATTGAGGAAGCAATATATAGCCAAAGGGCCAGAATGGCCTGCTAGAATTAATCTTCTGCTTTACATAAGAGACAGCATGCAAAGACGTGGTTCTCAAATCTCGTGTCTCCATTTAATAAACTTTCTGTTCATGTTTGTAGTTTGTAGTACTGTTTTAGTTATAAACACCCACGAAAACTGCAGTATGATGTGAGTGCATTACCCTTAGCAAAAGTAGAAAGGACAGAAACAGCAAAAAGTATCTTGAAATCTTGGCACAGAAGACAAGGCAATTACAGTGTGGAAGCAACTTAAAATTCAAATACAGTACTGGGGATGCAGCTGAAATAAAGACTTGAAAAAAAATGATCTCTTCATGAAGGTGAGAGGAGTCACAGAAAATGCAATAATATAAATATATTAAAAAAATAAATTGCCTTCTCTAAAGCATTTAACTATTTTCAGTTAAGCAAGAACGATTTATCAGACTGTGCCAAAGAAGTTTGCAGATTGTTACGTTTCTAACAAGAATAAGGCTTTGGGAATGTCTCACTTTCATTTGATAAAACAGAAAGACGTAAGAAACATCTGAGATATTTAGAGCAGATACCGATGATGCAGACCCCTAATTCTGACCAGTTTACAGTGGGCCTCAGGGTAAGAGAATGACATTAGTAGAGGCTGATTTAAGTTCACTACACTGTACTGAGTTAAAAGCTGCTATATTCACTCCCGTCAGATTACATTTACTGGCAAGGCAAGAAAGAGTATGTTCTAAAGCAGAGAATCAGGCTCCCACACAGGCATTTACTCCAGCAAACGCACAAATACCAACAGATTTGCCTTTTCAGCAAGAGACAATTAATACACAGATGTGGCACAAAACACTTGCAGTGGCGTTCTCCCGTTAGAGAGAACTGCTGTAACTAAAACTGCTAAAACATACAGACTAGACCAGAAAATAAAGAAGGCGTACGTCTTCCACACAGAGAGCAGTGCTGCCTCACCAACTGCACTCTGCATGAGGATGGCAGCAGCTGTAATCAAGAGAATTTATGATCACTAGAAATGATTTTAGATGCAGCGAGAGCTATCAATAGCATTTCTTTATAGAAATTATTCAGGAGACTTTGTGCATTGCCTCTATCTCATCTAACTCCAGGTGTGTGCGTTTCTCAAGTAGCCAGTGTCGGAGCAATACCAAATTCCAAAAGTATAACTCTCCTGATTTCTTCTAAGTGGCTGTTTTAAGAAGAAATAAACCACAACTTAGAAATTACTATTTCTTTCTGTTGACTATAAAAGGAGCCATATGAGCAGCTTAGATGTAGCTTAACTGTAGTTAAACTGTATGACATTAGTGACACGAATTCTAATGTAGGCATCCTGGGAGCTCCTGGAGACAGAAAGCAAAATGCATACAGTGAGAAAATAAAAGCATAGAAAACAAAAATGCAGCAAAGGGGAAAAACTAAATGATGTTAAATTAAAGGAAACATAAAGTTTGAAAAACAGCACAAGGGAAGAAAGTCTCACAGCAATTAAATTAATGAGATCAAGAAAATACCTCTGAAAACAGTGCTATTGTCAAAAAGTTTACCAGCAAACAAAAACATGCTAAAACGTGTGACAAAATAAAAACATCAGCATCTGAAAGACTTTACGAAAATATATTCAGGAAATGTCAGATCTCTGCTACATGATTTGTATGAATTTGTTTATGCTGAAGAATTATTTAATTCTACTTCTCGATTATTATTTCCATTATCTCACATTAGTGTGTAATATTTGCTAGACATGGATTCCAATTCCAGCAATGACAGAAAATAAATCAGAGTTTAACTGGTAAAAATGTAAACACTTTTAGAAGTGATTGATATCAAACACATGATATTGATTACACTATATAAGTGAGTGAGGAGAAAATCTGTAGAGAAAAATCCTTTGGTACTTAGGACCCAGCATTCACACTATATGAATCCTTATATAAAAACATTATAACTGCTACATAGATTTTGGAGGGAAAATGAATTCTGGCCAGCTGACAGAAGCTGTGGTTGGTGGATCGCTCACCTTCCTGCGCGCCAGGTAGGTGGGTGGCCATGGGCAAGCGCGCGAGCGAGCGAGCAGACCGCCTGCATGGAGAAGTGCATGTGCTGTGTGAAGAACTACTGCTGTATTAATATGAACAGCTGGATTTTTTAAATAACCTTAATTATTCTTAATGAGAAGAAGATTTTCTAAGAGGTTTTGGTTGTAAACTGGCCCTGACTTGATCTCCAGCTGGGGAAGAAGTTGTTTAGAAGAGTTCATTCAAGCTACCTTTCGCTCTTTAGAACAGAACCATCCTGACTCTCTGAAATCACTAGACAAACATAGGAAATTCTAATGAATTGCAGATCTTGGCACTTATGGTATCTTTTTCTCCTGAACTGTATGCCAAACTTCAAGCCTGAAGCAGAATATAGGATACAAATGTCAGAATAGCATGCAAATCCCTTCCAGTCAGATTACTTTCTCCACAGATAATGTGGAGAATTTATATATATATGTTTGTATGCCACACATATTATTCATTACATACAAAAAATTGCTTCTTAGGGAGTTAGTTATTTGAGAAGATTTAGCATTTCAGTCTGCATACTGATAAGGAACAAAGGAAAAAAAATTGTTAAAGGTAACTCCTATCGTGAAACAATTAATTCTCTAAAATTAGAAATCCTGAGCACCCCAGACCACCTAGTGGTAAATAATCCCCAATGAATAAGTTAATTTAGAGAATAGTATTTCAGTTAAATTAAAAAAAAAAAAAGAAGAAGAAAAAAAAGTATCCCTGGGTTCTAGAATTCTTCTGAATAGTAAAAAATAAAATACACCATTAGCATAGTCAAAAAATCAATCGAAACATTTACATCGTGACTATATTCATCTTTGAATATTGAATAGGCTTTGAACCTTTGAATATTTTACACTGATGCTGAAATTTATGTTTCTTAGTAGTTCCAAAGAAACATAAAATTAGAAGGTGTCATAAAATTATATAGCTTGACATCCTGTATATCAGGGACTATAAAACTTCACCCCGTTTATTCTGTTTTAGGGATAATAATACATATTTGTACTAAGTAGCACTTCTATTTTGCTAATCAGTGGTTCTATTCTGATACTTAAAACTAACTCCGTGACAATTTTTTCCTCAGATAAGGACGAATCAGGATCAGAGAAATCTGGGGACTGAGAAGGTAAAAACAACTAAACATTTTGAAAAGAACTAGGAACTATTACTTGTATACTTCTCACAAGACTAACAAGTTTGCTGTCTTTCAGAATTTCAATTTCTTTAAATGCAATTTCTTTGAATGAAACTACGTGATTTTACTGACTCTACCAACTACAGTGAAAGTGAAGTTCAATGACTGGTGAGTCTGTTGCATTCCTAACAACC
Organism: Crypturellus undulatus; assembly: GCA_013389825.1. Taxonomy (NCBI): domain Eukaryota; kingdom Metazoa; phylum Chordata; class Aves; order Tinamiformes; family Tinamidae; genus Crypturellus; species Crypturellus undulatus. The sequence continues at coordinate 824,903 of VWPW01032697.1, read as the reverse complement.
CTCACAAGCATCAGTCATACGTAAAAATAAACAGACAAAATGTGTTCTCTGCTAGCATTGCCAGCAGGTCGAGGGAAGTAATACTCCTCCTCTACTCAGCTCTGATTAGGCCACACCTGGAGTATTGGGGGCAGTTCTTGGCTCCCAGTACAAGAAGGACATGGAGCTTCTGGAGAGCCACGAAGATGATGAAGGGACTGGAGCATTTGTCATATGAGGAAAGGTTAAGTGAGCTGGGCCTGTTTAGTCTGGAGAAAAAAAAAAAAGCTGAGAGGAGATTTGATCAACATGTTGAAGTACCTGACGGGTGATTGTAGGGAGGATGGGGCCAGGCTCTTCTCTCTGTTGGCCGGTGACAGGAAGAGGGATAACAGGCTGTGGAGTCTCCTTCTCTGGAGATCTTCCAGACCCGCCTGGATGCCACCCTGTGCCACATGCTCTGGGTGTCCCTGCTGGAGCAGGGGGTTGGACTAGATGATCTCTAGAGGTCCCTTCCAACCTCAACCATTCTGTGATCCTGTGAAATGTGCTTTTTTTCACTGCATTCAAGAGTTCTTGAATTCCAAATATTTGAATAAATTATCTCAAAAAAGCTCCAAAATAATACAAAAAAAATTAATTAACAATCTTAATCATACTTCTCTGTCTGCTTCCGATGTGTTTGTGTCCTTAGCTGTTTTCCCAGGAGTCACCTACGAACCTGTTTACTTTCATGGGATTGCAAATATAGTCTGGTCACCGAGCAGCAGGAACTACATCTCATCTCTTTTTGTGATTTCATTTTGTTTTCCTCTCTTTGACATATTCTCTGGGGATTTCTTTTTTCCTCTTGCTGCATCACAGTTATAAAACAAACAAAAAAAAAAGCACAGATTCTTCACAGTACTGATCTTACTTTGCTCATTTTTTCCACTATCTTCAACCTTGTAGTATTCTGAATATTGTTATATCATCCCAGGTTCTGACTGTGGGGCAGGGTTAAAAAAGCGATGATCTCTTGCATGGCACCTATCCCTTGTGAGTAAAGGTGTCACATTGCTGAGATACTGAGGTTAAAATGAACTCACATAGATAATGTATTATGATTAGTCTTGATAGGTTATTTTGATGATTTGTTTATTGTTTTGCGTATCTCTTTTTTCTTAACATATAATGATCACTTTTATACTGTTTCTAAATGTGAAACATTGAAATATTAGGCTATGTCCTTTTTAAAAACTGATACTGTATTTAAATCATTTTGTTAAACTATATTTTATATTAATTTCATAACAGCCTCCTTATCTATAGATATATTCTGTTATAATGGGTTTGGAGTTTTACCAGGAACTTCTAATCACAGTTTTACAACTTTGTTGTAAAATTCTGGTGTATTTTATTTATGGAGGAACTGATGCCTCCAATATTAAGAGAGTTTCATCTTTACCTTAACCTCACTAGAGTTATTTTTGTTGGCAGTTTCCTCTTAAAATCAGCCCTCAATATATCAGCACAAATGACTCAAAAGGTGTTTGAGAGCCCCATCAGTTCAGTAACTGATTATTGTAAAAGTGTACAATGTGAGCGTTAAAAGAGATCAAGCAATGCTACAAAAATGCAAAAATGATGGATTAATTTGCTCTCAAGCAGGAAAAAGAGCATTAAAAAGCACCAGATATTTTACCATTTGGCTAATGGTCATCACTGTTACAGATATGGGTTACAGATCAGAAATATTAAATTTTGGGGTTTTTTTTTGCTCATTCTGCTTGTAAAGCTGTCATAAAATTGCTTTAGTTGTCACCAGAGGACATGACCTGTAATACCTTTGATACAAGATCTTTAAGACTTCTGCAGGTCATGTGGGCAAGAAAAAGTGACATAGGAGTAGTTTCCCATCACCTTTGGGCCTCTAATGACATCTGGATTTCTGACTCCATTTTCTTTAGGTTTAAAGAGAGGCATTTTCTGATATGATGTTTATTAAACATGTATATATAAATCTGGAACTTCTATATACCAATACGTAATACAAGTAATATAGAGCAGCATCAAAGTATAGAGACTGGATTAAGTTACAATGCGGAAAGTCTCTGTACATAGAGTTCCATAAAAACTTCATCAATATAGGATAGAATATAGGATAGGATATAGATAATTATTCAAAGCAGAGTATTCAAAATAGCATGCAGAATCTGGGGGGAGGCATATTCAGTCCAAAAGTTTTCATGGCTTCCACACTAAAAGTCTTCCTTTATTCTAGCACATTTCATGTCTAAAAATGTTCCTATTCATTCTAAACCACATTTTTTCAAATCCTTTCCCTGTAAGAACAATAAGAACACATTTAAAACATTTCTAACAAGTCACACATTTAGTTACTTGATTTTTGTACTGTTTTGCTTGAAATGATTGCAACCCTCTTATGACACATTTCACATGAAAAATTAATTCCAACCAAGATGTCAAGGAATGAAAAATTTTGAAAAAAATTCTTGACAAATAGAAGTATTGAGGGGAAAGCATCAGTAACATAAAAAATTCTCATGAGTTATTTTTTTCTGCATATTTCTGTTCCTATCTTTGTATAGAATGTGACTACACTGTATTTTAAGTATAGACTCAGAAGTACATTTGGCATTGCAGTGTAAGTGTAGTTTTGAAGGAGGCCAATCCTTAGGTAGGTTCACCTTCAGGTGAACTTCTCAAAATAACAGAGGAGGAATATGTAGAGCTAGCCTAGTTTTCTGAAGGACGTATCCAGCATGGCCCTGTGTGGAGGTACCAACAGATGGCCAGCATGCTGGGAGGCATCGTCTCGAGGCCCCCGGCACCCCATGTCCTAAGCACAGAAAATACTTCCCCTGAGCAGAAAGCCATGGAAGCGTTTCTCCTCCACAGACCACCCAAATTATGCAGGAGGGAAATGCAGATGAACGAGGGCTGTGCAAGTTTTGATGTTCCGTGGGGAGAAGAAAAAAAAGGAGTTTTTGACTCAGTTGTTTGATACCTCAGTCTACATTGCAGCAGATGGATTTGCTCTGATAAATGCTACCAACAGCAGAACTCCTGCTGAAACTTTCCCTCAGATCTGGGCACCTGCAGGATACATTTCATTATGCAACATATGGGACTACCTTCATATATTACAAACTTATTTATATGTCCTGTATGTGATGTGTGAACTCTAATAACTTGGTCAATTCAAAACAAATGTTTACTGGAACAGACAGAGGAACTTTTACACAGCAAGATCTCTCTATATGTCAAGTTTCAGCATTTATATATGCTAACAGCAGTGGGAGTGGTGCTGTTAAAAAATTGTGACTTTTTCTCCTACGAAGGAAACATGTTTCACTCTTCTTTTCAACAGCATTTCAGAAATCGTTTAAGGAACAAACCTGTGGGAAGAGATTAGTTCTAAAATACTGTTCTTCAAAGACTGAAGTTAAGAAAAGTGACGGCCAAGTGAAATGTGCTTTGAGACTGAAGCCTTGATTATAGAAGTTACTATTGATTCATCAGTGACAAACTGATCTTCTGCAGAAATTTCTGAAATATATTGAAAATTATGAAAATGTAAGAAAATACCTCGATTTTACTTTTTAAGAAAGTTTCATTTTGAAAGTATTTTTTATTTAATATTTTGATCTTGATTGACTCAGCATATCTCTCTACTGTGAGGGATGTCAATATAAGGGTTGGACTTTTCAGTTTAATTTATGCCTCACTGGGGAATCTGTGCATAGAAGGTCAGATATTACAGCTGCTGTTTACCTGAGCATCTGTGTACCAATGGTCAAAAATAAATTCCTTGCAATTCTTTCTCAAAAAAAAAAAAAAGGCAGAAGATAAAGAAATAGAGAAATGTTTTTTAATTAAGATGACTAGTTTTACAGGATTTTAACTAATTCTAAATCTACCAAATGAGGTAAATTTAAAAAGATTGCTAGCCTGCAGGTACAGTAGCCCAAAATTCTTGTCACTGAGTGATACTGCATTCATCTTTAACCATCTCTGCTTGTTATAAAATTGAGAAAAATGTTATTATGGTGCCAAATGAGGAAGCATAATGAGTTGTAGCAGAAATAAAGGCAGCCTCACATGTAAAAAGGAAAGAAACATGGTGTTTTCCTCTTCTTTCTACATACATCATGACAATCTCTTTTAAAAGCATTCTGTCAAGCAGAAGATGCCAAGGCATAGGGATTGCACATTCTTTCTTTGTCTCTTTTTGGGTTCCAGTTTCATTGGCTGCTAAAACTATTCTACCTGCTATGTGCCATGCATTTCCAGCAGATAGAGAAGAAAAAGTCCTTGGAGGGGCTAGAACTCAATTGTTGTCAAGCCAGACAATAGAAGCTACCTTGAACAGTATCTCCATTCAAAATACCTGTAACAACAGTGATCTTGCTTGAGGTGTTTATTCAGCTATGCTAGTTAGTATGATAAAAAAAAAATCTTGTTTTTTATTGAAACTCTTGGGTTTAAGTGCCTCTGAAATATAAGTAAGGTAAATGGGCTCATAAGTCACTCTTACATACTATATTTGTTGAAAGTCAAAGGAAAGCTGTCATTACATGAGACATGGAGAACAGAACTGGACTCTGCTAGATTTCTTTACACTGAAGAAAAAGACAGCCTAGGTTGGTACTTATCCGGACTTCTTAGTAAAGAGACTGTCTTGATTTTGTGTCTTGGACTTCCTTTAAGGATATACTGAGGCCCATTGTTATGCTACAAGTTAAAAATGTTGGAGATCAAAGATATATTCTGTAGTTAATAGTTCTCTGTTATCTGAGAACTAAACAAATCTAATCATATGGCATAGGCTGACAACAACTCCATTGGAAAGAAATATTAACCTACAAATTAATTAAGAAACCATAGATTATTCTACATTTCTGCAAGGTAAAATGTTCCTTTCTGGAAAATCTTCAACATTCTGACCAAGTGAGGTATTTCTGTCAGGCACTAAAAATTAACATGTGAATCTACTGAACCACTAGTAAACTTTGATGTTTTATTTCTTTCTGCTATGAAATAGGATGATCTTTTATTCTGGCAGTAATCTTTGATGTTGGCAGTTACACAAATAAGTTAGGAAAATCCCAATGACAGGAAAAAAGCATTGATGAATTACTGCATTACATGAATTACTGCATTACATGAATAAATTCTTAAAAGTGCCGATGGTGGAATCACTACATATAAATGTGTAGATAATGTAATTCTGCTAAATCAACCTGAATAGATAGTTGCCTGTATATATACCATAGGGACATACAGAGAACTAGTTGCAGAGACACAGTTCTTTGGGAGATGACTTATCACTTGTGCAAAGTGTCTGGTTATGTCTGTGTCAGTGTGGTATCATATAAGCTTTTTTAGACTTGTATATGAACAAACACAAGATGCAAGTATTAAAGAACAGAGTAGTAAGAATTTTCAAAGGCTTTTTCTATTACATGGTTAATAGTCACTATCCAATAAATTGCATTAGCCTCAGGCATTTTCATTAAATTGACCAATATTTATAACACTTGGGTAACAGAATCAGCCCAATTCACTCTTCCTACGAGAAGACTGGAGATACCTATGATGAAATATCCTAGTTCTCAGAGGATAGAGCGCTAGCCCTTACCACTCCCAATTCTTTCCCTTGCCAACATCCAAGCTGCTTATTCCACATCTTGAGTTTCCAGTTCAGAATTCAGTTTCGGCCAAGTTCAGAGTTTTATTTAGGTACTCTGTGTTTACCAAGGGTCTTTGCACTGAGATTATATTCAGCACGCCCCGCTGGTCCACAGCAGTGTGCTGTTCACCATGTAGACTTGCTTTTGTGACTCTTCCATCTTAACTTAGAGGAAAACAAGTGGCAAGGTCTTTTGATTCTTTCTCAGAAGACAGATGGAATAAAAGAGACATATCTACATTAGAGATTTTGTTTGGATTGATTTTTGAAGTGAATCTTCTGACTGATCCCATTTACCATGCTCTGGTTTACTCTGGTCCTAAAGGGGTCTCAGGGTGCTTAAACTGCTTTTGGATGAACATCCGTTTGGTTGTGACTAAATTGAAAGGCCCACTCCAACTACTGAAGAGCATTCAGTTCATAAGACCAGACAAGATATAGTATGCTTGAAGCATCTATTATGTAGACATCAGCTCCTCACACTTGTTTTTTCATTTCTGCATCATACTAATTATATTAACACCGTACCTAGCTCTGTGATAGCTATTACTATGTATTTGTAACAATACCATATGATATACAGTATTGTTCAAAGTGTGATGGAACATTAGAGAATATTTTTTGGTTTTGGGGGGATTTGTTTGTTTGTTTTATTTACAACATTTCAGGTCCTCTTCCTGGAATGCAAAAGTCCTCTTCTGCTTTAATTCTAAAATAATTTATGTTTGCGTTATCAGCAGTGCTGTCTTCAGGAGTTGTCTCTCCTATCCTACCACTTAACAGCTTCATCCCTTTTAATAGGCAATTTTTAACACTGATTCATTCACGGATGCGGTATACTGCAACACAAGCAGGATTGCTTTGGCACAGCAATGGAGCTGAAAATTTCTTAAAGTGTTATCGTGAAATCACTTCTACTGTGGCGTATGGACTCATATATAGAGGATATTAAACTGAAAAGGCTTCCTAACTTTGCAAAGTCTTTCTTGCCCAAATAGGTAAATATATATGATACATGTCCAGTGTAAATAAACTGATCCTTCACTTACAAATGATTCATATAACTTTACCCATCAACTAATTAATTGATTAATCACATTCAATATTATTTTTTCACTCCTAAATTTTAAAGTCTGAGCTAACGTCTTTTCTCTTTACATAGCCTATTTTATTTCCTCTTTTTCTCCCACAAATGTAGAATGGCAAGCATTAACTGTCTCACAGGCAGTGAGGCAGATTTTTCTACTAGTTACTGTTATAAGCATCTTGACCTGATTCCACTGACTAAATCCCGAAGTTAGTTTTATTCCTTAAAATTCTTATTTGTCACAATAACACTCCTTCAATAAAAATAAATATAATTAGCATCATTTTACAGATGGAAAATGGGAAAATAGAGAAAATAAGTGGTTTGTTGACAAGACACTTCAGAAGTCAATGACACTTCTCTTTGTTAAATGAAAGAATTTCATCACCATCCTTTTTTATCTTTCCCTGTACTACAAAGTTATTTCCTCAACCCCCTTGAAATTTCAGAATCCTGTTTAAATATATCATCCTAGATTTTATAAAGAAATTTGGTGGAACTGTATTCACTCCTTTCAAATACAAATTGTTTTATTTTCTTTTGCACATATTGAGATTTGGTATTTGGTTTTGGCTTTTTTTTTTCCTAGAGGGTGTAAGAGACTGTTGTGGATTGGGTTTGGGACATGAACAACACATACCAGGAAACTTCAAGAAAATGGGAAGACTCTTGGAGAAGGTAGATAGAAAGACTACGTATTCCTGCAACAGTGTGCAGAACATCACCCCCACCGGTGCGCAGAACATCACCTGCACCTGCGTGCACGGCCTTCTGTCCCTGAAGGTGACCTACACTGAGACACTTGCACCTGCACGGAAGAGGAGCCAGCGACACTTAGCCGGACTGGTGGTGGTGGTAAATATAATCTTCTTGCTTCTCTCCCGCTTGATTGCTTATCTTTCTTTCTCCCTTCTTTCTTCTCTTCGTCCTATTTGTGCTTATGAGAATAAAGCTAACAAGGTTGTATGGCATTTGAGTGAGATTAAGTGTCTTAATCTCACTCTTGGGATCGTATCAAAACCTCCCCGACATTGGATCGGGACAGAGTCTGCAGTTCTGTGGGAACTGAGCAGGGTCTATGAGTGACAAGTGACAGACTGTCTTATACTTGGCATAAAAGTCTCAGTTCCAAATGAAATGTAGTTACTCTTCTGTTATTGTTATTTCTACCTGAATTAAACTGACCTGAATTTACCCTTATCTTGGTAGGGGTATAGAACAAAACTTCATTTTGCCTGTTTTCACTTAAAAAACCATCCTTGTTCTATATTGTCTATGTCTCTGGGTATATTTTTTTGAACTACTTGTCCTACCAGAGTGTTTTCAGAGTTCTAGAATTCATTGAAAATGATACCATGATATTTCATTCTTAACTGAAGTTCCTCTAATTTGACACCATTTTTCTCTGGGACAGTAAACAGCAGCATTTTCAGAAAACACCTATGCATTTGAAAAACGCTCTCCTTTCTATACCCATTGCAGTGATAATGTAAGTAACATATCACTGTATTTAAATTTTGCAATAGAAGAGTAAAGCAATTAGATAATTTATAGAACTTATAGAACTTAAAATAGAATATTTGCATTTCAAAGGGGAAGGAAAAAATAAATGATAGAAGCAAATAGACAAAAGAAAAATAAAAGTGTGTTAACAGTTATGAAACAATATTTTCTTTATAATATTCAGACAGCTATCTGTATAATCCCTTTCCACTCTTCACTAGGTACATTCTAAAGTAAAAAAAGAACAGTATTTATATTAATTATTTCTTTCTCAAATGATCATATTACACAAAGTATTGATAATGACTTCTCTAAAATACCCTTTTCTCTCTGTCTCTATATGTTATATGGGTTACCCATACATATTAAATTGCATTGAATTTTAGATCCATTTACCTCCACAAATCCCAGTTGGCTTAAAAAGTAGAAAAAGACTTCAATTTGGTAAGAAGCTTCAAAAGTAGATGATCATTGCAAGTAGAAGAATTTGATCTCATGATAGATCAATTAATTAGGAAACCTCAAATAACAATTATACTCAGGTTATTTCACATAAGTAAATGTCCCTTGTTTAATACAATTTACAGCTGAGTCTATGGAAAAGACAGCACTTGATCGGTATTTTTAGAAGAAACATGATATTGACAGCTGGATTTCACTCTTACTGAAGTTTACCACATACTCCCTTGGATATACATATTAATAAGAATTCAGAGTAAACAGCTCATATCTGACAGGAAGAGTAGCAATTGAATCAGTGGTTAGTTTTTCCTATTGTGCTTCAGAACATTAAAAATTGCTATGAAAAGCTGCAGCAAAAGAATGGAATAAAACTTTTATTGAATTTGCCACTTTTGAAAAAGAAATGATGGAAAGTTGGGGAAAAAGAACAAGCAATCAAATTATTGACTAGATTTTTTACATTAGTTGAATTTAGAACTTTTGCTGTTATGCCAGGTGCTGAAAATCTAAGTCCTGACTACCATTTAGATCCCACTTGTGGTCTAAAATGTCTACGTAGTTTTACATTTTTCAAACGTGAACACATGTGTACATGTATAATGACAGCATATTGGATATGCGTTCTTTACTTGAAATGGTAGAAGGCTAAGAACAATATCTCATATAAAACATTGTAGATTGGAGGGTGTTCTTTCTTCTCCCTGATATTTTATAGGAGTTATTTTTGTTTTATACAGTTTTATTTGAACAACTGTCTTCACTAATACCATTTGGTGTAATATTGGGTCTTATGTAACTTTTAATGCAACTTAGTCATCTTGTGTAACCATCTTGCTGGCATGCAAATTTATTTTGGTAGATCCACACATGCATACATACCCAAGTAATATCAATGGAAGATGCTTTAGCTTCTTCAAGCAATGACCATTGAGATACAGTTCCACTAGACTAGATTAAAAGGAAAATGCCTAATTTCATGAAGTATATATCTGGATACCAAGAACATTGTGGAAGAATGGCCTGGAAAAGGGGAAACCTGAGGTAAAACCTAGGGCCTAACAGAAGTTTTGGCACTACAGCAGCTTGCTGGGGTGATACACAGTTGCCGCTTTCAGGATGGCTGGTATGCACGCACTCTGCTCCTCCACGGTTCCCTGGGCAACACAATCTGCCCTCCTCGCAGCTGCAAAGGGGANTGTAACCATCTTGCTGGCATGCAAATTTATTTTGGTAGATCCACACATGCATACATACCCAAGTAATATCAATGGAAGATGCTTTAGCTTCTTCAAGCAATGACCATTGAGATACAGTTCCACTAGACTAGATTAAAAGGAAAATGGCTAATTTCATGAAGTATATATCTGGATACCAAGAATATATAACAACTGGGTCACCACCCATATTGGATATTAGTATGATACCAATTTTCTTGTATCATTAGGGAGTCTCTGTCTTCAGGGAGTAGGAAAAATATGAACACTTGTGCCATAGGGAGGATCAGGAGAAGAGGCCAGATTGGAGCCATCCCCATCCTCCTCCCAAGGAAGCCACTCTTGCCAAGCCATAGTCACCTTTGGAGGGAGTTTTGCAACAAGTCCTGATCTCCAGGGTTTGGTCCCCACTGAGCAACCTACTGGCCATTTCTTTCAAAAAGCGGTGTTGGAAAACACAGGTGAGCAATAAGAGAGCATAGCAGACAAGCTTCTCATTTTACTGCTGAAAAAAATAATAAACGTGGGCTTGAGGAGAGATGTGACTGTTTTTTTTTTTTTTAAACCCCTAGGAAGGAGGTTTTTTTTTTTTTATTTTGTTAGAAAAAAGAATCTTTCCAAAAAAAAAAAAAAAAAAAGGGAAAAAAAAAACATTTCCCAAAATCAGGACTCAGCAGAGACACACATGACTGTGAGTGTATGTGTGTGTGTAAGACAGAGACAGCGAATCTCCTAGAAGTTTTCTCATATACTTCAGAAATGCTGATCCAGTAAGATTCCCTCCTTCTAGATTGGTAAGGGTAGTTATTCCCTTGAGCTTTATTAGCTCCTCAATACAAGATCCATTAGCAAGCTTATCCTCTCTCTCCATATATATAAAAATATATAAACACATATACATATGCATATAAATATATATATATATATATAACCCTCTGAACCCTTTTTGTCCGGTCTATAAATTCAAACAATCTCTCCTCCAATGAGGAAAAGGACTCTGTGCCTTGCCAAGTACATTTAAAAGGGATTCTTCTGATTATATCCCCTCATCAATGAAACAGAGACTCCTCAAAGCACTTTCTGTTTTCTCTCAACATTTTAGCAAATCCTTAAAGGTTTGCCTATGTTGCTTTCATACTCCGACAGTTTGTTGCATTAAACCACAAGCAATTTATGTTGGCTCAATAATATACTTGTTATATGTAGAGCCATGAATTTAATAGTCTAATTAGTGCTTTGGCAATCTAATGCAACAAAGACATGTTATTAATCCCATTATAATGATACTAACACGCGTAGTCCAAATTATCCAATTATTGCTAATTCCCATTAATTTTATACTTTCAACTCTTACCTACTGTCTTTCTACCATTTAACCTTTTCTTGTGGTGTTACAGTAGTACCTCGTAGTAGTGTCATGTAGCTACCCTTCCTACAGCCTTTGGGATCCTAAAATCAGCACTGCCAGCCTCACTTTGGAAAGGGAAGGTTTGTAATAAGCAGCCAGTCCTCTGCTGGGAGAGAGGATTGATGTTGCTTTTGTCTCTGACTTAGGGTTATTTTTATACATTCTGAAACAATGTTTGACCATCCTGCCTTTTCTTATTGCCTGTGAGGTTAGTTACACAATGATCACTTATTTTTTTCAGACTGACACCATACTTGTTTAAATCATACAATTGCAGAGTCAGTTTTAAGCACCAGTCCCTTGACTCTTAGGCAGTTTTGTAGTTACAGCTAAGCAATCTCATGACAATCCAAGGCAATTCCAGAAATTGGAAATTCCTGCAGCTTTTTTTTCTCCTCTATATCAGAATACAAATATTTCTTTAAACCTCAGATCTCAAAAAGGAAAAAAAAAATAGTTTCTTAAAAATAGTAATACTTTGTGGAGCCAGAGCACAAGGCAAAATTTTGTACTTTTATAAAAAGATGAACAGAAAAAGGCTATCATCACTGCAATGAACATTTTCTTTTATTTCCTATTTTACTTTACATGGAAACTATTAAATATAAACTATTCTGGCATTTTTCAGGCAATAAAACCAGTAAAATTCTTCCTTTCTGCAAATTGTCTGCTTCTACATTTTTTTTAACCAAACACGTCTGTTTCAAATGAAGCTGCAGCAACTTCTCTTCCAAAGTGAGCTGGTAATTCACTCAGAAAAGTATAGTATAGTAGTGCAACCATTTGAACGATTCAAGAAGCGTATTTAGCTCATAATTCTGCTTACGAGTTATTCACAAACAAGTCAACAAATCCATAAAAAATAGCCTTTAGTACAGAAATTATTCAACATGCAAGGCTATGGAATTTTTGGCAGAGGTGTGCAGGAAATTACATAATCAGAACTTTCTATTGGATTTATTTATTAATCACTCAATCCACAGAGCCTTGTCTGTGTTGATTAAAATTTACCAGCACCTATATTTACCATCAAATTCCCTTTTTTTCTGAAACAAATTTTCTTTCTTAAGAAAGTGCATCTTGATGATCAGATTTTGGTGAAATACTTTTGAGACATAAAAAAATGAATATAAACCCAGCAATGCTGCAGTATGACAAATGGCTCACAGTGAGACTTATACACCAGCTAACAAGTGTAGGAGCAGAAGCTGGAGAGAAAACCCATCGCACACTTTCACAGAGACATAGGTGCATCCCAAAGAGGAGAATTTCTGCCTGTCAGTTCCTCCTTTCAGCACTGGTAATTATTTTGGTACTATCCCTGGTAAAAATTGAGTGGGAGGAAAAATTGAGTAGGTTTCAGAACTCTGCTCTTCCTCCTGTCACATGCTGAGGTAATTATTTTGGTACTATCCCTGGTTAAAATTGAGTGGGAGGAGTAGGTTTCCAGAACTCTGCTCTTCCTCCTGTCGCATGCTGAATACTTGTTTGTGCTTTCTCTGGCCACGGGATATTGTATTCCTTGTTGCAGGTTGGTACAGCTTTGACAGAAACAGCACACACAAAATCCTGCAGTTTGCAGAACATCAGCTCCTCCGCTTGGCAATACAATGCAGATCTCAAGGACAGGGAAGTAGAGAAGAGTGCTCAAGAACAAGCACTTTGTTTATCAGCTGCTTCAAAAAATAGTTCTAAAACCATGCTAAATTCCCCAGTATTCACAAGGCTTGTATTTTAGCCGCTCGCTTCCAACCTACTATCTGATTATTTTCCTCAGTGTGTAAAGAAGTGAAAAACCATGGAACTACACTGATTTCTTTAATATTATCAAAATATCCAGCTTTTGAAGTAAGAATAGTCATTGAGCACTCCAGTGTTCCTCTGGGAATACTACTGGAAATACCCAGTTGTTCAGATATCCAGCTTGGATGGTCACTCAGAATAACCTGTCCAGGGTAGTGGTGATGAATGGCAGCCTGGAATTGGCCAGGATATCCAGTGTTTGGCTGATGCAGTCACACCTTCAAGAGTGACAGGTAAATTGGTACTAGTTTGACAAATTAGGGCTTTGACTTTGGCATGGGGTGCCCTGACAAGGTCTGCCACATTTCCATAGGGTGGCTGGGAACAGGGAGTGAGGTTTCAGCAAACTTCCTTGCCAACGGAAGGCACTCCCACTGGAGGATGAAAAGTCCCCAGTGCTTCTTTTAATCATCTCTTCCAGGGGAACTTCTATTTGGGTAAATTTTCTGTTTGTTTTAAGTCCAACAGCAACTTGCTTTCATTTGAAAAATGAAATTGCTAATTGTACTGCCACTTCTCATTTCACCACAGCTGTAGGTACAGTCACGGCTTCTTACCCTCCTCAATGAACCAAGCAAAATGTTGGGACAGCAATTTACAGGGACACTTAGTGCAGATTTGTGAGAGCAAGGAAGTTGGTCTTTTGAAGGGAAAAAACATCTATCTGTGGCATTTCAGTGATTTATCATTGCATATTTTAGGCAGCCTCCAGCACACCAGTGTCCTCTGATGGACTGTCAAGCTGTTACTCCCTGGAATCTGCCCTTAACTCAAGAGGTTAATATATGAGAAAGAGGCAAGCGGAGAGTAGACTGAAATAGGGGTTTACTATTGACTAATGTTCTCCTTGCGCCTTCTTTAGACCAAGGGATGCTGGTGGCTAAATTACAGTGTCATCATCAACACCGGCCACATTTTCCTTGGGACCTCCAGATTTTTTACCTTGTTTTATATGTGATGTCCAAGTCAGAAGCTTTTAAGTGATGTTCCCTAGAAAACCAGGATTACTTTACCATAGTTTCAATCGTTTCTCAGAACACAGAATTAAATTGAGTGTTTATTTAGGTAGTAAAATATTAAATATAAAAAAAGTTCAGAAAGTAATTAATTAAATTATAAAGGGCATTTTGTTCTGATGACTACTGTAAATATTACCGGATAAAACGTAAAACAGGAGCACCTGCAAGTTTTGGAGATTATTTTAAGACAATCTGACTTCAATAGCTGTGCACCTGCCTTGGTGTAAGCAGAGAAAAATGTTTGCGGTGTCTGAAGAGGACATAGCAACTTTCCTGGAAAATACAATTTTATCCTTTCATCTAATTCTCTTTAAAAAATCTTTAACCTTGGCATCTATGTGGTTGAGTGCAATAAACTATTTATTGTTTTAATGGTAACAGTGTTCAGTTTCCATTTTGCAAAGAAAATGTCATGTGTGCATGTTTATGTGTGTGAATGCAAACATATGTATGAAAACAGAAAGAAATAAAGATAAGCTTCCAATCTGATATGTTTCTAAATCAGAAGCCCCTGTGTTTTCATGAATAAAGATTTTATTGAGACTCTATGCACAATTTGAAATTTTCCTACTTTCAGCTAAGTCAAAGCTTAAAAAAGCTTATGGGTCTTTCGAATATAATACCCCAAAATTATGAGTTTGACTTAAATTCATGGTATTTATCAAAGCATATTTAGCTTTTTTAAAGACTACTATATTTCCATTGTTTTAATTGAATCTCAAGGAATTAATATTTGCAAATAATTGGCCTACTCCAAAATAAAGAATTTAATGTAATATTGAAAGAAAAAGAATGGCCATCACTTAAGTAACTACTTGTTAGTCAACTCCCATTTGTTGCATTTCAGGAATGGCAAGAAAAAAACAGGATCAGAGATACAGGGAAACTGAGCATTACTGACAAAAGAAACAGACAAAATGTTTTTGCACACAGAATGAGACATCAACTCCTATAAAGGACATAGTTTAATTAAGCTGCTAAAACTGATTGTACCTTGAAAACATAGACATTTATTAGTTGAAAATAATTTTCCAGACTACGACAAATTGGCTTAGCACAAATGCATACAAAACAATTATTTAATTTCTTCCTGAAGCTCCTCCAAATCATGTGAACTTACTTTCAGTACAGCAATACCAAGCGGGTATGATTTTATAAAAGATACTCAGTAAATCCAAACTGAACTAAACATGAATAGCTCCTTAGCTATCTGATGCTGTCCAAATTTCACTGAATTAAATAAATCATTTGTCTGAAACCAGCATTAAGGTAAGCTTCTGAGGAAGGTACATATTGATTGCACGGGTTATATAATTGACAAAGATATCTAATGTAAAAAAATGCATTTTATAGATAAATAGAAACATTCTGAAAATTAAGTGCTTTCTATATATCTCTGTAAGTCATCTCCCATATATATCCCTTATACATCATAATGCAACTATGCCATTCATTTTTGTTTACACTAACTCGCATCTCCCTGTTTTGATTACTGGTTATGCCCCATATTTATAAACAAACAGCATAAAGAAAAATCATGCAAGGAAAGCTGGATGTGCTAACATGTTTGTAGCTAGAGCGAGGCAATTAGCCATTCTAGCAGTTACCCACACTTCTTCATGACAGCAAAACTTCAGTATCTCTGACCTTCCTTAATTTTCAGCATATTTACACAAACAAGCAATTTTGAATTCACTCCTTATTCTTCAGCAAAAACATGCCTATGAAACATGTTTGGTGCATCAGAATTGTCCGCAATCTCTGCAAAGCACCATTGCAAAGGGGATAAACTGAGACATTTTTCTGCAGTATCAAGCCAGTACTTGCTGCTCCCTTAATATTCCCAGCCCTCACACCTGGGGGGAATTGGACTCCAGACAGGTGGCAGCTCATCTGTGTGACTTTGCTTTTCCTTAACTGTCTCTAAGGTCAAGCAGAAGGACTTACACCTCTCCGTGTCATGCTGCCTGGTGGCCTGGACTCACATTCTCCCACATCTCACACTGTGTCATGTTGTCACACACTTCTGTTCAGACAGGGAGCGAGATAAATGGCTTTCTCACGCACAGAACAGGCTGGGATAGATTGGCTTGAGTACAAACTCCATCCCTTCAGGAGGAAGGGCACTGCCTGCTTTCTGTGAGTAAATTCCAAGCTTCAGGGCATGGGGGAAACAAATCAGATGATGCAGTCAAAGATCTCTGAGCACAATGGGAGGAAAACTAAAATGCTAGGGTGGCATGCAGCACTTAGTTGTGATAATATGCATCTTTAAGAAGACACATACTTTTTGGCATATGCTGGCAAGAGAGTCGTTCATGCTAGCATGACATATGGTGGTGGGCAGTGTTTAAAAGGAGGACGAACTCTGTAAAGTTGTTGAGTAGAAGATTATGCGCATCTGTCCTGCTTATCTATTGTGATTCTTTTACCAAAGCTTCTGCAAAAAAAATTCCTACTCATTAGAAAATCTAATTATAAAAAAGCCATTATTAATATTTTAAAATAATAATATTAAAATATTATCAATATTTTAAAATAAAATATTTAATATTAAAAATATTTTAAATAAGCCATTTCTATTCCTCTTTTTCATTATGTATATACATTACATATACTATATGCTATATTATATGCATATATATATATATATACTATATACATGTGCTATACGCATGGTAGCTGCTCACGCTTCCACAACAAAACAGAGGCTTCAAAAGATAATAGAGGTACTTTTTCAAGTCACCTTTGAATAACAAAACAACAGGGTATGTATGTGAACCACAGTGATCTTGTGAAATAAACTGATGGGAAAAGTTAAGAGCTTTCACCTTTTATTTCCCCTTGGGGGAAAAAAATACCTTTAGTAATAGATTAGTGTGTCAGGGATCAGGTCACTTCTCTCCTTCTCAGTATTAGCCCTGATAGTTTTAACCTTAGGTCTGCAGTAAGTTTCTCCAAAGCTGATGGCCATATACCCTGGGCCATGACTTGAAACTTGGAAGCTGGGAACACCTGGGAGGAGGCCAGAGATCAAAGAGCAAAATTTCAAGGTGTTGTTTGGGAGTGGTGCCCTTTCCCGCTAGAAGATGGCCTGTCCTTGGGTTATTCTATGTCAAGACTGAGAATCACATGGTGGGAGTCAACACTCATGCTTTTGAGAGAACCTTGCTCTGCAAGAGGCCCGTTTGTGACTGCCGCTCCTGACTCGGATGCCATCACGGACACCTGGGACGCCCTGCAGGATGCTCAGGGCTTGCAGCAAAGCCTGCAGGGGTCCCCCCTGCAGACAGAGCCTCCAAGTGTCCCTTTTCCCCCAGCTGCCCCTGCTTCCCGCTGAGCTCCTCCGGTCTGGCTCGGGCGGCAGCCGCCAAAGCGACCCTTGCTGGGGGGCCAGGCCGGGATGGCAGCGGGCGAGGGGCACGGGCGGTCGACCCGACCCCCGCTGCCACCGCCACCGCCGGCTGCCACCACCACCCCCGCTGCCACCGCCGGCTGCCACCGCCGCCACCCNCCCGCTGCCACCGCCACCCCCGCTGCCACCACCACCCCCGCTGCCACCCCCGCCACCCCGATGCACTGCGGGCTGGGGAGGGGCGCGGGCGGCAGCAGCGGCAACAGCCGGGACGCAGAGGGGAGGGGAGTGAGAGCGGCGGCGCCTTCCCCCCCGCCGCCGGAGAAGAGCGATAAGTTAAAGAGCGAGCGCGGCTCCGCTGCCGCCCTCTCCCCTCCTGCCTCGGCGCCCCCCCGACGAGCCGCCCCGCGGAGCCGGGCGACACGGAGCCGGAGCCGGGACGCGGCCGCCGCTCGGGGGCTGGGATTAAATGCCGGAGCCGCCGCCGCCACCCCAGGGCTGAGGCGCCCGTTGCGCGAGGACCAACCGCGCTGCAGGGGAGGAGATGAGCGCGCCGGGGAAGCAGCCGCCTCCCGAGCGCCCGGGCAGCCTCCTCGTCCCCACCTGGGCAAGTACCCGCGTCGCCGGCCCGCACAGACCGACCCTGCGGCCGGGGGAGCGGCGGGGCTGGGGGCGTGGGGGCTGCGCGGGTCGCGGCGTGGGGGGTCTCCGCGGAGGAAGGGGAGGATGAGGAGGAGGAAGAGGTGATGGTTGGCGGTGTGCGGGGGGAAGCCCTGTCGCCTTTGGCGAGGGATGCCGCATGCCGCGGGGATGGGCGCTCGGGAGGAGTTGCGGGCTATCGGTGGGGCCGCAGCACAAGTTTGAGCGTTGGGCTGCGCAGCACGGGAGTTACTCCGTGTGCGGGACTCCCAGGGATAGCGCGGAGCCGCTCCGCTTCCGAGGCGGCCGGAACGCCGCTCCGGCACACGGGCGACGTGGCATTTCGGTGCGCTCAGCGTCTGACGTGCTCTAAGGAAACGGCTAATGAGGGAGTTGGAAGACACTTGATACTCTTCATGACAGTGTATTTGGAAAATTATTTATAAATGATGCCCTCTGATGGCTGTTCTCAACTGTCCCTCGTTTATTAAAGTAACCTAGGTTGGCGTGCCCTTTGCTTGCTTACCTTTGAAATATAGTTAGACTTCGTGGTTTAATGTGCCATTCTTCTTAAGGTGTAAAATAATTTTGGTGAGGTATAATTGTGATCTTCAATCTAAAAAGTTATTCATTGCATTTATTATAAAATATTTTAGTGATGCTAAAGTAAACATCGTTTTTTGTTTTTGTTTTTTTTTTTCTCCCCTGACTTGTTATTGCAGTTGACTATTGCTTTGGTATTTTTAAAGGAACAGTGTTATTTCCTAACATTTTGTCCAGAGCATTATTTAGAAAACATCTCCTTTTGAGCTACGTAAAGGTTGACCTAAAGATGTTCCCCTGACAGTGAATTCATAACTTCTGTGAGCTTCTGAAATCTTAACATTGAGAGTAAATATTTGCAAAATAAAAGTGTAGAAACGAAAGATGTAGAGGATACCTGAAATCATAAGCTTGCACAAGAACTGCTCTCATATCTTTGGAAACAAACTGTTGCCTTGTTCTTGCAGACTTTTATATTTATATGATTATATATGCACACTTGCTTCTCTCTTTTAAATGTTCCTGAAGAGACACAAGCATTGACTTTTTTTTTAAGTTATTTTTATAATTCAAAAGTGAATAATAGAATTAAACCTAGTGTAGAATCTTCTGTGTTTTAAGGCTGTTCCCGGGCTCTTAATTTGTAAGCCTTGTTCCTGGACTGTAAAAATAACCTGGGCAGCAATTACCTAAAACGTTAGCACATGAATAGGTTGCATAGCAGTGCAGAGTATCGCAGTGGTAAAGGTGAATATTAATCACTATCATTAGGCGAAAATTAGAACAAGTACTCTTGTAGTTATGTTAAAAGTATATGTCTAAGGTCAGTATCACATAATTGTCTCTCTTGGTTCTACTGAGACTTCCACCTCAGATCAGTTGGAGCAAAATTAGATCCTTAAGGAAGGTCTAGCTATCCTTTTGGACAAGGATGTTAGGAAGTAAAGACTTATGGCCATGCAGTTTACATGGAGAACAGCGCCATGAATGAAAAGCCTTGACAAGCTGTCACCTTTAAATAAAGAACACCCTAGTCCCACTTTCCAGAGAGTATTTTAAGTAGGGCTATATGGCTAAAGAGTTTTTGGTTTTGTTCGTTTTTATGTTGACTCGTCTTTTAAGTTCAACAGAGACATCTTATGGCAGATATTTATTTACATTCATAACATTCATTAAATTCATAAGTGCCTAGTTTCCTGGGCTTCTCAACTTCTGCAGAGAAGTATGCAGAGAAGTATGCAGTATAATAGCTGAAAATCTAAGGCTATGTTTTATGAATAGCAGTGTGATACCTGCTTGACTTACAAGTTCCTTAATTGCCTAACACTGTAGGAATCTGTGTCTGCTTACCTTGCTAATATGAAAACGTGTGTTTTAATATCATAGTGTATTGACTATGGCTTTGCAAATTTTTTATCTGAAGCAGATATAGCCACATTAATACTCATTGCCATTTATTTAACTTGTAAATACTGCATATCGAGTCTGATGATTGATTGTTTGGGACACTGGAAACTAGTATTAATATTTAAAGATGCGTGCTTTTTTTCTCCGCTCTCTCTTTGGAAGAATGATAATTAAATACAATAAAATTTGCAAAGTAACTCAGTGTACTTTTAAATTTAGGCTGGTGTGCTAGATTTGAATGTATCTTCAGTGTTAAAAATACAAGAAAATACAAGCCCTTTAAGGATGTTTCTTGTAGTAGACCTAAAACCTTCTCTAAGTTTACTTTAGTTTATATTCTGTTCTATAGAACTGAAATTTCAGTCAGATGCTATCTCTAATATTCTGCCAATATCTTTCTAGTATAATTTCTGATACTTACTTCATTTTTGGATTAGACACATGTTACTGCTGGATTAATTTCAGAAAGCAGCCTGTATTTCCTGCATCTGTTGTAATCTTTCATTCCATATTTTTCATATAATTCTTCCTCTCCTTGTCTATCAGGAATATTCAGGAAGTCAAATCCTGTAGAAGATTGCCACCTACTATGTCAGCATGCATGCATCATGATTTTAGGCAAATGTTATAGTCTCATTGATGGAAGATGCATTAGATACTGTGTTCTTCATTGTGTTACTGGGAATGCAAAGGGTAACCTTACAGTTAATCTTATTTTTGGTATGTCAGAATGAAGAAATAACAGGATGTTATTGTTATGTCCATAGTTATGTGGAACTAAACCTTTGTCACTGTATTTTTTTTTTTTTTTTTTTAGAACAGTGATAATTCTCTTGAAATTGTTGTGTGTTATATGTGATAGATCCAGTTTTCTAATGGCTTTCTCCCTGCTGTGTGTAAAAGTTACCAGAGACTGCAGACTTCTTGTGCCGCTGAAACAAAACTAGAGAAGGATTTTTTTTTTTAAATATAGTACTGTATTTTAGAGGTACCAAACTATGATCTGAATTAGAAGAGAAAATGTACCACATGCAGATTTTTCTGTTCCCTTCCTCCTGTTTTGTCACTATGTCTCTGAAATTTAGACACTTAGATAGGGATGTGTGTATGAATATATAACTGTATACTTTATATATATGTTTTAAAGCAAGGCCTGGGGAGTTGTATTGCCAATATTTGGCAATGAAGCAATGAAGAAATTTCCTGACAGTGAACACTAGGTGTCATCGGTATCTTGCCTTTCCCCTATCCTATAGCGTCAACATTTATTTTTGCCATTTAAAAAAAAAAAAAAAAAACTAGATGCCCACCATTAATATTCCATACAGCTCTTTTCATAGCCTTAGGCTTCACTCAGTCATACTCTGAGTGCTACAGGTAGCACTGCATTCTTCAACTTTCCTATGTATTTTTTTTTTACTGAAACTCCTATCAACACTATTGGTTTAAATGACACACTGATTTTGAGACTGTTTTCAGTATCTGTCTACACTGCAACACAAATAAATAGGGTAAACTAATTTTCTATTGAAACTTTTTGGTGGCCAAAAGCTGGCTTCAGAAGTTTTTGTCTTGAGGTGAACAGAAACCAGATGGTGCAACCTTGTTATAGGGAGGGGGTGTCTCTGGGAAACAGCTAGTTTCAAGATCCTGTTGAAGACAATCACCTCTCACTATTCATCAGAATATTCAAATATAGCCACATTTCTTCACTCAGCTTCCCTCTTTTAAAAAAACAAAATCAGAATCCTTCATTGGCCTATCCATATCTCCACAGAAATAGTTATCAAAGTGTTAAAAATCATATTCAAGGTTATGGCTTTAACATTTCCATGGAAATGAGACTTTTGCCCACCTACTGCTCTAAAAACAGTGTCTGATGTCAGAAAAAGAACAGTGTTGGTATTTTCTTTACACTCCAGATTTGTGTTTCTTATTGTAAGCACTTTTTTCTTTTTCTTTTTTTTTTTCAATATTTGAAAGATGTTATGTGATGAATATAAATAGAAGCACTTTCATTTGGGAATGCAGAGACAGAAATGGTAGCAGAGTTCTTCAGGAGGAAGAACACATGACTATTCCTACAGCATTGACACCCAGTACTGCTTGCCCCTGGCGTCATGATAATAGGGACAATGTAAAAAAAAAAAATTGACTCATTCAGGTCAGAAGAACCTTTGGGAGGTCTGAGCTTGTCAAAATGGTGTGGAATTCAGCCTGGGTCACCCAGAGCTTTTCCCATTGGGTCTTGAAAACCCTCAAGATTGGGAACTGAAAACCTTTTAGGACAACTTGCTCCACTGCTTGACTGTCCTTGTGATGAACTGGGGTTGCTGCTGCCAGTGTCTCCCTCCATTTTTGCCCAAACTGTCTCTCTTCCAGGTCAAACAAGCCCAGTTTTTCAGCCGCTCCTCACCCTTGGAGCAATTGCTCCAGTCCTCTGGCTTTTTTGGTGGCCATCTGGACTAGCTCCAGCTTGCCAGTGGCATGGTGGACCCATACCTGAATGGTGTATTCTGAGCATGGTCTCTTGGGTGACAAGAAAGGAGAAGTGATGATTATTGTTACATGGTTTAGGCTTCAGTTGCTACAGCCCAGGCTGCTGTTGCCTTGATGGCTGCCAGGATGCACTGCTGACTCGTGTTCAGACTACAGTCCAGCAGGACCAGCATTATAACTTTATTTTCTGATGTTTCTAAGAGTAATTTTAATCAATGTAAGTTTTCAAAAACAGATGGCTAGTGAAAATTTCTTTTTTTTTCCTATTAGTTATGAGTGGATGCATAACTCTAGGGGAAGTTAGCAGATTACCATATTTGCTTGTTTTTTGTTTGCTGTTTCACTTACTTTTTTTTCCTTGCCAAAAGCAAAGAAAGTCTGTTTTTGACCTTGATCCGAAGCTAAGATTCATTTATTGTAAAAGCTGTCTGCATGTTAAAGTGTAAATACCTGGAATAGTTTTAGTAGATCTGCTCATCCATCATATTACTTACAAAACTGACAATTAAGGTAACTGAGGTCTCAGGTTGTACTTTAATTTTGAACATCTTTATTTTGGACATACTCATTGAATTCAGATATGATCTGATTTTTTGGGAGGAGGATTGTGCTCTTAGAAAAGGCAAGCTTACTCTTGTTTTGCATTCCAGTGTACCTGGTTGTTCTGAACTTTCTGTGTGAAAATCAGTATGACTTGTCAGTGAAAGCTGTCATGCTGAAGCACTTCTGCCACTCTTTATTTACGTATATCAGCAAGCAGATTTCTGTAATGAGATTTACTACCTCTCTAAAGTATACAACCTTGAAAAGCTGTAACCCTTTAGCACAGTTTAATCAATATTACCTGATTTATCATCTCCTGTGATGTTCAGATTGTAATAAGGATAAAATACATTTGTAGTATTTTGAGAAATTCTGGGCAGAAAAATCAGTGCCAAAACTCAGTTGTGTGTGGAGAGGCAGAGTACCTGCTCACACCATATATGATACCTTAAAACCAATAGTGTTATAATGCTTCCCTTTACCATGCTCAACCCATACTATTGGATATGCCTGTTCAGAGATTTTTGCCTTTGCACAGTTTATATGTGACTTCTAAGTTAGTAGATGCCTAAGAATTAAGAAGAATTTTATCATGTGAACAGATGCAGCCTGTTTAATGCTGTCTGTAGTATAAAGGACATCCATATTAGCTTTTGTTCATAGGCGATTGTCATCAGCACTACACTCTTCTCGGAGTTTGGGCAGCTGGGTCTCATAGCATTTCTTTGATGACTGGCTTTTCCATTTTACTAATGGAGAGCTCTAGTAGAGAGAGGTTACTTAGCTTGTGCAGGACCACAGCAGCAGTCTTATCCAAACCGAGATGGAATCGGAGCCTTTTGGTGATCCATCTTCAGCACTTGGATATTTTTCCTTGTCACAAAATGGATTTCTGGTGATTGTGAATTTTGAGGGGAGATGCCCAGTTTTACAGGAAGGGTAAAGGAACAAATAACCTTATTTTTTCTCTATCTTTTTCTCTAATTTTTCACATAGCCAGTGGAAAAACAGTGTATTGCATACACTAGGCATCCTGGTGGATAAAACTATTATTCTGAATTATACTTTTAATAGTTGTTAACATTTGCCTGTAAACTGTGTAAATTACAGATTTTCAGATTTCCAAGTACATTGAAAAGTGGGTGAACATTATTGTGTAATTTCTATTAAGGAATAAGCTGAATAAAAGAGTTGTTTGCTTGTTTTAATTTTGGATTAGATTTTTTTTTTTTTATTGTTTATACTTAGTGAATACAGGAAAGCAAACAAAAATGTTACTTCTAGGATTGGAAGTTCCCTGAAGATTACATGGGGAGTGTTTTCCATATCTCAAAGAGACTTTGTTGATGGTTGGAGGCTTGAGTAATTTGTTCTGTATCCCATCCCATTCAGTAATAAATAATGACTTATTTGAGAAATACTTATTCACTTAATCATCAAAAATATAGATACATTAAATTTTTTCTAAACACAGCTTCTGCACTATGTAATGTAAAAAATGCAGAAGAATGAGCATGCACCTTCAAAAACAACTTACATAACGAGAGGTGGTCATGAATATTTATTTTTACATCTATCTATAAAATCTGGCATTTTCTTCTGTTTTTGTATGTATGTAAGATGCTTAAGTTTATTGGAGGAAAATGTGAGGACTGATCTCATGTTGGATGTCATGTAGACATATTCGTAACTGAAAGGCAAACGCTTTCTCCATTTCCCCTATACCTAACGACTGTTCAACAAACAGGTAAAGAGATATATTTTTGATTTGTTTCACTGGCTTTTGCTAAAGCCCAGATGGATCAAGGAAATTTCCTTATCGATAGGCACATTTATTTCCATACAAATCTCATTTAACACTATTAAGACATGTTAGACATGTTTTTGAAAGGCTTAAAGAATTACTCGTAACTGTGGTTGTGTTAATGAAATGCAAGTTTCCTCTGTCCTAATAAAATATTCTACTATCTTCAAAATGGAATTATAATCTAATTTTATATGGTAAGTCTTTTCCTCTAATTTTGTCAATATATCCTGTTGTTTTATGTAGCTTTTCAGTAAATGTAGCATTTAGCTATTCTTCTGCCACCCTTCATGAGCCATGACTGAACAGCATTATAACGGCATACAGTAAGCCATATGGGCTCATTTTTAGAATATACTTGAAGCATAAATAAGCATATGTTGACAGCTTGGTCTGACAGTCTTGTTTAGTGATGTAGTTAGTGCTTTTTATAAAATCTATTCTGTTTATAGTTTAGAACTGTCAGTATATTCATCAGTTGCATCAACACTTTTATTCAACTATTTATTGTAATTTTCATTTAAAAGATGAATTAATTACTAAAGCATCTGGTGCATCATATGGTGCACATGCTGGAGGTGTGATAAACAAAATACTCTGTTTTAAATAATAAGACAAAAATGACATTACATAAAAGTGATTAGACTTTTTAGTGTGCTTTGAAGAACTACTGTACAGTACTAAAATCCTCAAATCTGTTATTTGGGATTTAATGGTCATTAAAAGAACCTTTGGTTCTATGCATGCCTGTGTGTACCTGTACTTTTAATAGGCCAAAAATTAAAAATAAAAACCTATTTTTAATATACTATTTTTCTGACAAGAACTTTATTGTATATGGGCTAATTATATAACACCTATGCTAGATGCTTATCACAGAGTTACTTCAAGTGTTTCCATTTACAGCTTGTGAAAGAAGAAATCTTTAATCTTATGCATATAGAAATTTTGTGAATAAATACCTGAATAAACTTCATGCTATTTCTGCCTTTAGAAAATTACTGAGATCTGCCACAGTCAAAATTATCCACTGACACCAATTTACACTTGAATTACTTATTTATCACACAGTGTCCTCTTCAAGGGAAAGATGGCAGAAATTTAATATGGAACAATTTATTTGCTCTTTAGAGTTGGACTTGTTTGCTTCCAATCAAGTGAAAGCAGATACACACCATCCTTTTATTTTTTAGAGGATGAGGTTTAAACCACCTTCCATTTCTAATTTTTCATTCTTTTAGGAAAAGTTAGGCTTCCAGAAGTTTAATAATAATAGTAATAGCTCTTCTTACTTTTCTCTATTAAATAAGACATTAATAAAAATATAGCAGCATCGCAACTTAGTTGATGTAGGCAAGATTGGTTATGATATAGATGGAATGATCTTGTCTCTAAGAACTTTAAAAGTGCTATAATCATTTCAGAAACAACACTGATTCCAAGAAGAAGGAAGCTTTAGCTTTGAAGAAATAAGGTGTTCAGTGGCTTAAAATAGGAGATGCTCCAGAAAGTGAGTCTGAAGACTGAATTGATAAAGTACTATGACAGCCATCTACAGAGGACTGCTTGGAGTCTCTCACCTCCTCAAAAAAAAAAAAATCAGGCTTTCATTCTCGTTAACTGAACATTGATGTTGTTAAGCTGTTGAAAATGAGCAGAAGAGGAACATAATATCCGAAGAACATAAACATTATAGAAGGAAAGATTTGGGGCTGGTTATTAAAAGGACTGGAGTTGACAGAAAGAGTGGGAATCTATGTTTTAGTCCCTACTGGCTCTGTCTCTTCTCTTCAACTTCCATCAGTTTGACAGACTTCCGTACATGTCAGTAAGGTTAACTTCATATCTATTGGCTGAAGGTTTCATATCTAAATATAATTAAATGTAGTAAACCTGCTTGAGTTGACTTTATAATTCTCATAATTCTAGTGTCATTTTAATCTGACCAGGGTCAATCTAATTCTGTTCCACAAAACCATCTTGCTTCATCAATTTATGGCGTAAAATGAAGACTCGATCTTTTAAAATTTATAAAATTTCCTTTCTGTTAGTCCAATGTATGGTTCACTGCCAAGTGCCAGGGGGAAAAAAAAGTGCAAAGAGTACTTCTTGGATAATTTTTGAGCAATTAGTGGTGTCTGCTCTGGCAGAACTATAAAATATTTTTAGATTTTGAGAATCAGCTGCAGATCATGCAGCTTAAATAAGTTATGACTTAGCCAAGCATATCTAGTAGAATTAAAATAAATAAAAATAAAGCAGACTCACTAACCTCTTCCTGTGGTGTGACATGAAGATAGTATAACTGTATAAAAACCTTTTGGTAGAAACTTTTAAGTGGTAAGAAGTGGATTATTTTGCAGTACATCTTTATTTTCCAATTATTTCTGTAATATCTTGGCAAATAGTCTCTATTTCAGTCAAGTGAGTATTATCAAAATAAATTGAAAAACTCTTGTCCTAGGGAGAAGGGAATGATTCTATTTGAATCATGTAATCAAAACATTCTCTATAATGAAAGATGAGAAAATATTATTTAGGGAAAATGACAGCGTTTCTCTTATCTGATTTGTCTGAGTATAAACTCTGGTTTTGCTCATACTGCTGATGTTTCCTTATGAAGCGTTCTGCTCATTGAGACCTAATTCTCTCTTTTATTTTTAATTGGATGTGTGTCAAAAGAACAATCCAAGCAGTAGTCTATGTTCTCTATGGGTAATCTGCCAGAAATACTAAAAGGCCTTCTTATGCATAATGGAAAATTATTGCCTTAAACATTATTACAAAGAATACAAATTTAAATATACTGATTTTAAATTGCCATCTAAAAAGTTACTCATCAGCCAGATTGATATTTACAGACCAAATGTCTTGTGGAACTAATTTCACATTCTACATGAAATTAAGGTGCTTGCACTAATGAGCTCTTCAGATACTTTTAACATGACAGTGTTTCAGTCAGCTAGAGTGAAACACTTTGACTTATTTTTTCCAGGAATTAACAATTTCCTCATCTATGCACCCGTGTTTCAGAATAACCTATGATTCAGAGATGTAGCTAAAGATGTGGTGAATTTTGCTGAATGTGGTCAAGTAACATCTCTAAAAGCAACATAATATTCCATTCAGATGGTATCCTTTTAAAAATAATCTTTGGCATCCTGTAAGTTGGAGTTTTTGGCTACCTGTTGCATTAACAGGGCTGTAGTGTGGCTCTAAGCACTGAGGTGGAGTCTCATGGCAGTCTCAAATGATCATACTATTAAAGTGCTAGCATTTTGCTAGTACTGCCCTGGGCTAATTAGTTTCTCAGATAATGTCTAGACTGTGCCTTAGGATTTTGTATAAACTGAGGACCATTCCCATAGACCCCATGCTTGTGTCATCCATGTCCTTAAGGGAGCAGAACAAGAGGAGTTAGATACACTGATACGACCTGTGCAGTGCTAGCTGTTCTCCAGTTTGGATTGGGAGCACAATTTTGATGTGAATCTCGTTATCATTCTTACTGACTGCCTTTCAGCTTGTGTTGGAGAAGTAGCTCCCTTGGATACAGTAAGTCAGTGGAGTAACAGGAGTCTCAGCCTTTGCCCTATGAAAATCCCTGGGGAGTCACATTAGCTCTCATCTAGCCTTGTGAACTGAATGCCCATTAGTGACTGGGGTTTTTGGGTGCATCCCTATGGACTATCTCTGGCTCAGGTTAATTCATCTAATAATCCAGTTTCCTTTGAGACCATGCGACAATGCAAACTACTGTGTGAGTAGCAGGGAGGGAGAAGGGCAGAGATTTTCTTCAAGAAGTGATGTTCTGGCCCTAAAAAGTGTGCTAATGCAGAAACATCCAGGATTAATTTCTTTCAGGTAGAACTAAACTGAAAGGTATCGTAGGAATGCTCTGAATTAATTGCAATTGCTAATGAGGATTCAGTCTCTGGTCCCAAACTATAGCAACTCTAAAATAAAACCTCCTCAAAATGCCCACAGGATGAATGTTCAGTCCTTAACTAAAACACTTTTGCTCTGCAGAGGTCTGTGCCTTGCAGTGCATTACTGGCCACAGGGACATGGAGCAGGCTCTTTGAACCCTGGCACAGGCTGCCCAGAGAGGCTGTGGAGTCTCCTTCTCTGGAGATCTTCCAAACCCTCCTGGATGCCACCCTGTGCCTCGTGCTCTGGGTGTCCCTGCTGGAGCAGGGGGGTTGGACTAGATAGATGATCTCCAGAGGTGCCTTCCAACCTCAGCCATTCTGTGATTCTGTGACATAGCCTCAGCAAGTTGCATTCTTCTAGCTACAATTAAGAGGTGTCTTTTTATTATCTGCTTCTTGTCTCCCCCCCAGCTCCCTCTTTACCTAACAGCATATGTACTACTGGAAAAAATACATTGTAGCTTTTAGTGTCCTTTCCACATATATCTACCTTATCTCTTCTGTAACTCTCTCCATCTCCCTCAGTTTTCCTTAGAATTTCTAGGCTTTAAAATCAGCACTACCACTGCAGGTCAGGCTGCAGGAATTAATATTGACAGTTCATTCTCTTCCTCCTCCTTCCCACTCCTTCCCAATTTGCCTATTTTGGAGAGAGTCTGAAATTGAATATTAATCCCACATGTGCACTAAGAAGTACGAAGGAAAATAGTCTCTCAATTTATGTAATTCTATAGAGGGCAGGCACATAACCTCTGCCTCTTGTTTCTATGTTTTCCTTTATGGACTGCAGAATAATCATTGTTACTAGGTTCTTTTAAAAGTGAGATTAAAAAAAAATGAAGGATATTCAAGGCAATAGACATGAGTAGTTTTTGATTGACACAAAACCCTCTCTTTAGCTATAGGAAAAATTATTATTCCTATCAATTCATCAGGAAAAGTTAGGAAAGTATGAAAGAAGACCAGACTTTACAAAAAATATTTTAAAAAAAGATTATTACAGACTGATTGTAGTTCTGGTTTAAAGCATCCTTGGGTCAACAGGGCTCCAGCAAAGAACATGACATAGCAGCAGTGTAGGGCATTTTCCCTACAATACATACTCTGTAAATGTGACTGCAACTCCTACTGCCCTAATGGCTGAATTCTCACATAGTCCTAGTAGCCTAGTGAAGGCTGCCAGGTCTTGCTACTAACTTGACTATCAGTCTGCCACCAGCGTGACTGTAGCTAAACTGCAGGGGGAGGTAGGGCAGTTTCAGTCTGCAAGAAAAGATTATTATGATCCCTATTCATGTGAGTGTGAAGAACCTATCTAACTGAAAGAACGGGTTATTCATATGGTGTTTGTTAGGGCAGTGATATTTGTGCCCAGATCCCACGTATGTTCTGTTATAATAAACTCTGCTGTGCTAAATGAATTGTAGTCTTTTCTCAGATAAGAAATTGTCAGAATAATTCTTAATTGAAGGTGGTACTACTAAGCTTTTTAAGTTAGAAATGGAACTCCAAAGTCTTTACTAAAGATTCATTTAGCAATAATTGTGAAGCTTGTTTAGGCAAATCTGCAGTATTTTATTTTATTTTATTCTGATTTTTCTCTTATTTTAATTTAAATTAAAAAACNATTCATTTAGCGATAAGTGTGAAGCTTGTTTAGGCAAATCTGCAGTATTTTATTTTATTTTATTCTATTTTTTCTCTTAATTTAAATTAAAAAATATATTAATGTATTTTATTTTGCCAGCATAGCACTGGAACCAGAAAGCAAGTAACTTATATACCGTATTTGCAATTCATTTGTTGGAATAAATTGAAAAAAAAAAACCCTGCATATTCCTGAGCCACTGTAAGAACTGTAATTCCCTAAACTGCTAGAGGAAATTCTCTCCAATGGGAAACATTACAGTAGTGCTACCATATTTATGCATGTCTCAACTCAGTTACTAAAACTCATAGCAGTGTTGTAGAAAAGGCCCTGGTGCAAGCAGGAGGAGCAAATGCCTGGTCACAAAACTACAACATTTCTGGAGTAACAGACACAAGGTGGGGTGGCTTGTGTGCTGGAGTGGGTGCATGGAGGCCCTTCAGGAGGGAGAGAGTGGGAGGATGGAGAGGGAGAGTCACCTTCTGCAGGAAAGAGCAGCTTAGATGCAAGTATCTCTCTTGTGGAACAGACAACAAGAGCTTGTGGATAAGGGGAGAGCAGTGAATGTAATTTACTTCAGCTCGAGCAATGCTTTTGAATTGTCTTCCACAATATGCTTGTGCCCAAGCTCATGGGTACACTGGGAGGACAACCAGATGGTTGCAAATCCAGAATGTTCTGGATGTCTGGGCTTGATGGTTCTGGTTATGGATCAAACTCTACCTGGATGCCTGCAGCAGGTGGAGTCCACAAGGATCTATCCTAAGGCTTGTGCTGTTTTATATCCTTGAAAGCATGGATCAGATGGGAGAAGTTTGCAGATGATGCCAAACTAGTTGGACCTATTGACTTGACTCTTGATTTTTTTTTTTTTTTTTTTTTTTCCCCCCCACGAGGATTGAGGATTTGTTCTCTTGCAGGAGTCCCAGGTACTGTTCAGCAGCCCTGCCCCACTGCATATCCAGGCCCCGGTCTGTATTGCTGCTGGGGAGCCTTCCTTCCTAGGCGATGGGCTGGCATTTGTCCTTGCTGAATTTCTTGAATTATTTTGTTGCAGTCCCACACCCTGTGGCTAGTGACCCTAGTTGGCTGCCCCAAGCTCAAGCACAGAGACATTTTGTCTCCCTCCTTGGAGACTTTCAAAACCTGATTGCATAACGTAGTGTGATCCCATAGCAGACCAAGGTTTGGGCAGGAGGCTGAACCCTAGACTTCCAGAGGTTCCTACCTTCCCTGCATGGTTCTGATTGGGTTCTATATCTATGTAATGTTTTATGTGGCCAGTGGCTGGAGGAGGGGGTGGCAGGGAAGTCATGCCACATTAAGGCTCTCGCTGCTTCAAGGTTGCTGAAAATAAAATTATCTGAGACAGAATGAATGAAAATGTGGAAAAGTCGTACAACAAAATGTCATAGATGGCAATTGGTCCAGAAATACCACATTAGAAGTGTGTTATTAGATTTTTGGCAGGGGGAGGGGTGTGAGAGAGAAGGACTAGGCTTTAGAGATCCTAATTCTAGATTTCAGCCATCAAAACACTGATCCTGACTTGCTGAGTATGTGAAGACTATTTTATCTCCCTACTACAAAGATATAACTTCATCAGTACATATCAATGGAATGAAAGAAACTAATTTCTAGTAGATTTGGGGGAGCTGATGTTATGCTTTTATAGTTTTTCTTTATTTTCTACAGCATGTAATGTATGATGCTGTTCTATGTAATTCATTTAATAAACCTTGAAAATGTCAGCATTCCATACTGAATTTATTACAACTTACAGTTAAAAAAAAAAAAAAAAGTTACTAAAGAACTGTTAATGCAGGTGGAGTGTTCAGATGGATGGAATGCAGGTGGAACTACATTCAAATTCAAATCCGGCTTTACTGTTACTGTTTTTAACAATTTAATATCAGATCTTTTAAGTTAGTGGTTAAGTGCAGTGTTGTCCAAGATTTATATCATCATAAAAATACTCAAATCATGAACTAGCTGAAAATGAGTTGGAAAGAATTTTTTTTTCTCCCTTTTCTTTTTTTTAAAACAGGACAGAAAAACAATGGCAAATCTTATTCGTAAACATAGCGAAAAATTATATGCATTTAAAAAGATGGAAATCAGTTGACAAATATA
Organism: Crypturellus undulatus; assembly: GCA_013389825.1. Taxonomy (NCBI): domain Eukaryota; kingdom Metazoa; phylum Chordata; class Aves; order Tinamiformes; family Tinamidae; genus Crypturellus; species Crypturellus undulatus. The sequence continues at coordinate 792,230 of VWPW01032697.1, read as the reverse complement.
TATATAAAAAATGAGTGAAAGGAAAGGAGTGAGCAAAATGCAGGTAAGAAATAGCTGGGGGAAAAAAAGTGAGACGTATGTTGTTATTTTCAGCAAACTTGCTTTTTTTCCACTGCAGATGTGGTGGCCTGAATTCATCTGCAGTTATAACTGAATTATATCACTTGTCTCAAGCAGAAAAATACAAAACAACTCTCTTAAGTGTACGAAATGCTGAATAGAAATCAAATACAGTAAATAATGTTGGGAGTTATTTCATGTTAACAACTAAAGCGTAATTATTTCTTGTCTCATTACCCTTTATACAATGCATATCATTCCATGTGGACTGATACTCTTCTGTGACATTTATTCTAGATCCATTTGATGCTGTGCTAATAATATGTAATTTCTTAGGACAATTAATAGTGAGATTGTGCAATCTATAAGTCTGAACAGTATTTGCATTCTTTCTCTATGGAGGTTTTTTTAAACTAATACAGGTTTTGTTTTTTTCCTGCTTGTCTCACTACCCAGTAATTCTGGAGAGTTATATAGCCAGATTATACTTTGCATTTATAAGGAATTTACGTGAAGAAATTGAGGTCTGATATCATATTCTGCTCCACGAAGCACAGATTTCATTGTGATGCATATGAGGACTGCATGTAAATACCTTGAAGAAATGTGTGCAAACAGTTTATTTACTGTGCTATTTATTGCGAAGTACAAAATTAAGAAAATATTCAAAAATATTATTTAAAAAAATGTTGCATGATTGATATTTTTGCTTTAATGTACCCATGATTTTGGAAAGGTACAAATGATGATTAATACTTAGCACCTCTAGAGGGTTTATTTTTATTGGATATTAACTTTAGGAAACTGATTAGTTTCATATATATTATGAAAAGGATAGTGAAAAGTTATTTGTGATTACTTTTTTTTATTAACCAGTAAACTAACCAACCAACCAACTAAACAAACAAATAAAAATACACCTCTACTCTTATAGGCCTNTTATTTGTGATTATTTTTATTAACCAGTAAACTAACCAACCAACCAACTAAACAAACAAACAAAAATACACCTCTACTCTTCTATAGGCCTGCTTTAAGTGTTGTATGAAGTGCTTATCTTTTGTAAATCCTACCAAAGGAATAAATATCGCTCAGTCTTAGTTTTTTTTGTATGGTTTTAGGGTTTCCTGTTTGCAGTTGCCTTGAGGAACTCCTTTGATGTTTTAGTAGATATTTTTGGTTTCTCTCTCTGTCAGGAAGAATGACACTGCTGCTTAGTGTTGTGTTTTTGGTGGGTGGGAGGGATGAGGGGGGAGCATTTTAGAGCTTGTAGAGGAGAACGATGGTCCTGACTTGGTGGGAGTAGCTTTGGCCTGAGGTTCAGATCAGACTCCGTGACCTCATTTTAGCCTTCCATTCTCCTAACCTGGTCTGTAAAATTGAGCATACATACAACTGTTGTTTCTTCCCAAAGTTTTTCTCTCTGTGTAACAGCTAGTGATTTTTCTAAACTTGTTATTGAGGATATAGTTGCATACTCCAAATTAGGCTCTTCATTTTTTTTTTTTCGTATTTTTTTTTTTTCTATTTTTCTTTGCATTATTTGATTGAAATGGCTTGGGAAATGAAACAGTTCTTCCCATACTATTCCTCTGTTGTCCATACTTGAAATCAAAAACCTTTTGCCCCGTGGAACTTGCAACATTAGATTGCTTGTTCTCCCACAGCACGTGCATTTTTAATGCTGCATGAGAAGCCTACCTCTTGCCTCTGTATCCCCGAGTACTAGATGAAGTCCTTCTATGTTGGGCACCACAAAATGGAGTTTTAAACAAATGAAGATTTAGTAACTACAATCAAGGAAATATCTTCAGCCAACATCCAAGAGTGCTGGAAGCCTATTTTCTGATTTCAAAGTGAACACCTTCCAATCTCCACTAAAAGCAGATTTTAACATAGATTCAGTATATGTTTTGATTCTAAGATTTGAAAATGGTAGTTGTATATATTCATAGTTTTTTTTTTTTTCTTCTGCAGCAAATCAAACCAAAATGTTGCATTAAATGAAGTCAAAAGAAGTATTTTCTTTGCGGTTTATTTTTCCTAATAAGTTACTTCAGTTTCATTAATACAGTGCAGACAATGTCACAAATCTTTTATGTTTTGGCTACTGCGTGGACCTTCTTCAATGTAATTTATAGTAATTGGATTATTGAATGGCTATAATAGATATCAAGAAGTAAAGTAATAGATATAGGCAGAGTAATTTCATGCTTTTCAGATGAGATTATATTACATTTAGGCTGGGTCACAAATGACTCTGTGACTTCACCAGTTTTAATTAACTTTAATATCTAAGAAGAAAAAATAACCCTGCTAAATTATCAGTCTTTATAACTCTGGCTATTATTTGAACAGTTAGCAGTTTCCTATGAAAAGATATTATCTTCTAATTTTTTTGAGTTATTTTCTTTTCATGGCCTTTTCAAAATGCTCTCTAATATACTCAACTGTCCTTGAAACTGGAAAAGATCTATTGCACCAGGTGTGATGCTCCTCCAAGTTTGATTCTTTGCTGAGCTGTCAGGCACTTCTTTTTGGTGAGAACAAACCTCCTGCAAACCTTGGTGCATGTATTTATGGGTTTAGTCTGGGAAAGTCATGAAATGTGTGACCTGAGGTCTGCGTAATAAAAGTCAAGAGTTTTAGCATTATTTATCAGTCCTTAGGGTTATTTATCAGTCCTAGTGTTGACTTCTGTAAACCTGGCTTAGGCTGTGCTTGCAAGGTAGGCAGTGCGTGATTGCCACTGGCATAGTCACTTCTTTCCAGATTACACTCCTGCCTGTTTCTTTTTCCCTCTGTATATGCACATCACTGAAATTAGTGTTTTTTTCTGCAGTACTTTCATTGATTTTACTAGAATTGTATTTTGTTTACCTAAGTTACTGAGGTATCTAGGAAACTTCTTCCCAGCATGGCAGAGCTCTGCTTAGGACCTTGTTTAAGCAGAGTCTGTCTCCGTACTGAAGCTTTCAGACTCACGTGGAGGAGGTTTGCCTCCTAATGAAATGGCTTGATTTTCGCAGGCCAGGAGGTTCTTGTGAGCAGAATTTATTTTAAAGTTCAGAATTTATTTTAAAGTTCAGAGAAAAAAAAAAGAACAAAATATAAAATCTCCAGTACTCCAGTGTAACGCTTTGGAAGGGGCTTATTTTTTTAAAAACAGAGGCATTTTGGTGGCAGGAATTAAGGGCCCTTCCCTTTGGGAGCTTTCCTGCAGAGTTTTTGCTGTACAGTGGCACCTGCCTCTCTTCCCTAGCTGGTGCTGCTGCCTGAGGCTGTGTTTAATCCTGAACCAGCTGGTGTTTTTCCTCAGATAAGGTGCAGAGTGGGGTAAATGGCTCACAAACAGGATTGATCTTGTTTACCTTGATAGCAAAGATATGCAAAAAAAAAAAAAGCTACTTTCTGCACCAAACCATATTATAGATATTTTCTGAAGCTATGATTTTCAAAATAATAAGGAAAGAAAGGAAGGTTTACAAAGAAAAGCCTTAACAAATCTGCTGCTGGTCTAGTAATCTTTGAGGAGGCTGTTTACAATAGCACTTTGCCTGTTCATTATTACTGACTACACAGGAAAATGCAGATTGTAATAACAAGTATTTTTTGTAATCTAATCAACCCACTTCGTTTTTGGAATGTCTCTCTCCTGAACGCTATGGACAACCCATTACCATTTTGGCAAGAAGGATTTATTACTTCTGGCTCCTCAGATAGGTGTCATGTTTCAAGTGATAATGAGTCTGTAACTTCCCTTGGCAGTTTGCTTAATGATCTGGTGAGTAATTTTTTCCTCTTGTAGGGATGGATGCTAGTGTTACATTACTGCGGCTTGAAGTGTTGCTCCTTGTTCTGTCAGTAAAAACAAATGAAATTAATTGATTGTGATTGTCTTTCAAATATGCAATAGGACATTATAAAACAACTGCCAGTGCTGCCATCGGAGTTTTCTTTCTGATACAGTTGTGCAGTTTGTGTGAAGGTCTGAGAACATAAGGACAGTGGTTGGAGATAAGGAATTAAATAAGGAATGCTTCCCCTGCATGTCTCTGTACACAGGGAGTATTTCTGGTTGTAAATCTCCTGTATTCTGTAGGCAGTGTGACCAAAACCCAGAAGAGGGTAACAAATAGGAAAGGGATTATAAGTAATTGTTGTAGGGTACCCTCTATGTTAGCATGGGCCATGGTGTCATTAAAAGCTGTGTAGCAGAGCCTGTGCTGAGCATGTAGGCCCGCTGTAGCACAAATGAGTGTCAGCTGGTGGCTATGGGATGACGCTGTACTGAGGACCTCAGGATTACTGTCCCACACGTTTCTCATAAAAGAGATTGCACGGCAAGGAATATGGTTAAGTAGGCAAGGGGAGGGCAAATGCACTCGAGAAACTACCCAGTGGTGTTTATCCAGTAAAGACTCCTAGTGAGAATGCAGCCTGAACTGGGTGTTTGTATAGGTCCTGTCCTCTGTTCTTCCAAACTGTTAACTTTTTTATAGCATTGTGGGGTCTTGCCACTTCTAACAAGGTTTGCATCAGATGACTGCTTTTATCATTTTCCTGTTCTTCGGTGTAAGGTAGCAGACTTGATCTTTGACTGAAGAGAGTGGCACTGCTCGAGTCTCTCTGAGAGAGCTTTAGCAGCTCTGTATCCTCAGCTTGGATTCTGTGTGTGTGTGTGTATGTGTGTGTGTAGCTGTCTATTCTCTTATCTATCCTTTGTTTTTCAGTATTTCTTTTAGTACTTGTAGGCATATCCTTTGCTCAACTTTTGTGTGGCAAACTAACTCATTTGTCCCCCCTTTTTTTCACTCTTAAGAGAGACCTTGGGCTCCCCAGGATTTAAGAACTGACTGATGAGAGGACACTGTTAGGCTCAGGCTTCCTCTGTTGGTTGCAGACTTAACCCATGGTCTGTCTGTATCTGTCTGTCACAAATCCAGGTGTTTGTATGTGCTTCCCTGAGCCTACAAAGCAAGAGTTTAAAAAGACTGCCCCATCTGTATTCGTATGTTACCATTTTGAAGCAAGAGTATCAAGTGATACTACTGAAATACATGAGCCATCCTTTCATCAAACCCAGATGCAGCTGGTGTAATCACTAAAAAAAGTGTGAGGAGGGGGCATAATTATAGTAGTAAAAGAGGAAAGAAGGAGAAGAAATCTATTCCTTTGGGAACCAAATGTGGAGATAAGGAAACTACCATTATTTACAGAAAAAGAGAAATCACTAAAGCTCATACGGTACTTTCCTGTGTCACAATGGAATTCTCTACATTTATATGAAATGCGCTGGTGTAATTTTGGAATGCTGTGAGGTTTTTTTTTGGTGGGGGGGGCGGGGTTGTTTGTTTGTTTTTTTTAATTTGTGACTATGAACAAAGGTAAAATTAGTTTTTCCACCCTGTGAATAGTTTAATATTTTTTAGTATCCATAGGCTTTAGTAAGAAATGATAATGCTTGTCTTTGGGTTGTCCAGTATGTTGCAGAATGAGGTCTCTATATCAGAATATTACAAAAACATTTTCTAGGATAGATAGTTCTTTGGATTTATTTCTCTTTCAAAATGATGTATTTTGAGACTAATCAGTTAGCCAGTGTCATCTTAAAATTATTCACTTGAAATGTGGATCAGACCTTCATTTTGAGTCTTAATTCAGATTACCTGAAGGTTTGCGTGTATACACTTGAATCTCTCATTTAAGCTTTTAAAGATCAAAGAGTTGCTCTCTAACTTCAAAGTGTTACTAAAACCCTACATAAACAATTAAAGCTGACTCAGTGTCTGAGGAGTGAGACTCCTTAATTTATGTACAGCACATTAGTTTCATTTATAAAACTGGAAGTCTCTCTAAGGGATATTTGCATTGCTTGTGTTTTGTAATTATTTACAGCTTAGTTGCAAGTCCTACTCACACAATTAGGCAACAACCACGGAAAGAGACAAAATAAAGGTTGATATGTCAAAATAATTTTTTAGGAATGCAGTCTGGAAATAGAATCAAGATTTAATCTTTTTTTGTTTGTTTTCTGTCCTTAGTGAGTTGCTTGGTAATTGTATATGCTGTAGGTTATCTGAAAAAAGGTATCNAATTGTATATGCTGTAGGTTATCTGAAAGAAGGTATCTTTATTTTTCTTTTTTTAAACAAAGTTTCCCTGGAGCTANTTTTTTTTTTTTTTTTTAAACAAAGTTTCCCTGGAGCCATTTTTATTTCATAATACACATAGCTAAGTTTGACGTGATAAAATGCAGCAAATGTACATTCATAAATTAGTTTCATTATTCATGTCATGGAACAGGAATAGTTTGATAGTCATTTGGGAATTGTACTTTATTGGGGAATGTTAAAGAAAAGGGAACAATTTAAAAAAAGTAACATCTGTTAAAGCAACATTTACATGTCATACATATATCAAGAAATTTAAATATGAAGTACAATTATGACACTTTTATGACACTTTATTCCTTTCTCTCAATCATGTACTCTTAAACTGGACTAAATTCTGCCTATCTTAAAGTGATATGCAGCCACTTTTTTCCATTTAGCTGTCAAAATCTCCTCCATTACTGGTGTTTATTTCAAGCTTCACACTGGCCAGCTGTTTCCTCTTGTCCTTGCAGGATTCCTCTTAAGCTGCCAGAAATAGCCTCACTAGTACCTCCCATCTTGGCCGCGTGCTGCTGCATCTCTGTTCACCTGTTGTCTAAAAGATGTCCTGCAAGCAACTATTGCATTGTGTCTGAAGAAGCTACCACGAGATACCACAGCTCATTGCCACCAAAATACTGAGGTCCTGTTCCTGACCATATACTCCTTCAGTGATGGCCTTCTTGCTATGTTTATAAAGAAGAAAGCAACAAGGACAGAAGTTGTAGATGTCACCAAAAGAGTGTTTTCCTAATGAAGTGTGACCAAAATGTTCAAGCTCCCAAACTATATGTGTTCTTTAATGTAGGTAAAGAAATGATTCAGCGACTCATGGTAGGGGTACCCAAAAAGCAAATCTGCAGATGGCTGTAGCCTACAAAGTTGCATAAAAGAGAATCATAAAGGATAGTATTTTTTAGATATAGAAAAAATATTGATGCTAAAATATTGATTATAGCAATTAAGGAATCTCTTCTGGCCATGACAGAATCTTTTTTGGCCCTTATCTTGCTCTCAGTCAAAACATGGAGAATTCTGCAACTGTGCATTCTGGATCCCAGTAGCCACTTTCTTGACCCTTCAGAAAACTATGGAAGCGAACCTCCGCTGGAAAGATAAAACCAGTAGAGTGTCACTGCGATGTTTGTGGAGTTTTTGCGTGTGTGTGTGTTTTTTTTTTTTTTTTTTTTTTTTTTTTTTT